>OX638369.1:91303681-91601384 GCA_951812925.1 Calliopum simillimum | reverse complement strand
TACTAAATGAATTATATAAATGATTTTAATTTTGCTTTTTTTTAAGACTGGTAATTTTTTGAATATTCCATTAATACGAACGTATACAGTCAAATTTTCAATGAACAACAACCGACGCACAGTGCGTTGAGCCCATACAAGCAATGGTCAAAAATAGAAGGAGTGGTTGGATATCGATGAAATTTGGTACTATAAGTAATTTGGGGTTTTTGAGCTCAAAAATGATCTCAGATTTGTTGTAAACTTTATAGTTTTGCTAAAAACCAGGTATTTAGGACGATTTTCTTAAGGTTCATATATAACGATGATGAAAAAGTAATGTTTAATGTTAACAAATGAAATGTACGTAGTAGGAATAATGTTTTTTGTACTTGTGAGACCATTTGTGTTCATAAAAACAAAAAAAAAATTTTCAACATAAATTTTATATTTCATACAAATTTTTCGTTTTAAGCATTTTTTTAAAAAAGAAAAAAAATATTTGTAGGACGAAGTAGGAAAAGTTATTTGCAGTTCTTGATTATATAGAACTCGAACTAGTAGATTAAGAAAAAAAACGGCACTTATTTTTATAAGATTTTTTTTTTTTTTTTTCATCGAAATTTGTCTGAAGTTTTTCATTTGATAATATCGTGTATTAAAATCACTACAATATACATCAAATTATATATTTTCCAAAAATTTTTAGTTTTATTTATTTACTCAAATATTATTTATAATAAAAAACTTTACTTCGCTTAGTTTAATCAAAAGACAAATTTTTTATAATTATTTGTTTAAGAGAACATGATTTTTTTTGAAAAATATCTCAACTTTGAAGTGTCACAGCGTAGCCAAAACTGAGTTTTTCCCCTAAATATTTAGTTTTTATTTTATTGATACAATTACCTGTCGATTGATACCAATATTATTAGGTTTCCAGTCACAAAAAATTTTGATTTTTGCCCACTTGCCAACGCAGTGTGCGACGCTACAAATATTAACTTGGAAATTGGTGACATATGTTTCGGCTATTACCACATACACATATATGTATTTGCATATATATATATGTACATAGCCTCATCAGACCTATTTTAGTTAATCTTTGCTTCTTACTAGAATCGAACCGCAGCCTTCTGCACTCTAATGAAAGAATGCAGAATGTGAGGATCTTTGACACGGTAGATCGTTCCGTCAGCGTGGCTGAAGTGGTAGAGGTCAACTGCATTCTTTCATTAGAGTGCAGAAGGCTTCGGTTCGATTCTATTAAGAAGCAAAGATTAACTAAAATAGGTCTGATGAGGCTATGTACATATATATATATGCAAATATATATATGTGTATGTGGTAATAGCCGAAACATATGTCACCAATTTCCAAGTTAATATTTGTAGCGTCGGTTATTGTTCATTGAAAATTTGACTGTATACGTTCGTATTAATGGAATATTAAATTAATTATAATTGAAAAATTGCAAGTTGAAAAACTTTGTGTATGGTCTGGGCAGGAGTTGAACCGAGGACTTCTAGGTTGGTACAACTCTCAAGCATTGCCAGTCGCTACACCACTGATCTATCCTTGCGCTCGAAATGCTTCGTTCTCGCAACCAGAAATGCTCTTTGGATGCGCATCGCTTTCGAATTCAAAAATGCTCTTTGGATGCGCTTCGCTCTCGCTACCTATACGCAGAAAATATGCGCATCAAAATCAGCTCTTTTAATGCGAAAAGGACGCGCATCGCTATTGCACCTTGGGGATGAGCATCGAAATTTTCTGTTGGGTTTGTTCATACCACTTCTATCGTATTTTTGTTAATTCTTGCTTCCGCCACATTTGCGGCACGGCCTTTGGAGACAATGTTGCCAAAAAGTTTTAGTAATTATATTGCTTCCGTATGTGTAAGTTAAAGTTTTTAAGTTCACTTTGTTAATAAAATCTCTTTTTTTTAAGTTTAAAAAAAAAAACTTTTTTTTTAATCTTTATCCATTTATTTTAATCTCTGAAGTTTGACATAAATAGGGCTAAGGAATCATTTATATAATTTGTACAGAGGATAAGTAAGTTCTTGAGCAATTCGCCAATGTGCGAAGCTAAATATGAAGGTGAGTTTAACTCTGAGAACATCGATTGGAATGTTATCATTGCCGGATGCTATTTACCATAACCTGTGGAATAGACCGGGTCGAAATTTTGATTCATCCCGAAACCGACTCAAAAGTTAGAGGGAACTATTTTTTTTTTTTTCTGGGTATTGATAACATTCGGTTCCAAAAATAGATTTTTTTACGTTTTTCAATAACGGAAAAGCGATTTTTTACTCAAAAGGAATTGTCTAAGAAATACGTGTGCATTTTTTCAGAATATTTTGACCAATTTTATAATCAAAACTTAGTCAAAAAAAAAAAAATTCAAAAAATTCTTAAAAAATTCACACTTATTTTTAAGGATTCTAAGCTGAATAAACATTTTATGAAGTGGTCTGGAATAAAGCAAATAAAACCCTAAACTTTTATAACTTAAAAGCCACAATTTTAAATGTTTGGTGTGTCGCAGGCAGTTATCGGCTCATAGAATGGGGAAACTTAAGCTTATCGGTGGCAATATGGATAGACATGAATATAAGTCCCATTTAGAAAAACGATTTGCACCCAGTACTTAAAAAATGGGCTTACCACAAAATGATTTCTTGTTCAATAAGACAATGACCCTAAACACACATCCTGGGACACTAAAAAGCTAAATACTTTTGTGACCTTATAAAAAAGATGAATAAATCATTTCTTTGCTTTTTCAGTGATGAGAACACATTATTGTAATTTTTTTTATGAAGTGGTATCATAGTAAACGTTCCATTGACTCGAAGTTTATAAAAAAAAAAATACTACTTTTCTAAGGATGAAATGGCCAAAAGTTGAGTATAAATTCGCATCATATTTTTGAATATTTTTAGTATGCAAAATCTTTCTGCGACACACTGTATTTGGGCCGGCGCCAATGAATAAATTCCGTTTTGAATTACTTCTTTACCCACAGATTTCTCTCCCAGAGACTTTTATCTGTTCGTAGACTCCAAAATATGCTCATTCAAATGAGGAGGTGACAAACGAAATTTTGACAATTTTGAGGCCAAATATATTGTTCTACAAGAAATGTATGAGAAGCGCTGGAATGAGTGAATCGTTCTTGAATAAGCCTATGTTTAAGAATAAAATTGATTTTGACCACATTTTGACCACCATTTTGACCAAAGAAAATGTTTTTTCTCCATTATGACATATGGAAGAAGGTGTTTATATCATTATGTATACTAAATCTTTCTCTGCAGCTTCAATACTACTACAATTCTATTTTACCAATGCTATATATCCACTACATTTTAAATAACAAATTTTATTAAAAATTTAACATGTCCAACTACTTCTTCGTTTGTAATTTGCCAACGAAGAATTTGTAGCAAAAAACAAAAAATTATCTTTTGAAAGTTATCTTTCTTGTTTGAAACTTTTTACACTGGCTAGTGAGAATAAAAAGTGTAATCAAAAGGATTCTTTTGTCTTTTCACTTTCTTAATGAAGGAAGTTTTATTTCAAGGATGCACAACAAAAGCAAGTTGCAGGTCATTGAGGAATAAAAAAAAAAACTCATTAAAACAGTTTTATCTGAACGACACTTAAATTTTTTAATAAGAAAAATTTAAAAAAAAAATTATTCTTTGGAATATTTGACCTTTTTTCTGTTGCTTGACTAGAAAATAACAATTTTATCTTAAACTTGAATCTGTAAAAATTTGCATCTTCTAAGTGTGGCAAGTGGCGAGTGCTAACCACTATAAAACTTACATTACATTAGATTTTTATCTTTTAGTGACTCCTTGTTTAGTAAAGTGGAATTTTTTGACAAGAAAAATTTTTGACACAAGAGGAATTTTTACGCAAAAATGTAATTTCGTAGAAACGAAACTTCTAAGCAAATAAGTGCAGAAAATAATCTTTAGCTGTTGGTACCTTTTAAGAAATGTTCATATAAAAGTAATTGTCTTCATATAAGATACGGTGAAGATGTCAATGCAAACTAGTTGTGATTTGAATTTTCTTTTTTAAATAATATTTTTAAAGATAGAAATTTTTATTTTTATTATTTTTATTATTATTATTATTCCTTTATTTCATAACCAACTTCATTCAAAATACAATATTTAAAAATTAATGGTACATCACTTACTTATGAAATAGTATAATACAAACAATTGCCCAAATGACAAGTGGCGAATGTATTTAGCAAATTAAATTACTCATTTAAAAGAAAAATTTATGGGGAAAACTAATATAAGAGACTTGAAACAGTTATGAACAAAAAAGTATTTAATAAAAAAACAAAATATGAAAAAATTAAGTACAGTGTGATGCAATTTTAGTTAGACCGTAGGATTAAAAATACTATCAATTGTTGAGTAATTAAAAGAAAAGAGCCATTGCTTAACAAATTTCAGGAAAACTGTTTTTACTCTTTCACATCTAAGCTGCTGAGGTAGTAAATTAAACAAGCGAGGAGCAGTGACAAAATAAAATCGTGTGTAGTGCGTTTTATAGATAGACGGGATATTTACCAAATTTTCAGTGTTTACTCTTAAATTGTAATTCGCATGGACTCTAACAGAATAAAAACCAGATCTTTCAAAAAATAATTTTAAAACTTTATAACAATAGAGATGTCTTAGTGGAAGAACTCCAAGCGATTTGAACAGATCAAAACTTGACGTGAAACGATTAGCTTTACATATAATTCTTATTGCGTGTTTTTGTTTAATAAGTAAAGGTTCTATTTTATTTGAATAAGCGCCACCCCAGCATGATAGCCCATACTGCAATTTCGATTTAAGCAGACCATCATAAACAACTTTTAAAATAGCCTGATTGCAATAGAGGCTAAGATGGTATATTTGTCTCACCACTTTATTTGCATAAAGTTTAAGGTATTTTGTATGCTCTTTCCAATTTAACTTATTGTCTAAGATAATACCCAAATATTTAAAATTATCAACGACCTCAATACGAAAGCATTCATCACTACAACAAACATTATTATTGTAAGTTACATCAAGGCAGGAACCAGGTATACAAAATCTTTGACAACACGGAGAGTGGTAAATTAATGGCAAGTCATTGTAAAGTAAAACATTACTATTAAAAACCATAAATTTAGTTTTATTACTAATTAAAAGTTTATGCCCATTAAACCATCTACGTAATATATCCAAATCGTAGTTTACATCCGAAATAAGATTGAGGAAACTACTGTTAGAATAAACTAGAGCAGTATCGTCCGCAAACGCTGTAATTTTACCTTTAAAGGGTTGCTTAAATAGAGAGTTAATATATAACAAGAAGAGAATAGGACCCAAAACTGAGCCTTGTGGTACACCAACGTTATTGAAATTCGGCGAACTGAAGCTATTTTTAATTTTAACTATTTGTTTTCTATTTTTTAAATAGGAAACGAACCAGTCATACATCGAACCTCTGAAGCCTGCTTTATAGAGTATTTTCAGCAATAAACAATGGTCAACCATATCAAATGCTTTAGTTATATCAATAAACAAGCAAGCAGAAATTTTAGAGATATTAAAATTTTCATACAATTCACCCGTTAATTTTAACAGTGCGTCTTCAGTAGATTTGCCACTTCTAAATCTAAACTGATATTCACTCAAATAACTTGTTTTATCCAAAAAGGATAACATTCTAGATTTAATTCCTTTCTCAAAAATCTTCGAAAAAACCGGTAAGAGAGATATGGGGCGGTAATTGTTTAGCACAGAGGCATCCCCCTTTTTGTAAAGTGGAATTACTACAGCTGATTTTAAAGATTCAGGAAAAACTCCATACTGTATACTTAAGTTAAATATATAACACAGAACATCTGAAATATGAAAAGAAATATTTTTTAAAACATTATTGGAAACCATGTCGTATGAACTTGAGTTAGATGTTTTAAGTGACGAAATTATCATATGAATTTCAATAGCCGAAAATGGTTTAAAGAAAAAACTTTCTGCTTGAATGTTACTTTGAACTAACGTGCAATTGTATGGTACAGCTGAACTCAGTTACGATTAAATTGTTGACTTTTAATGAGATATCAACTACAGAAGAGTTGCTATTCAGTATCTCATTTACGATTTGCCATTCTTTTTTAGGATTGCCAATGTTAGTTATCAGTTTATTATGGAAGTAATCATCTCTACAACCAGGAATTTCAGATTTGAGCTCAATACATAACTTTTCACATGAGTCTCATTGATAGTTTTCTTAATTGCTTCAAGAGCCGCTTCAGCCTCTTACATGAAAAGACTCGATATAGAACCGTAAGATATAAAACAATCACGGGGGCCTATGGTATAAGAAATGAATGATATTTTTCAAGTTTTGATTCAAGATTAAAGTTAAGCCTACAAAAAATGCTATCCGCAAGCCATCTGGCTTTTTCTTAGATAGCAATTTTAATGCAGATAATTTTGCATTTTTTTTTTTTTATTGAATAATTTCCAATATAATGCAGCAATATAATTTTTATTTTATTTTGAAAATATATACGTAGGACTTATATTCACGTTAAATTGTGAGCAGATTTCTGTCACTGCCCTTACACACTCATATATGGCGGGAGGAACGTATGTGCACTTGTATTTTACAACCATAGCAGCGGAGGTCACTTAAAGAACATATTATATGGGCAGCAGCAGTCAGTTGCAAGAACTCTACAATTTCTGTTTCAAATCCAGTTGGCACAACTGCCACACCCATTTAGCAGTTGCTATTATTGGCTTAAACAGTGATAACATATTTCGTTAAATAGCTGCTGCAGTGCTTGCTTTTGTTAAAAAATAAAAAAATCATGTAATAAAATGTATCTCTGGAATCTATTCAACTAAAATACAATGCTAGATACGGATGCTTTTGTAGGGTGGCACTCCATTTATGTAGACTTTATATTACTGAAATATTTGGCATCCAAAAATTTTTATATTCTTTTGCATACGTATGTATGTCCCAATGGGGGTTCCATCAAAGTACTGATAAATAAGATCTCCTAGGGTCTTTCTTTAGTAGATAACTTATTTTTTTAAATGCATTTTTAAAGGTGGCTTAAAGCAAAAATATATTTTTAATATTTTTTTTTTTAGCATTAATTATAAAATGTTGGCAAACAATTTGAAAAATTTGTTTTAGAGGAACATAAAAACATTCATTATGTTTGTTTTTTAATGAACTTTAAAATCTACGTTGTAATTTTGACAAAAAACAATTTTACACCTCTTAAAAAACGAAAAACTGCCTTAAAAAGGCGAAATTTAACAGTTTTTCAAAGAAAAAAGTCGTCGTGCTTTAAACACGTCAAAACTTTTTTGGGCCAGCAAGCTCGATGATATAACGTTTGAAACATGGTAATGCAGCCCTGTGAAAGGCAAAACGCTTTGTTACTCAAAAGGGAGGCATCTTACAAAAAAGTGCACATGGCATAAAATGCTTAGAACCATCCAAGGAACAAGTGTGAAATGTTTTTTTTTTTTTTTTTCTAAAACATATCCATATCCATATGTATTTTGATGCGCTTAATCTGTAGCCGAATCAGAACTCCTAATATACCCACAAATGCTTGAACTTGAAGAAGCGCTGTTCTCAGGCTTATGGCGGAGTTCCAGGAAAAGGTTTTTTTTTACACAATTCTTTACTTTATTGAATCTTCTCTTCGTGAGGCTAATAGCCCAGGAAAATCAGAATATTTCTGCGAAAAAATTCCAAGTGAATTTTTTCGCCGGAATTATATTTACTTATGCATGGTTAATAATGTGCAAAAAGTCCATTGAAGTCCATTGTGCGCATAAAAAGTTATTCAGGCTCAAAGGTTGCTAAAATCAGTTTTTTGCAAATATCTCGCTAACGCAAACTTTTACAGTAAAATTTTTTTCCACAAATTTGTAACACAGGAAATTTCCTATGTAAAGATGTAAAAAATGTTTTCGTGTAGCTTATAGTTTAGGAGATAACCCAATTTAAAAAGTTGTGCACAGCTTTTATATGTAAATGCTACGTACACGTATAAGTTCATATTAAAATATCTTTCTTTTAAAATTGCGAATACTCTTTAACTAGGAGTCGTACAAAAAAAAAATTAAAAACCGTTTAAAAGATAATTAAATTCTGTATATACCGTATTAAATTTTTCTTGGAGCCACTCATGGTCTAAAAGATGTTCTTCAAAAACCGTTCAGGTTACAAAAATTCTGGTTTTTGAAGGATATCTCTGAAATGTTAAGTCATACGATAAAAAGCAATAGCATCAATTTTGTAGAGAATCACAAGATCAACAAAAAATATGTGTACACTTAAAAACCGGTTTTTTTGCCATTTAAAGGTCTCTCCATGCCAAAGACACAAAGTGAAAAAAATTTGGTTCCGATCGGAACATGTTTGACTTTGCCCCCATGCCGTTGAAGGTCGGAAAAACGCTATTTATATGAAAATAAGGAAACAATCAATCATACCTTTGAAACTATTGTATTTGACATAGGAGGATGAGCTTTTGTACATATGTATATGAACAATACTTGAGGAAATAGTATCAAAAAAAAAAAATGGGAATCGGCACGCCAGCTCTACCCAAAATTTGTCGTATCTCTAAAATATTTAACTCAGGTAAATGAGATTTGGTACATATCTAATTGGCACTAGGTAAAAAAATTTCAATAAAATGGTCGAAATCACGCCTCCTCATTCTAAAAAAACAAATGTGTCAAATTTCTGTAACTACTTGGCACAGGTGAATAAGATTTGATTTCAGATACAGTGATGCGAACACCTGTGTCAATAGTTTCAGAGATATGACGACTTTTTCAATTTTTTGAATGAGGGGGCGTGGCCCTGCCCATTTTATTGAATATTTTTTTTCCCAGTGCCAGTTAGATATGTACCAAACCTCATTAACCTAAGTCAAATATTTTCAGAGATACGACAAATTTCGGTTGGACGGGGCGTGGCGCCTCTTTGCCAACTTCTTCAATGTTTTTCAATCCCATTTTTTGTACTTCTACCAATTGCTTCAATGTTTTTCAACACTTTAGAGCTTTTACCAATATTTTGGATACATACGGACTTTCACCGATATTTGATATGTTTTCCGATACTCTTGAACTTTGACCGATTTCTTCGATGTGTTTCAATATTTTTCGACACTTTTTGATTTCTACAGATATTTTAGATATTTTTCGATACATTTGGACTTCCACAGATTTTTCGTTATCCTTTGATACACTTGAACTTTTACCAATTTCTTCAAAGTATTCCCATATTTTTCGATACATTTGGAATTTACCGATATTTTATATATTTTTCGATACACTTGAACTTTTACCGATTTCTTCGATGTATTTCAATGTTTTTCTATACTTTTGGAAATCTCTCGATATTTACGAAGTTTTTCTAATGCTTTCGGACTTAACCATTTTTTTTTTATATCATACACCCAGGGTATATTCACTTTATCCTTCCGTTTGTAACGCAGAGAGTCAGGCGTGGCAGGTATGTAAAAGTATAAATATTCTTGATCAGCGTCACCTCCTGAGTCGATATAGCCATGTCCGTCTGTCTGGCTGGCTGGGTGGCATGGGTGTGCGTGGAAATACATTTTTTGGGAAAACTAAGCAACATAATTCAATGAAATTTGGCATTCTACCTCCATCGTTAAAGTTAGCTCAGGGGATTGAAAATGAGCAAAATCGGCCAACGGACACGCCTACCGCCCATACAAAAAATACATTCAAAATGCAATAAAAAGAGCATTATTTGCAATAACAGAAGCAAAATACACATAAATAGTATGGATACAAGCCTTGAGCCAAAACTAGGTGAATTAGAACAAGAAGGTGTGGCACCTCCCATATAAACAAAACTTTCAAAATGTTATACCGAAAGCGTTTTTTGTGGTAACCCAATTGCACTCAAACACTCAGATCAGTATACGTAAATTAAAGCTCTGAGAAAAAGCTAGGCGAACTCGAAAAAGAGGGCGTGGCACCCCCCATATAACCAAAAGTTTTAAAATGTTTTATTGAAAGCGTTTTTTGAGATAACCTAACCTAGGAGTTATGGAAGAATAAAACAATTTATTTTAATAAAAACTTGTATGTACAAGAATATTGCATAGTATGTATCAACTAAGTTTTTAGATGTCAGAATTTTATGAAATTAAATTAAATAAATATATTGGAACATCTGTTTGTGGCACAAGATTTTAGAAAAATAGTTTGCCTTATTAACTTTTCTTTATGCTTTCTCACTTTAAAAGCACTTACGTATTTATTAATAATTTTAATGCCCGAGTAATGCCGGGTAAAATAGGAAGTTATTTTATGAAATTAAAATGGTGTTCTCCCTTTTTCTTATTTTTTGTTGATTTTGTTAGAGCACAAGTACATAAGTAGCTGCAGCTGATGTTACTCTTGAAGCTGTTCAATTGCAGTTTTACTTGGTGTATTTTATTGCACACTCTAATAAGCAACAACAATAGCTGCTTTGAAATTTATATAGTATATAAGGACAAATGCATGTAATTTTTGCTTTTCATCTGATTTGAAGTAGCACTCATCCAAAATTATTGTTATAACTTTTTGGTAGCGATAAAAATTGAATGATAATTTAAATTGTTGTAAGGAATTTTTAACAGTTCATTTTTTTTTGTAAATTTCAGATTGAATGATTTCCAATGAAATTACATGAACCAATTTTAAGCAAATTTTATCTTTGCTTTCTTCAAATAGTAGATACCCAATGTACTTGTTTGTCAGAAAACAATATTCCTAATTGATATCATGATATGATATCGATAAAACAATAATGTTAATCATAATTGAAACATCATCATTAACATAACGTTAATGCGTTTATTGTAACACAAATACATAAGTGAAGGTATCATTGAAATGCCAGGTTTTCTTATCAATTCACTTTCCAATAACCAGCGGTAGCGGGAAGAGCACTAACTAATTCAAGTATCTACATACAATCAACAGCAACTTCAATAAAGGTTTTACAACAAACATCTGTACATCCATCCGAGTAAGTGGAGCGCCAGCAGCTAAGCAAATACTTATATTCAATTTGTTATCCCAATGGATGAGGTTTCGCACTTAACTCACATGAATTTGTAATCAAGCGTTGCATGTGTGGGTGTATGGCAGCTCATGTGAGCTAAGTAAATGTGGGTAAAAATATTCTGTATAAATAAATAATGCATACATATGCAATGTATATTATACATACATTAGTGTAAGTGCATTAGTGTTGTTCGTCGAAGGAAATTTCATTTAATATGATGTGAATTGGGATGAACACATGCAAAGTTAAAAGTAGCGTCATTCCGCATATCAGTAATTACATGCCAAGCGTAATAAAATTTGACTTGAAACTCTCGAATTTCGCTGAAATTTTGTCTTGACAAAACTAAGTTTCAGATGAATCCAAAAACAATATGGTATCTTCAACTGCTAGAAAATTTTAAGACCCTCAAAATGGTGTACATTTTGAGATCTACAAAAAAATGTAACTCCAAAACTATAAAAGATATAATCTTATGCTTGGATTCTTTGAATGAAAAAAAAAAAAAGAATCATAATAATACGGTGCTATTCAGTACACGTGAAGGAAGTGAAACTTATGGATGGAAAGTAAGCGTGATATTCTTCGTTTTTTCTGTGAAGCCTTCGGGAGACCTACGAGTATCTTCGGGTGTCCCAGGAAATGAATCAATTAAAGCTTGTTGATAGTCCGCCGTAAATGTTTTCCCTTGGTATATCTAAATATTCTTTGTTTTGACTATGAAGACTTCGGGTAACCGTCGGGAAACTATAAGTCAAGATATAAGGCGATGTAACGAAAAGTGGCGCAAAAAAAGTCTCGCAAAATGACTCGCGGCCTTTATATTTTACACCTAATGCGGCCAAAGCAGTTTAAGTTCAAAATTTAAAAAGATCTAAACGTTTTTATTAATCCGAGCAATAAAAGTTATTAAAAACAATAATTTTTCTCAAACAGCACACGGAGAAAAATACGTATCATAATTTTTACTTTATCGGCTAGTCGAAAAATTAAAGTAATCAACACTAAATTTCAAGTATAATTTACCTTACGTAAGAACTATTTGATGGATCCGTAACGTCATATTTACAAATAAACAGTACATATTTAAATAATAAAGGAATATTTACTATAAATTTCCTACATTTGACTTTATGTAAGGTAATTTATACTTTCAGAAAAAAAATGTGTGACCATTTTGAATTTATAATTCTAGTCAAAATAACTTTATTTTTTTCACGCACAAAAATGAGTGTCATAATTTTCACCTTACTCGAGTAAGGTAAATATCATAAAAATATAGAGTAATTTTGACTTTAATAATTTTAGTAACAATTTTTATTTTTGGACAGAGATTTTCTTTATATACAAATTTTTTTGCTTCTACATCACATGCGTAAGCAGCCCAGAGGATAAGTATCTGACTATCATACGGAAGGTCCAGGGTTCGTATCCCAGCGCCGCGGCCGGTCAGTTAATTTTTTTTTTTTTTTTTTTTGTTGTTCGAACTAAACAGTAAGGTAAATATCACGCCAATTTTATCATTAAAATTACTAGGAAACATACATTCTGAATTGACTAAAACTGTAAGGTGATTCTTACTTCGGTGTGAAGTTGTCACTATTCTGACTTGAAATTCTGGTAAAATTTATGAGAAATAAAGTAGCAAGTACTATTTTTTTTTCTCCGTGCAGTACAGGCAGTACAGTAAAACAAAAATATAAAACTAAATAATAAAAAAAAAAAAAAATTAGAAAATTAACTCTTTTCAAAGTCTTGGGCTAAATAACTTCCAATAATTTCGTGTTTTTTTAGATTAGTTAAAATAACTGTATTAAAAAAGCAATTTTTTGACAAAATTTTGATTTGAACTTTTTGTATGGGGTGACGAACCAATACTCAAGTTAGGTGAGAATGACCCAACTCCCGCCGGACCGAAAAAAAAAAGTCCCAAAAACTAGTATAGCGTAATCAATAAAAATTTGTTTTTTGGCATTTAAAAGTGATATCCTTCAAAAACCTTAACGATTTTAACAGAATACAATTTAGTCCATGACCCGCTCGAAAAAATATTTAATACTGTGTATAGAAAGTCCAATTATCTTTAAAAAGGTCTTTTAATTACTTTTGTACGACTCCTAATTCGCAGAAATATTCTTGAAATTCTGATTTTTTTACAACTTCATATTCATATTTCAGATTTGTGGCTAAGACACTGGTTGTTGGTCCCATTGAGATTCCTTAATGCACTTTAGGATCTTAGGCGGATCGATATCTGCAAGGTCTTGCATATTGTTGAAAAAGATGGACCCAAATATTTTAAATCTACATATGATTTTATTTGAATGCTTATATTTTGCAAAGTTTATAGGGCAACTTGACCGTCAATATCAATGGATATACCAGTAGATGATAGGTATATCCCTCATCGCTACCGCAACCTTGTCGTCTTCGCTTTTGCAAATATTTCCGTTTGGGTCCATAATGCTTAAGCATCCAGGAGCTAGCTTCCCTTAGCCTGTTCAAACTGCATGAACTATTCTCTTGACAATGGCCCCGTAGGACCATAGACTTTTCTAAAATCAATTTGTAAACTACACCTTGGGGGCGACCGGCTAGTCCAAATTCTGGTCCTCTCACATATAAAGCTTTATTTACGTTTTGTATTGTTTGTCATTGGACGTATCCAATTGTCTCCTTTTGCATTATATTGAGACCAGAAAAAGGTCAATTGTCTCCTTATGTATAGATTTGTACCAGAAATAGGCAATTTTTTTTTTTTTTTTTTATTTTATATATAAATTTCAAAAGATGGGACTGTTGAGACAATTGTCTCCGTCGGTCCTACAGGGAAAAGTAAGAAAAAGCGTGTGCAAAAGTATTGTGGAATAATCCCTTTCAAACGTGTGCGATTTCATCAGATATTTTCTTAAGGGAATGCAACTTCACAGTCTTTCTATCGACTCTACCAAAGTCAAACAAGGTGTCGCCTTAATAGATTTTGTTTCGTTATTCCAATATATATTTCTATACGGAAGTACAAATTAATGCAAATAAATTATCTATTTAAACTGCCCTAGCTGTGTCAAGTTAAAAACTCTCCAAATATTCCAGACTTAATTAATGCATAAACAATACACCTTTAACAAAGAACAAAATTTAACATTCTCCTTAAATTAATTCTCTATACAAACTGACATTAATTACAATATATGTACTGACTGTCAAAGGCATCTCGCAGCTATCCCTCAAATACATACAAATGTACATAAACATATAAGATATACAACACAAATCCCATCTAATGATTACGTTCACATTTAATTTCTTGGAATTTGTCATTTGAAAAACAATTCTATCGACAATTTTACTAAGCCTTCTACAGAAAGTATTTGTGTGGGTGCATTAAGTGTCCCAAAAGGAAATACGTATAATGAAAGTTCATTAATGAAACGAACATTTCTGATTTGAGGCTTAGCAAGTTTTAGATAAAGACAGAGGCATTCGAAGTTTTACAAAAATTTGATTTAACTAAATGAAGCTCCTTGGATTGCAGTTATTTCATTCTGGAAGATTTCAACATTAAATTTGTTGCTACCAGTCAGTACCAACTACTACCGTCATTCCCTTTCCCATTTGGGACATACATTCATATTACAATTCTTGTACAAAGTTACACTGCGTACATAGACTTAAACGTATTTCTGTGTGATTGATTAGTAAATCAATTCAGAATAAAATCAAACTGAATCAGCAAAAACCCCAAATTGGTTGGTAAATTGACAAACTGAGAGGACTTAGTGGAATGAACAACTGTAACATTGTTGTTTCTATTTTTTTATTTGTTTATTTGTTTTTCGAGGACACACATTTGTGTGTACATTTAAGGATACATAGTACATATCTACCCTAGGAAACTAGGAAAATCAAGAAATAAACCGACGTGTAGTGATAACGAGATTGCTTGCTTTGCATGTCAAATTACTTTAGGGTGCATGTTGTCTTTCGGAGCTTAAAGTATAAGCGAATAAATTGTTTTGTAGTAAAACTTTAACAAGAAGAATAGAGATTTGTGAAAACGATGTCACTATTAACATGCTGAGAATGGCGAATAGAATTTGGATTTACTTAATTTGGTGCAACTTTGTGGGTAAAAATAATCCAAAGGTAATTTAAAGCGAAAATTTTTAATTTTTGATATAAAAGATAAATCAGTTTTTCTTGAAAAATTAGCACAGGGATTCTACTACTACTACTTAAAACATATAATTCCTGAGAAACGTTGGGCCTGAAAAAATTTCATTATTTTATGATGCACCAGTTCGTTCTGATTTTTAATAAATGATTTTCATTTCCCCGCAGTTAGGGAAAAACCATGGATTATCATTTTAATGACCTGTTCCACCTATCCCTGAAAACCTTTACGGCAACATTTGTACATATATAGAACAATTCCGCTACAAGTTGTCACTTCACCCATTATATTCTCCAGCAATTGTTTAGCTGTTTTGAAACTTATGCTTCTTTTCAATGAATGCTTAGCATTTTATACAGCTCCATAATATTATGTGCAAGATAATTTAGATGCTTGGAGCTTACTTCTACAAATATCTTCTATCTAGTATTTGTTGGAATGGTTGCAAGGAGCAGTGCATAGGACTATATCTTTTTGAAAAGTGGGCGGTGCCACGCCCCTAAATGGAAAAACACTTTCAAGGCTAAACCACAACATTGACTTTTTTAAAATTCTTTATGTTTTTAAGTAGCCAGTGCCACGCGCTCACGGCATTGATTTTGGTGAATTTTGGTATGGGGATAGAATGAGCAGGATGCAAAGATATCAAAAACTGTTTGCTCTTTAGTAGGAGTAACACGGCTCTAAGTGACAAGCACGCTATTGAAACTAAGCTGTTGCACCGATTTTTATGAATGCAGATAACCAGAACCCTAAGGAAGGATATTAAAAGCTTTTTGTAGTTTATCAACCAAGGCTTTATAGTCAGATCGAAACGGTCGAATTTCGGCCACAAGGCGAACTCTAGTTTTCTGAAACAGCCATGTCCAGTATAAGATAATAATTTGGCTCTCCATATCTTCACTTGATTCGCACTTCAATTAGTGGGAACAGGTTCGCTTTTGCATTGATTTCTGCGAGAATTTTATACGGAAACAACAGTGTTCAAAATCATTAACATTGTGAGAGTTTATTACACGAGTCTTTCAAATACTTTTGTGTTCATGTCAGGTGTGTGCTGGAGACGCTATTTTCAGCAGATCTCTCTTGCCAGTTCAATTTCGGAAGAGGTAGACAATATGATTTTGGAGAACTTTATCTCTCTTAACGACAACGAAACTCAAAGTCTTCGAGTGTAATGTGAAACCAGTTGTTTTGTGGGGTTGTGAAATGTTTAAACAACAGTTTACAAATTGCAGCCACTGTCTTCTACAAATTTTGAAGATTTGGTTTCCCTGAACCATCTTTCAAGTGGAGTCCCCATCTTTGCTCTGATTGGAAAATCAAACTAGATGATGAAATAGAAATTGTAACGTTCTGAATGACGTCACAATATAATATAATGATTTACTCAACAATATTGTAAATATACAATCAAACAAACAAACAAAAACCCAAAAACAATAACCACAATCCCGTTAATTTTAATTCATGTGCATGAATGCAGCAACAAATAATTTGTTGTCACATATATGCACACATACAAATAAAATTACAAACCGGTCGGCCGCGGCTCACGACTATAAAAGCACGGCGTAAAACACAGAAGGCAGGCAGTCACAGCCAGACAACCGATGCGAACACATCAATTGCGAAGCACTTGATAGAAGTAGCAATCGAAGAATTGTTTAATTGTGCAAAGGCCTCGTATCCCTAGGTATCTTAGCGTAGTTTGTTAAATCGTAGTTGCCTGAAAGATCTTGTATATCTTCCACAAAGGCTCCTGGTACCTTAAGTGACCAGAGGTTTATCCACGGTGCTGGATACTCAATATAGTATCATTTCAGTACCCGTGATCATAGAATTGTAGTCGCCTGGAAGATCTTGTATATCTTCCTCAAAGGCTCCTGGCACCTTAAGTGACCAGAGGTTTATCCACGGTGCTGGATACTCAATATAGTATCATTTCAGTACCCGTGATTATAGGATTGTAGTCGCCTGGAAGATCTTGTACACCTTCCACAAAGGCTCCTGGTACCTTAAGTGACCAGAGACTTATCCACGGTGCTGGATGCTCATTATAGTATCATTTCAGTACCCGCGATCATAGGATTGTAGTCGCCTGGAAGATCTTGTATATATTCCACAAAGGCTCCTGGCACCTTAAGTGACCAGAGTTTTATCCACGGTGCTGGATACTCAATATAGTATCATTTCAGTACCCATGATTATAGGATTTTAGTGGCCTGGAAGATCTTGCACATCTTCCACAAAGGCTCCTGGTACCTTTAGTGACCAGAGATTTATCCACGGTGCTGGATGCTCATTATAGTATCATTTCAGTACCCGTGATCATAGGATTGTAATCGCCTGGAAGATCGTGTATATCTCCCGCAAAGGCTCCTGGTACCTTAAGTGACCAGAGGTTTATCCACGGTGCTGGATACTCAATATAGTATCATTTCAGTACCCGTGATCATAGAATTGTAGTCGCCTGGAAGATCTTGTATATCTTCCTCAAAGGCTCCTGGCACCTTAAGTGACCAGAGGTTTATCCACGGTGCTGGATACTCAATATAGTATCATTTCAGTTCCCGTGATTATAGGATTGTAGTCGCCTGGAAGATCTTGTATATCTTCCACAAAGGCTCCTGGCACCTTAAGTGACCAGAGGTTTATCCACGGTGCTGGATACTCAATATAGTATCATTTTAGTACCCGTGATCATAGGATTGTAGTCGCCTGGAAGATCTTATATATCTTCCACAATGGCTCCTGGCACCTTAAGTGACCAGAGGTTTATCCACGGTGCTGGATACTCAATATAGTATCATTAAAGTACCCGTAGACAATAACAAAACCCATTGTCACCTGGAAAACTGCAATAAAATCCAGGATCAAGAAAAGGTCAACATTCCAGGAGAAGAGGAATTCAGCCAGCCACAGTATCCCAGCGAAAATATAAAAAAAAAAACAAATTAAATAAATTAAAACATACATTATCCGATTTTTAACTTCTTTATAAAAACCAACAAGCCAATATAAAAATAATTTGCAATTGAAAATTAAATAAATAAAATTAAAATATTTTGTAAACTGAAAGTTTTGGATTGTCTTTAAGTCTGACCCTGGACTCCGCTGTCGACTACTTCAACCTTTGACCCAAAACAATCGTTACAGATTGAATGGGAGACTACTGTGGAAGTCAGTTGTGAATCATTGGGGAGGCAGAAAACGCGGTCGTCCAAAAACGCTTGCTAAAAAGAGAAATACATACATAGGAATACATTGAGGAAAATTTAAGGCTCCAACTTAAAACGTATGAGAATTTTTCTCCCAGAGAGAGAGAGAGGAATATTGCGGTGTATAATCATTTTGATTAAGCGTAAAGAATGCAAAGGCAATAGCACACTATACGTTATTTGACACTTTCTTATGACATGGTTTGCCATTTATCGACTTTTTTGAAACTTTTTGGTTTAACTTGAAACTTTTTGATTTTGTCAACTTTAGTCACTTTCACGTATATACTTTGACACCACGATTCGATCAATTAGTACCTGTATAATTAATGAAGACCCAAAATTTTCGACAATTTTTCTATTGATCTATCCTATTGGTCGTTTTTCTTTTCTTCAAAAATTTCATGAGGATTATTAATTTTTAATCCCAAAAACTCGTTGCCTTGATCTTTTTGGCTAAAGGGACCATTTTGCTTTTTTGAAACCAACCAAAAATATCTATTGTTTTGACCTTCCGCGTGGTTTCTGGCTTCTCTGAGGTACAGATCAGTGTTTCATGTTTAAGTTTTTTGAAACAATACGTCACGGTTGTCATAGATGGTGCCATTTTCCAGAAGGAAATATACGACCATAACATCATCTTCCTTTAGCAAATGGGTACCTGCTTATTGATCAATTCAGGTACTGAGTACCCTTTGGGTTTTCTATTGTTTTTATTTTTTATTCGATAACTTTTGATATCTTTTACACAAATATTATCACTCATTAGCATTTGTAATACATATATAATGCATTAAGTAAATTTAAAATTTTTTAATTGAAATTGTTAATTTGTTCGCAGCGACTTATGAAGCAAAAAATTTTTACAAAAAGTTTTTAATTTCATTTGCAGCATGATACAAAGCAAAAAACTCTTCGTTTTTCCAAGAACCATCTGTGTTCCTTGTTCGCATGTTTTTCATATTTTTTTTTTTGCTTTGCCGGTGTTGTTGTTTTAGTCGGAACGCAATATTTATACTACACTTTACCGTCTGTTGTGTCCGGCGTGCGCATTTCTTTTTGTTTCAAATTTTTTTGGGTCAAGGGTTAAGTAAATATTTTTTTGAAAATTGCAAAAATGTTTGCATTGCTATTTTGCTACCATTACAATGGCTGTCTTTTATTATGACAAAATTTATGATTGTCCTTGTGATGGCATTAAAGTTTTCATATTTTGCAATTTTTTTGCAAGATTGCATGAAATATTAACATATGTTTATAGTTATTAAATTTAATTTCAAAGTTTTTAGTATCATTTTTAAAAAGTTCAACCTTTGAATTTTCATGGAAACAAAATCACAAATATTTAAAATTTTCTTGATATGTGTTTATTTAAATAAATCCAAAAAATGACTGTTATTTACCATAGCCACAAATAAAAAGATCTTTAAGGTAAAACTTGGACTTCTCTAAGAATTTTACCGTAGAAACCGGTCTGTTTAGAATTAGGGAAAGGAGTTTTTTTTGAGATGAAATTATTCGAAACATTTTTGCGATCTTAGACGAGCCAGAACATATATGAGCCGTTTATTTTGAAAGCGGCCTTAGTCCATTTCGGAGCAAGGTAGTGAACTTGAAAGCAAAACTGTTTAAATCAATATCAAATTATCTTTTGGGAGTCAGAGTTTTTTAAGGATTCAAGCAGTTTTTTGCGAAATAAACTGCGTGGTAAATTTTTGACTTTATAAAGAAATCTTCATATACCTATTAATAAACATTTACCTTATATAACCAGTTTGACTTTATAAGTTTTATACCCTACTACCAGGGTATATTTACTTTGTCCTTCTGCTTGTAACGCAGAAAAGGAGGCGTGGCAGGCATGGAAAAGTATATATAGTAAGTTAGGGTAATGTGGACTATGTGGGTAATGTAGTGCGCCCTTTTATTTCTCATATTACAGAGTGTATAACAATTCTGGTTACTTATGCACATTAAAACGTGAAAAACATATTTTTAACGCTCTTTGGCTTTTCTATTATGCTAATTACACGTGCAATTTCTTAACATATGCTATGAGGTCAAGTTGACTTATTTTAAGTACGGTGTAAATAACCAAATAATTTCCTCAGAACTCTGTTTTCAAAATTCAATGAAAGAATGCATAAGCAAGTCCGATTTTACATTATGGACTACCCCATTATATACCGGGTACAAACCATGTGTAAACGATCAAGAAATTTGTTCATGGCATCCGATTTGGCTATAAATTGGCATAAGCAATAGTTGCATAGTGGAAAAAATTACTACCAAATATTTTTTCAAAATTTAAAAAAATGGCGGAGATATGGGACTTTGAAATTTTTAGGTTAGTTTTTTTTGAGAAGCTATAACTTCGGTTGCATTTATTCAATTTTCAATTTTGTAGTGTTAAATGATTTGTCTTAAAACAGGCTTTGAAATAGAAACTAGCAAATATTTTTTTTTTTTTTTTATATATATAGTTTACACTGAAAAAAAAAAATTTAAATTGAGTTTCCCAAAATACGTCCTTTTTAATATTTTTTATTTTTCTTGTAAAAAAAGCTACAAGTGTAACTTACCAGTGCTCCAAAAATTGGAGTGGGCCTCCCAGTGGTTCTCCAGAAAAACAATAAAATGTAGCTTTTGCCGCAATTTTTCAGTACAATTTTTTTGAATTTGAAATTTTTAATTAAACGTTAATTTGAATTTGAAAAAAGTGCGTTGGTACTTATATTAGTTCTATACAAGCAAAAAAACAGTCAATAAACTATTTTCAGCATTTAAAAATTTTTTTTAATAAAAATTTTATATTAAAAAAATGTACTGAAAAATTGGGGAAGATGCTACATTTTGTTGTTTTTCTGGAGAACCACTGGCAGGCCCACTCCAATTTTTGGAGGACTGGTAAGTTACACTTGTAGCTTTTTTTACAAGAAAAATAAAAAATATTAAAAAGGACGTATTTTGGGAAACTCAATTTAAATTTTTTTTTTTCAGTGTAAACTATATATAAAAAAAAAAAAATATTTGCTAGTTTTTATTTCAAAGCCTGTTTTAAGACAAGTCATTTAACACTACAAAATTGAAAATTGAATAAATGCAACCGAAGTTATAGCTTCTCAAAAAAAACTAACCTAAAAATTTCAAAGTCCCATATCACCGCCATTTTTTTAAATTTTGAAAAAATATTTGGTAGTAATTTTTTCCACTATGCAACTATTGCTTATGCCAATTTATAGCCAAATCGGATGCCATAAAAAAAATCTTGATCGTTTTGAAATGGTTTGTACCACCGTATATCAACTTTGATTATTATTACACCTTAAAAAGCTAATTGCATGTGTGGGACACCCGTGTTTGAGTAATATGGAGTACTATTTTATGTATTGTATGATTCGGTAACCCTCATTACTTATTACTTGTTAGTATGAATTTGGTTTATCTTACTAAAAAATATTCTTTTAAAAGCTTATAAAGCATATCATAGCTATTATAATCTTAAATAATACTACTACTTATACGTATAGTCAACAAAAATTGCGATTAACCGCATTACCCGACACTTTTCTATTTCAGCTATTTTCAGTTACTTTTAATTTAACTGGCCTCACGTTTGAAAATGTTAATATTTTAGTATATGAATTATTAAATAGTAAAAACAATAGAATAACTAATACAAATGAGTTGACCAAGCTAACGTACTACCATTACATTGGTAGAAATTGGCAAAAAAGAAATAAGGTAACCACATTACCATAGGTTACTCTATACATTCTGCTTATCGAAAATGAGCGAAATCGGACAACGGACACGCCTACCGCCGATACAAAAAATATTTTCAAAATGCAATTTAATCAGTATTTTTCAAGACAATGCAACCAAAATATACGTAAATACTGGGGTTGATAAGCGAAAGCACTGAGCAAAAACTAGGCGAAATCGGACAAGAGGGCGTAGCACCTTCCATACAACCAAAAGCCTCAAAATTCCATACTGAAAAAGTTTTTGAGATAATCCAACCAAATTTCACTCAGATACTGAGTACAAGATTTGAGCAAAAGCTATGTAAAATCGAAGAAGAGGTAGTGGCACCACCCGTACGAGCGAAATTTTCAAAATACTGCAGTCTAGGGTATTTAATGTTTGGTCAAGCCAAAGGTAACACCTTTACTAGGTATGCTATACAGTTTGGTAAATATCATAAAAATATATGACCATTTTAACTTTAAAAATCAAGTAAAAAAATTTATTTTTGGACAGGAATTTGCTTAATACACAAATTTTTTATCTTTTTAGCATATGGGCCAGTAGTGCTGAGGATATGTTTCTATCTAACACGGACGGACTACGGTTCGAGTCATAGTGCGGTCAGCTCGTTTTTTTTTTTTTTTTTTTTTTGTTTGTTTGAACTTTACAGCTTACAGTTCTTGTATGGTTCATTATTTTATTTTTTTTTGTTAGATTGTAAGGTCGTTCGAAAATTTTGAATTGGCTAAAAAATTATGGTAAAATAAAATTTGCTTCATTGGGGAGTTGTCTTTATTTTGACTTGAAATTCTGCTAAAATTAACAAATACTATTTTCTTTTCCCATGAAGAAAGTAGTAATCCCCACGTGGTATTGTCAATGGTGTGATCTCCTCCGATTTCTTCGTTCCACCAGTTCAATTTAGAGTGTAACATAGTCAATGTGCTACACAAGTAATATGTATTATGAATGTATTTCTAAGAAATTGACGTCCTGCTGTAAAATTTCAAAAACATTGCATTTATTAAAAATGGCATGCACATCGGTAAACAAATTTTGCAAATAAAAAAATAGAACCCACCAAACTATAGTTTACTAAAAAAAAAAAACACAAAATAATCCACCACAAGTTGCAATAACTTTGTGTTGCTAAACAAATAATTTTTTATCGAACTTTATTTTAAAAAAAAAAAAAAAAAAAATCATCCACACTAACATTCTCTTTATTCATTTTAGTTACCGTTGCATTTATTATCAAAGCAACCAATACCAGCCAGACTTATTCAGGGCACGCCAATACAGCAGTTGGAAAAAGTTTTTGGCACTGCAAGTTTTTGTACAATAAACCACAACAGCAGGAATAACAAAAACAACAAAAAGCCTTAAATGAAGCTCAGACTTTAAAACAATACAGTGTGTGTGTGTACTTTCTCGCGTTTTCATTTCGGGAAAATTTTTCACTTTTTGTTGGCTTAATGTTATTGGCTTCCATACACCGAAAAAATAAATATAAAAAAATTTACAGAAACGTGCTGTAAAATGGGTGCAAACGACAGATTTAGGTGGTTTTTGTCAGTCAGGCCAGGATGCATTAGGCAGTAGCATATCGATTTGCATAATAATAGATTTAACTTCTATAAGAAATTATATCAAAAATTTTAAAAAAGCTGAGTAAAAATTCCTACTCAATAATTTTTATGTGTCAGACGGGAAATATTCATGGCATTTTTCATACAAAACTTAGTTGAACAGGATGACAAAAATTTTGTTTGATAATTTGGTAGAGGGTCATCTTAGAACAAATAGAGTTTAAATCAACTTTATTGTAATGATGGCTTATGAGCGCATCTATGGGACTGAGTGTATTTATGACACGACAAGTCCTCCCGGTTCAAAACTCGCCCAATGCTAGACATAAACATATTTCTATTTATATTTTGGGTATTTTAATTTAATTTTTTTTTTTTTTTTGTTTTGGTTTTAATTTTAAAATTTTTTTTTTATTTTAGTTGTTACTCCTTTTTTCAATATTATTTGCTTAAAAAAAACAAAAAGAATTTGTTTTCCAGTTTCACAATTTTTTCTATCGTGTTTGATAATTTTTACTGTGAAATATTTTCTTCTAAGCAACTTTGAAATTTTTATAAAATTTTAAGACAGTTTTTAATAAATATGGGCATTTTCATGGTGTTGCACTTGACCGCCGAGCACATTTGAATAAAAAACTAGTAAGTGTGGTATCTTTTGCCTGGCGAAAAACTTAATACCCTACACTGCACTCCAAGTATATTATTAAACACTTAGTTGATAAATATTATGCAATATTCTTGTACATACAAGTTTTTATTAAAATAAATCGTTTTATTCTTCCGTTACTCCTAGGAGATTATAAGAACAAATTGCTTATATGAGAAGTCCCACGCCCTCATCTCCGAGCTTACCTATATTTTGCGTAGAACATGTATTTACTGTTATGAGTTTTTGAGTGAAGTTCGGTTAGGTTTCTTAAAAAAATCTTTCAGCATAGCATTTTGAAACTTTCGCTTATATGGAAGGTGCTACGCTATCTAGTCCTACTTAACCTAATTTATGCTCAGAGTTTGTAAATAATGTTCTTAATATTTGGGTGAAATTTGGTTGGATTATCTGAAAAAAACACTTTCAGTATAACATTTTGAAAGTTTTGCTTATATGGGAGGTACCACGCTCCCATTGTTCGAGTTTACCAAGTTTTTTTGCAGAGCTTGCATATGATGTTTAAAGTGTCCAAGTGAAGTTTGGTTGGATTCTCTTAAAAAAACGCTTTTAGTACAGCATTTTGAAAGTTTTATTTGTATGGGAGGTGCCACGCCCCCATTGTCCGAGCTTACCGAGTTTTTTTTTTCTTAGTGTCTGAGTGCAATTTTGTTGGATTATCTTAAGTAACGATTTCAGTATAGCATTTTGAAACTTTTACTTATATGGGTGGTGCCATGTCCTTTTGTCCGAATTTAACTAGTTTGTGGCTAGAGCTTGCACTCACTATCTCTAGTTTTTACGTTTATTTTGGTTGCGTTATCGTGCAAAATGCTCATAAAATTGCGTTTTGCATATATTTTTTGTATGGGTGGTAGGCGTGTCCGTTTACCGATTTCACCAATTTTCAATCCCAAGAGCTAAATTTTACAACAAAGGCTGTGTACCAAATTTCATCGAATTATCTCGCTTAGTTTTTCTGTCAAAAATATTTCCGTAGACTGCCAGCCAGACAAACGGACGTCTGGCATAAAAACCAAGGCGTTAGCACGTGACAAAAACTGAAGTGGTTTCCGCGGCCAACAATTTAAACGCCGATTTCAGGGAAACCTGAGGCGATATTTCAATGTGACTATTTCAAATGTTGTGCATTGATATTTTTAAAGAATGATTTTAATTTTACCCAAAAATTATTCATATTTTTTTTTGAAATTTAGTTTTAATCACGATTATACGGCACGAATCACATGTGAAATTTTTTTCCACCATACAAATTTTAAATGGAAAATCTTATAATTAACTAGGGTTTCCGTTGTACGTTGCTTCACCTTGTCTTGTGAAGTTGACGTGTTATCACCAGACATTATTTGTCCCGATCCATTTTACATACGTACCAAATCTCTGTACACATTTATCAAATCTCATTCATGTGCGTTAAATAATTTAAGAGATATGATGAAGTGATTTTTGTGGGAGCTTGGTACCGTCATTATTTGTCTTTGGAGCTTTTTGCATCTCTAACAAATCCCGTCCATGTACGTTAAATAGTTTCAGAGATATGATGATTTAATTTTTAGGCTCACGGTTTACTTTTCTTTGGAAATACGTAAAATGAACAAAGATATACAAAAGTTCAGTAGTTTTTAACCGATTTTTGCTACAAAACTTTTCTTTCCGTGTAGTCGACGCAATCAATTATGCAGTTTCCATTGCAATAACTTGCGCAATATTTTTTTTTTCAATTTTTCTTAGTGAATTATTTACTCCGACATAATTTTCTACTTCCGTTGCGCTAATGTGCATAAATTTTGTACATATACAAGAATTGAGTGAAATGTCTGTTCCTTTCTGTTCAAGGTACTATTACAAAATGTGATCTTTAAGTTTTCGACATCAATTTTGATTCGAATCTGGCCACATAACTGTTTTATTTCTAAAAAAATACATTTTTCAACATTTTTGAAGCGATACAAACACACAAGGAAACCTTCAACCATAAAACTTGGTATGATAGTTTGAAGTACCAGTCTTTTTTTTCAAAACTCAATTTAAATTATCAATATCTCACTCTTTGCTAAAAAATCGTAATATTGCAATGTTGTTTCTTTGATGCATGATTTTTTTGTTGCATTCAATTATGTTTTCCGATACAAAATTCATAAATGTAATAATGTAAGTTATTATTTTTTAAATATTGATTAAGTTTTTTTTTTTTTTTTTCAATTATATTTGGTTTTTTTTTTTAAATATTTTTTTTTTAACTGACGCGTTCACTAGTAAAAATAATAAAGAATTCCTGATGCGTACTCTCATTATTGCAAGTGTTGTGTCATTAAAAATTATGAAAGCAGTTTTCGATGAATAAAGTAATTAATTTAATTGCAATATTAATTATTATTTCATTTTCTTTTTCATTTTATAATTTTTTTTTTTTTGTTTCATTATTATTATTTTAATGTAATATGCTCCACTTATGCATACATTTAAAATAAATCGAATTGAGCATTAAAATCAACAATAGGTAGAAACATGTTGACATACGAGTACATGAGATGAAATAAAAACATAAATTTACTACAGGACAATTTTTATCTCATTGGATATTACCAGCCATAATAAAACTTAACATGATATTACCGCCATACATAAGCTTAAGAGGAATATTTTAATTACTATTGATTAACAAAATAATACTGAACTCCAGTATTTTTAAGAATTATGTTATATTCACTGATAAAGAACAATATATGCCAAAAACAAAGTTGATATAAAAATTAAAAAAATTATGTGAAATTTCAAACTTTTTCCTACTATAACTCAGTAAATTTTGCACGCAGCGTTATCATTGGTATATTTATTAGAAGCCGCATTAGTCACTCTTCGCGAATGTGAAAAAATAAAATCGATCAGACTTGGCGTTATTACAAATATTTTGATGTAAGGACTGCGTTCGATAAAATTGTCCCATACAAAATTCAAAAAATCTCTAGAACTAGTAGTCCGATTTTAAAAGTTAGACATATTTTTGAACCGCCATTTTATTACAATTTTTATAACGTATCTAGAATTTTAATAATATTTTTGTTTACAAATTTTTTTGTAACTTTTCTGACACTCCTTATATTAATGATTTTATGGTATTATTTGATATTTTTCGAGCTGCTGAACACAACTTTTCTCAAAAATTTTTAGCATCCCTGGCAACTTCTTTTATTGCCTTTATCTCCTTTTTGACCAAAGCCCAGTATCTTTCAATTGGCCAGAGTTCTGGACAGTTTTGAGGATTTGCTTCACGAGGCACCAAAATCACATTATTTCTTGAGTACCCCTCCAAGGCCAATTTACTATAATGACAAGATGCTAGGTCTGGCCAAAAGAAAGTGGAAACTTCATGCTTTCGTAGGAAAGGTCTAAACTTTTTTTCCAAGCATTCCTTAATATAGAATTCGGAGTTTACTGTTCCAGTGGTTACAAAATAATTGCTCCTTTTGCCACAACTGCAGATTACTTGCCAAACCAAGAACTTACGAGGAAATTTTGACTGCTTTTTTGACTTAAGCTTTTCGTCCATATTCCCCCGCGAGTCTACAGTGTAAAATTTTTTCCTGGAAACTACATAAAATCGGCTACAACATATGTTTCGTCGTCCATAATGCAGCATTCGAATTTTTGGAAAAAAATTAATTTTTAATTTTATGGCGTGCTATTTTGCTTTCGTGTTCTTCATAGCATTTTTGTCAAAAACTTTTTGTACCTTAAACGTCTTCAAACTAACCTCCTTTTTGGCCTTGCGAACTAAAAACTCGGAACACTTCACCTTCTGTGCCAGTTTTCTGCATGAAATATTGGGGTTCTCTTAAAAATTGTGACGAAGTTCTTCTTTTTATTTTGGTCACGAATGAAATTTTCTCTCGCGAAACCTGGCTTTCGAAAGACACCCAAGCCTTCCTAAAATTTTTTCAGAACTCTTGATACCAATTTCACATTAACTATTCCGGCAATTCTATTGGTAGTCTACCGCGGGTGAGTTTAAAAATTTTTATTATAGACTTTCGAACTTATAGCTCGTTTGCGATTTTTAAGTAAATATGACTGACTAGGGACAAAATTTGAAAACCATAGTTTTGGTACATTCAATTCAAAGCCTACTGCAAAAAAAAATTTTAAATTGAGCAATTTGAAAACAAGTTATTGGATAAAATGTGAGTGACAATTTTATCGAACGCAGTCCTTATATAAAGTCTTAACCACGAAAATAGAAATTTTCGAATAATTCGGGAACAGCCGAAAGGAAAAAAAATAATTCTGTTTTTCGTGTTCAGTGATCATAAATTAATTTAGAAAAAATGCTTTGCAAAATGCTACAATTGTTTGTAATTTAGCGCTGTATAAATTTTTTATAGTTATTGTTTAAATCAGAGGCACAAACAATTTAGTCCTTGGCTAAAATCCACAAGCACACTACTATAACGATTTTTTTCCTTTTTGGAAGCCTTAAACTAAGATAATCGCAGTTTTCCTGGCGCCATTTTGAATTTTTTCATTTTCCAACGTCATATTTGGTTTAACAGACTTTGACAACTCGCTGAATAGAATTATTTTCCATTTTTAAGCATTTTAAAACAGTTTTATTGAATTTATCGGAATTTGGAGGCTCATGGGGGATTACAAAATTTTGGGGGAAAATCTAAAAAAAATTAAAGTGACGGTTAGCAAGATTTTGTTTCTAAGCATTGCCGAAGTAACTTTATGCGTAAAATCCGAATTCGCGGTGAGAATTGCCCATCACCTCAGGATTTGGAGATATTTGATATTAAATAAACGAAAACGCAGTGTTGTCAGGTACATTCTCCTATTTTCCCCCAGATTGCACGAGACTTCCCCTAAATTTTGGTTTTCTGGCGAAATTTCCCCTACATGGAAAATGTTTTATTTCGCGACCAAAAAAAAAAATAAAAAATTTCAAAACGAAATTAATATTTTTCATAACGAAATTTCCCCCAAATTCTGGACTTTTGACAAAATTTCCCCTAAATATGGAACATTTATATTTTGGTAACAAAAAAACTAGTAAGGGTGTATAATTTGGCCTGGCCAAACATTAAATACCCTACATTGCATTATTTTCAAAATTTTGCTCATATGGTAGGTGCTACGCCCTCTTGTGCGAGTTCACCCAGTTTTTATTCAGAGCTTGCATTTATAGTTTTTATTGTCTGAGTGAAAAACATTTTCAGTGTAGCGTTTTAAAGCTATTGCTTATATAGGAGGTGCCACGCCCTCTTGCCCGAGTTCGTATAGTTTCAGCTTAGAGCGTGCATTTATAGTCTTTAGTATTTGAGTGAAGTTTGGTTGGATTATCTCAAAAAAATCTTTCAGTATAACATTTTGAAACTTTTGCTTATATGGGAGGTGCCACGCCCTCTTGTCCGAATTTGCTCAGTTTTTTTTCAGAGCTTGCGCTTACAATTCTAAGTACTTATGAGTATTTTGGTTGCATTGTCGTGAAAAATACTCCAAAATTTGCATTTCGAATATATTTTTTGTAAGGGCAGTACGCGTGCCCGTTGACCGATTTAACTCATTTTCAATCTCCCGAGCTAACTTTGACGACGGAGGCAGTGTACCAAATTTGATTGAATTATCATGCTCAGTATTCCCAGCATCAGTTTTACCCATTTTTATTTTAGCAATAAATAAATTGTTTTATATATATTTTAAAGTATTTTTCGTAACACTGCATCCAGAGAACTTCAATAGCAACATTTGTAAAAATTTAAAAAGTGTGCCTTTTTGACCTATAGTGCTATGGTTGGGATAGTCTTAAGACCCGAGGCAATATAACATCTTTCTGCCCCACACTCAAATATGCATTTTTTTGCCGTGCTATACGTCTTACTTAAGACGTTTTTTTTTGCTTCGTATATAACATATTACAAGAATTTTATTTTAGCCAATTCGGTTAATCCCATTACGTCTTCTATTAAATTTAACCATTTTACTGCAGCTTATGAATTTTGATCTGTTTGTTGATTTTGTTGATTTATTGCTGTTTGGTTTATTAATTTTTTTTGGCTGTGCATGCATTTTTTTATAAATATCTGTATGATAATGGGTCAAGTAGATGTAGAGCACGAAACCCGATATTGTCGATGAGCTTGGACAAGGAATCGTTAGCATGTACACCCGATCTATGGAAACTTGTGTAAACCTGCTCTTTGGCAACATTTTGAAAGTTTTTCCTATCTTTAACATTAGCATCATCATAAGCGAAAGTGCACAAAATTTTAAATTCTTTGAAAAGTGGGCGTGGCACTTAATAAAACAATGAAACTACTAGTTTTATTTGCAATATACTTTATTTTCTTTCATAATAAATTATATACACATACATGAATATACATTTATTATATTTCCAATAGTATTCAGACGTTTGGCTGATTTTTTCACCCAGAGCAACAATGGGGGAAATAACAGGGATCGAATCCGTGACATTCTGGAGGTAATGTTCGATCTTCCGGAATTGCAGAAGCAATCGCTACTGCTAACACAACTAGAAGTATAAATACTTTACACAGTAACTTTACCATCTTGGTAGCTTGATTTTCCAAAAACTTTTGAATTAGTTAGAAAAAATGTTTCTCTATTTTATACCAAAACTGTATGTGTATCAAATTGCTGTGCAAAATTAATTTTCATTGGTGTAAGCAACAAATTAAATTTACCAAACATCGTTCATTTCTTATCAACAGAGTTCTTAATTGACATGCATAGAAATTGTAAATTCAAATCAGAAAAGCATGAAAAGTGTGAAGCAAAATGCTTCAAGATCAAGTTTGCAAAGATCTTACCAAGGCGAAATTACTGATGCTAAGACACTTTTTGAATGGGTAAATAGTGAAAAGTCCGACATAGTTTATCGATATTGTGCAATTGGTGAATATAAAACGACTACATAACAACTCTCTAACTCTAACCTTCTAAAAATGGTCCAAACATGAAAATGGGTTAAGAAATGTTCCAGTTATGCGACATTTTGGGGTCGCACCTTCTTTTCAAATTTTCAAAAAATCATAACTTCTAAGCTTCGAGACATATCAATTTTCCCTCTTTTTATATGAAAGCTTTTTATACCCTACACCGCACAGTGCAAAATTTGGGAGGTTTAGCGGAACTTTATTTAATTTTTGAAATACATAGAACGCATAAAATTATTCATTATTTCGGTAGCTTAATATCCCACCTCAAAAACCTCATACTCAGTTTGGTGAATAACCCTGCGAAACAACTGCAAAATGCACCTGAAACTTGCATTACTTATTAATTCATACTTTTTGACTATAGAAAGCTTTTCGATTTGTATAGATTGGTACATTAAAACGGTAAGTCGGTAGGACGCAAAAATTTTCTCATTAATTTTTTAATAAAATTATCACTTATTGCCATTCAAATAATTGCAGAATCTTTTCTTACTCGCGTGTGATTTGTTTGTGAAAATTGTGCTTTTTAAGAAGTTCATAAGGCTTACATTTTAAATTTCATTGGATTCTTTAAGAAGTGTTACCACAAATCGTCATTTTGAAACGTACAAAATTTGAAAGATAGGTTTATCCTCTACTGGAAACATAAAACATCTTCCGCGATATTTTGCGATCCTCTTTTAAACTTAACTTTTTCCAGAATGTCTTTGGAAATTTTATATAACACCGAAATTTCATGAAAAACTGACATCGGACGCCAGCGTTGGTGTTGTTTTGGAAAAAATAGGCACTAACTTCTGACACTCTCCATAGTTTAAAGGTAACTATTCGTACGCCAGTTTATAATAAACAAAAAAAGTAGGAGAATCCTCTCGAAATTTAGAAGCATTTCTGAATAAAAATGCAAGAAACAGCAAATACCCCTTGTCTTACCCACTTCATTTTTTATGGTGTTTTGATAAGAAAATTGTTATATCTCTCAAGTTTCATAGCGATATCTGGTATGGGAGCAGAAATACAACGTTTAAAGTATTTCCAAACATGGTAGGTATAATAACCCCTTGTCTGATCCCCCTTAATTTTTTCATAGTGTGTTGCCAATGAAATATATATCCAAGTGTTAAGTTTCATAACTATAACTGCTATATAGCAGTAATGACAAGAATTTTATTTTAGCCAATTCGGTTATTCCCATTACGTCTTCTATTAAATTTAACCATTTTGCTGCAGCTTATGAATTTTGATCTGTTTGTTGATTTTGTTGATTTTTTGCTGTTTAGTTTATTAATTTTTTTTTGGCCAGCATTTTTTTATAAATATCTGTATGATAATGGGTCAAGTACATAGATGTAGAGCACAAAACCCGATATTGTCGACGAGCTTGGACAACGAATCGTTAGCATGCACACCCGATCTATGGAAACTTGTGCAAACCTCTTCTTTAGCAACATTTTGAGAGATTTTCCCATCTTTAACTGAAAAGACATTAGCATCATTATAAGGGAAAACGCACAAAATTTTAAATTCTTTAAAAAGTGCGCGTGGCACTTAATAAAACAATGAAACTACTAACTTTATTTGAAATATACTTTATTTTCTTTAACACATGAATATACAAATATTATATTTCCAATTGTATTCAGACATTTGGCTGATTTTGCCACCCAGTGCAACAATATGAACGGGGGAGAAAACAGGGATCGACCTCGCCAATGCATTCTGGTGGATATGTTCGATCTTTTGGAATTGCAGAAGCAATCCCTACCGCCAACACAACTAGAAGTATAAATACTTTACACAGTAACTTTGCCATCTTGCTGGCTTGATTTTCCAAAAACTTTTGAATTAGTTAAAAAAAATGTTTCCCTATTTTATACTAAAACTGTATGTTTATAAAATTGCTGTGCAAAATTAATTTTCATTGGTGTAAGCAATAAATTAAATTTACCAAACTTTGTTCATTTCTTATCAAGAGAGTTCTTAATTGGTATGCATAGAAATCGGAAATCAGAAAAGCATGAAAGGTATGAAAGTAATAGAACAAAATTAAGTCAACATTTTTTTTGAGAACTACTTGATTAAAAAGCTATATAGTATATACATACGTTTATATATAAACCTGCCAACTAGTCAGTGCTAAGTACGCATGCAGGTACGCAGAATGAAATCGAAAAAGTGCCTCTGCTCAATAACTTAAAAACTAAGCCTCACATTTAGTTCGGAAACCTCCAGAGGAGATAAAATTGCATCAACTGGTCGAAGGCGCATCAAATGTCATTGTGATTTAATCAGGCCTGTTCCGTAATCCGTGTGGTTTCAATTACTTTTCATTCAGGAGCCTTTTTAATGGAAACGGTGGGTCGAACGAAAAAAGTATTAGAGTATCTTTTGTGGAGAATTACAGGTTCTGCAAATAATATTGATTTGTATTTACGAAAAAGTAATCGTTTGGGATATATTCGATAAAATCGAATTTTTCGACATTTTGCGGTTTTTTAAGAATATTTCCTAAACGGTTACTTTTTCGTTAATGTAAACAATGTTATTTGCAGAACCTGTGATTCTCCGCAAAAGAGATTCTAATACTTTTTATCGTTCGACCCACCGTTTTCATTAAAAAACCTCTTGAATAAAAAGTAATTGAAACCACACGGATTACGGAATGTTTTTCTTCCGTTTGTAACGCGGAGCAGGAGGCGTGGCAGGTATGTTGTTAACTCTTAGCGAGATATTTGCAAAAAAATTATATCTACGAGCTTTGAGCCTAAATAACTTTTTATGCGACGGTGATTTTGATGTCGATTTTTGACATTTGTTTTAAAACATCAAAATAAAGCAATTCCAATTCAAAAATTGCTGGTTCTAATGTTTTTGATCAGTCTAGAGTAAAAATATAATAATATAAGTTTTTCAGCATTTTCGGCCATTTTTCAACAAAATATGTGATATGTGATTTTTTTATGATACAATAGGGGAGGTGTGTACCTTGGTCCGCTTTTCAGTTTTTTCAATGTGCTGGATTTTCAAAAAAAGTTTCTTTAGCTTTTTGATTAAGTTATATTTCCACAATGCTTGTAGCATCAAATGACGTGACAATGATATTTCTATGCCTTAACATTGAGTAGAAATATTAATTTTTCCTTTCCGCCCACCCGGTGCTTGAATGAAGGTCTTAGCGACAAAAATCTGTGTTTTCTTACAGTTTTTTAAACATATCTCTGAAACCACTAAACTATTGGTAGTAATTCTACCCAAGTCTTTGACAGGGATTAATATTCTAAATTTTTTGTGTTTTTCTCATTGCTCTACAGTTAAGTTTGCCCTATGGAAGTCCCTGAAATAGTTAAAATTTTTTGATTCAAAAAACGGTTATTTTGCCATAACTCAAAACACAAAAGACGCACAAAACCTTTGGATCCCAATAAAGGTAGGAAATCTGCTTTGCTATAGTTCTGCTTGCAAATCCTTATTCCAAAGGTAAACGTCTGTCCGCTAGATAGCGCCATTTGTTAAAAACAATTGTGTATCACGAAAAAGTGACCTTTTTATGTTTTCAAACATACCCAAAATTGTGATAGGAAATTAATGAAGAAGTCACGATCTTTCAAATAAGGTCTTCAAAGTAGGAATCGGTCGAAATTTCCGCGAGATATGACAGTTTTTGTTTCGCAGTGTATTTTTTATCCACAACTTAAGATTTTTTTATGCACTGAGAAAAGAGTATGTTTCGATCAAAGAATTATATTTGATTGAACATTTTAGAAAATATTTGTTAATAATTAACAAATTTCGGTATATATTAATATGCCTTTAATTGGACCTTGAAATATTGCCGATTGGGCCAAAACTGATATCTGTTTGATGGAATGTCAAATATTTGCTTTAACTTAAAAAAAAACCTTGTCTGGGATTCGAACGCACTCTAAAAAAAAAAAAAAATTAAAAAAAATTCTTTCTTGTCTGGGATTTGAACCTACGCCCCCAGGTTATAACTCAAACATCTTATACATTGAGCTAATTCTATCTACTTTAATTCTAAACAAAAAGTCATACAAAAAATTCAACAAGTATTGAAAAATTTCAAAAACATACTGACATTATTTTCAAAACATTATTTTCAAAAGTTACAAAAAACAATCAATACTTGTTAAATTTTGTGTTTGACTTTTTGTTTAAAATAAATTCAAAATAACAATCAATACAAACGTAGATAGAGTTAGCTCAATGTATAAGACGTTTGACTCATATCCTGTGGGTCTATGTTCGAATCCCAGACAAGAAAATTTTTTTTTTTTAAATTAATTATTTTATTTTTTTACTTCACTTTGATTGACTTTTTGATTTGATATAACTTTTTCGTATTTCAATTTGTATATGTAGAACATCTATAGTTATAATATAGTTCTGATTGTTAAGCTGTAAGATTCAGTAATTTACATTCGGTCATTGCGTCCTGAGGTTTAAAGAATTCAATACGCGCGGCATAGTTCCAATTCGCTATACATGGATTCCCTCTTACGATTGCAATGAACCAAGGTTACAAATGTAGCTGGTAAATATATGGTAGCATCTAACAAAGAACAAAAAATGCCCCGGGGGTATGAGTTCAATCCCCACCCAGATATGATTTTTTTTTGTGTTTTTTTTTTTTGTTTTTATTTTTTTGTTTTTTTTTTTTTGCAACTTGGCGAGTGCATTCAAATTTCAGAGAGGAGTTTTATTTTTAATTTATAACAAATATTATATTTTATGATGTCGCCGTGATCCTAGCAAATATTGTCATATTAGTTTCTAATTAATAAAAAGATTAATAATAATAAAGGTCTAAATTCAAAACAATATATGTCTTTATATGCAAACATATATTTGGTAATTATTAACAAATATACGATTGAGCCAATAAAATTGCTCAAATATGCCACTCATTAAATGATATCAAATATTCGATTCGCCTATATCAAATATATTATTTGTTAATTATTACCAAATTTTGATGTATATAATCATACTGTTTTCTCAGTGTGTGTATTACCTTACGTTAAAGGACGATAAACAGTGCAACTTTCAGGATCAAGAATGTCAAAATCGGTTTGTGGTTTCCTTGCGAATTTCAGCCTGAGAGTTTGGATTTTTTTCAATTTTTGTCAAATACGGCTTTTATCATATATCGCGCACTTTTAATCCGATTTCCATTCTGATGACCATGTTTAAAAGCTCTTAATTTTTTCATTAGCTTCTAATCAAAATTTTGGGTATATTTTAAAACAAAACAGTATAAGGTCGCTTTTTTATGATACACAACTATTTTTAACAAATTTCGGCCACTAGCGGGAAACCGTTTACTTTTGGAATAAAGTTTTGAAAACAAAACTAAAGATAAACAGATATTCTAATTTATTGAGGATTAAAGTTTTTGTGTGTGTCTTGTATCTTGAGTTATAGCTAAAAAAACCGTTTTTTTAACCTATAATTTTTAACTTCTTCCGGGACTTCCATAGGGCAAACTTCACTGTAGAGCAATGAGGAAAATACAAAAGATGTAGAAAATTATACCCTTTCAAAGATTTGGGATGAAATGCTACCAATAGTTTCGTGGTTTTTGAAATAAAATAAAAAAATTGTGAAAAAACAATGATTTTTGTCGTTTATACTCAAGCCCCGGGCGGGCCATTTTTTCGGGGGTTTTGACCAAAACTATACGTAAGTATGCAGCCTATATTATAAGGCCTGCTCCTAAGGTAATCTTTGATGCAAGCTTTAATTTTCTCATAATTTCGAAAAAGTGCTGCACCCTAATCGATACCCCTACTAAATTCAATTGGTACAAGAACTAAAGCATCAGGATGCCGGTCAAAGGTATGTTTATATACTTATGTATGTATAATATTATTTATCAGCCGCATCTCCTGGCAGCACCGTGAGCAGGATTTTACAAGCAAGATAATTCGATGAAATTTGGTACACTGACTCCGTCATCAAAGTTAGCTAGTGGGATTGAAAATGAGCGAAATCATTCAACTAAAACGCCTTCTACCCATTCAAAACGCAACATTAAGAGTATTATTCGCGATAATGCAGCCAAAACTATCATATATAGTATATGTTTACTAAATGTAGTGAACATAAGCTCTAGACCCATTCCATTTCAAAGTTTTCGAAATTTGCAGTTGGGTTCTTAGATTTTTATAAAAATCTACAGATGTAGACCACCAAACCCGTCATTGTCGATAAGCTTGGACCAGGAATCTTAAGCGTGCATACCCGATGTATTGAAACTTGTGTCCACCTGCTCTTGGGCAACAAAATGCAGAGATTTTCCCATCTTTAACTGAAGAGACATTAGCATCATTATAAGGGAAAGCGCACAAAATTTTAAATTCTTTAAAAAGTGCGCGTGGCACTTAATAAAACAATGAAACTACTAATTTTATTTGCAATATACTTTATTTTCTTTAATGCATGAATATACAAATATTATATTTCCAATAGTATTCAGACATTTGGCAGTTTTTGCCACCCAGTGCAACAATATGAAGGGGGATAAAAACAGGGATCGAGCTCGCCAATACATTCTGGTGGATATGTTCGATCTTTTGGAATTGCAGAAGCAATCCCTACTGCCAACACAACTAGAAGTATAAATACTTTACACAGTAACTTTACCATCTTGCTGGCTTGATTTTCCAAAAACTTTTGAGTTAGTTAGATAAAATGTTTCCCTATTTTATACCAAAACTGTATGTGTATAAAATTGCTGTGCAAATTTAATTTTCATTGGTGTAAGCAATAAATTAAATTTACCAAACATCGTTCATTTCTTATCAACAGAGTTCTTAATTGACATGCATAGAAATCGGAAATGCAAATCAGAAAAGCATGAAAGGGGAACTGATGCTTGTGTGGTATACCTAATGTTTAGGTGGAATTTGAAGAGAACCGTTAGATCAATTTCAGCCAAATTTTTTTATGCTGATCATTGAAGTATTGGCTACATAATGTATTTCAATAAAATGTTTGCAATTTCATTAAAAAAAAGTAATTGAACAAAATCTGAAAATCAAAGCTGTTTATATATACTGATCAGTACTTGTAAAGTGGGCTGGTAATGTGGTATACTTATACATGCAACCAAATATAAAGTTTGTAAGGTATGAAATAAGTTCATAATAACATTTACATTGGTTCTCAAGCTCACAGTTCTTATTAAAAAATAAACAGGCTTCAAATAATGTTAAGAACTTCAAATCTGTGGTCAGAATTGCTCATATACTTCAGGATTTCGAGATATCCGTGCTTGAAGCTGAGAAAGCGCTGTTTTCAATCTTGCGCTGTAGTTCCAGGAGATGGTTTATTTCAATTCTTTTGATGGCATCAAATAGCCCAAATCTTACTTATCAAACCATACCTTCAAATTTTTTCAATTCAACCCTTACTTTGCGAGTTATCACCCTTTGAAATAAGGGCGTATTTTCCCCATATAAAAATGTATGGGGAAAAAGTCTCCCTTAGCGACCATTGGGACACATATGTCCCAGAAAATTCCAGAAAAACCGTTAAAATTTTTTGAATTTTTATTTTAAAATATGCTTTCTGGACGCCCAATACACCATTATAAATATCTAACATGGTTGCATAAGCTCCCAAATCCTTACGGCCCTGAAATGGCAAAACAAATTTTGTGATTTTTTTTGTGGCTGTAGAGGGTGCAAAGAGTAGAGAAATCGATAAATTGTGACAAAATCTCCTCAAATAATTGTCAATAACTTTGATATTTCATAACCGATTTTCATGGTCAGACCACTTTTAGAAAGGTATTAAATTAGGCTCAAAATAATTGCATATGATAAAAAGTACTAAATTTACTACTATTTTAGTACTAAACTACAAAAAACGTGCCGAGGTACACCTTTTCAACCTTCCAAACCTTTGGAAAAAAAAAATCTTTCAGCGAAAAAAGAGGAAGAATTTGTATGTCTCGAGGCATAGAAGTTTTGATTTTTTGAAAATTTGGAAAAAAGGTCCAACAACAAATTGGCCCATAACTGAAACATTTCTTGATCTATTTTTATGTTTGGACCATTTTAAGATAGGGATTGAATTACGCAATGCGCAAATGGTAATTTTTATGTTTAGTAAAAATTACTAAATTTACTACTATTTTAGTACTAAGCAACTAAAAAAGCTATAGTACCTATTTTTGACCTTCTAAAATATTTTTCTGGAAAAGAAGACAAAACCACCTTTCACATGAATCTAAAATTAAGATGGCACCTTTAATGGTATAGAAGTTATAATTTTTGAACATTTCAGTACATGCAAAATTTTGTTTCGACTTATGGCTACATCTGACGAAAAAGAGCTATGCGATGGTACTGGTGTCTCCTTTAAGTGAAATGCTTCAAGAGCAAATTTGCAAAGACCTTACAATAGCGAAATAACTGATGCTAAGACACTTTTTGAATGGGTAAATAGTGAAAAGTCCGACATAGTTTATCGTTATTGTGCAATTGGTGAATATAAAACGACTACATAGCAACTCTCTAACTCTAACCTTCTAAAAATGGTCCAAACATGAAAATGGGTTAAGAGATGTTCTAGTTATGCGCCATTTTGTGGTCGCACCTTCTTTTAAAATTTTCAAAAAATCATAATTTCTAAGCTTCGAGACATACCAATTTTCCCTCATTTTTATATGAAAGCTTTTAATACCCTACACCGTAAGGGTGTATTCACTTCGTCCTTCCGTTTGTAACGCAGAGAAGGAGGCGTGGAAGGTATGAAAAAGTCTATATATTCTTGATCAGAGTCACCTCCTGAGTCGATATAGCTATGTCCATATGTCTGTCCGCCTGGCTGGCTGGTTGGCTAGTTGGCTGGCTGCCTGAGTACATATATTTTTCACGGGTAAACTAAGCAGGATAATTCGATGAAATTTGGTACACTGCCTCCGTTGCTAAATTTCGCACGACTTATTAAAAATAAGCAAAATCGGTTAACGGACACGCCTACCGTTCATACAAAAACTATATTAAAAATGCAACTTTAGGAGTATTTTGCACCACAATGCAACCATATTACACACAAATACTAAAGACGGTAAGAAAAAGCTCTGAGCAAAAACTATACGAAACCGGACAAGTGGGCGTGGTACTTCCCATATTAGCAAAAGCTTCAAAATGCCACAAAGAAAGCGTTTTTTGAGATAATCCAACTAAATTTTACTCTGACATTAAGAACAGTAGAGACAAGCTCTGAGCGAAAACTAGATGAAATCAGACTCCTCCCATATAAGCAAAAGCTTCAAAGTGCTATACTAAAAGCATTTTTTTGAGATAGCCCAACTAAATTTCACTCTGGCAGTCAGAACAGTAAAGGCAAGCTCTGAGCAAAAACTAGGCGACCTTGGACAACAGGACGTGGTACCTCCCATATAAGCAAAAGCTTAAAAATGCTGTACGGAAAACGTTTTTTGAGGTGATCCAACCGAATTTCTCTCAGACACTGAGGACAGAAGTGCAAGACCTGAGCAAAAGATATGTGAATTCAGTAAAGAGGTCGTGGCAGCTTCCGCACAGCAAAATTTTGAAAACACTGCAAGCTCTAAGAAAAAACTAGGCACACTCGAACAAGAGGGCGTGGCACCTACCGTATAAAAAAACAGTTTCAAAATGCTGTACAGAAAGGGTTTTTTGAGATAACCCAACCAAATTTCACTGAAACGGTAAGTACATTATTTGCAAGCTGCGAGAAAAGCTATTCGAATTCGGAAAAGAGAAAGTGGCACCACAAATATGAGATTCAAAATGCTATGCTGATTGCGTTTTTAGAGATAATCCAACCACATTTCACTCAGACACTAAGAACAGTAAATGCAAGCTACAACTAGGTAAATTCGGAGAAGAGGGCGTGGTACATCCCATATAAGCAAAAGTTTCAAAATGTTGTACTAAAAACATTTTTCAAGGTAATGACACCTAATTTCGCACAGCTCAATACTTAGAATAACTAGTGCAGTATCTGAACAAAAACTAAGTGAATTCAGTCAAGAGGGCGTGGCACTTTCCATACAAGCAAAAATTTCAAAAAACTGCAGTGTAGGGTATATTATTTTTTGGCCAGGCCAAATGTAACACCTACATCTAATTGCGGTTGGTGACCAAGCAGCAAAAGTGAATAGAATTTTATCGCATATTATGACAAATGGCAAGGGTTACAAGCTCCAGCATCTTATGTACTGTCCAGTTTAGGCTGACGTGCTTCGAGCCGCCAGTGTCTTTTGCGCAGTATTGGATAATGCTATCGGAGTGATTGCGTTAATATATATTCAGCCGCATCCAAAGTGGACGTGAGAAACATCGTAGAAATGGAGATGGGCGTTTGCACTGAAGTATAATGGAGTCTGCATAATTTTTTTTAACACTAACGAACAGTTATTTGAGTAGTAACGCTTTGGAGCAATCCGTGAGAAATATATAAAACAACCAACACAAAGTTCGCGTTTTCAGTTCAAATGTGGAATCGGACCTTATGGCTAAAACTATTTATTCACAGGTGGAAACCGCACAATGAAGTATATCGTCAATCCCTTGAGTGTATCTCAAGAGAGAGTAATAACCTATTTCCACCGTAGATTTATGAGGTGATTCACGACTGTTTCCAGATAAATTTGTTACGGCTAAATCACCTCATAAATCTCTGGTGGAAACAGGCTATTAAATACATGACAATGGTGAAGAAAATTGAGAAATCGGAAAAGCCTTGGAGAGAAATAAAAGTCATTGAATTGCACATTTACTGATTTCCCGCCAAAAAAATAAAACTCAACCAACTAAACTATTAAATCAGAACTATTACCATTATGAAACATTTACCGATAGTACTCCTTAGGTATATTAGAATTAAGGTATTGTGGTATATGACAATGTACCTATATGCAAATTTATAGAAAAATATATTTTTAATTAAAACAGCCCTCACGTAATATAATATATTTATGATACCTGATGGGAGGCAACAAGGAAAAACTTATATCATTATCAAACGTTTTAACAAAATATTGTTTACAATTTTGACAAACATTAATATAAAAGTAAAATGAGATCATAAAATGTTTTGAAAACGTAATTTGAGCTTCAAAAATAGGATGCTCGTACCGGCAACAAATGAATAATTACTCCGTTGCATATATTTAGGCTCGAAGGCATATCATAATAATTTCCACACATAAAATTACACACACTTGCAAAATTACATACTTACAAAACAAAATATTAGAGAAAACATGTAATGACAACGGCAACAAGAACAACAGAAAACAATAACAACAACAAGAAAAGTTTCTGTTATTATTCAATAACAAACTTCTAACATAATGGATGAAAACAAACAAATAAACAAACAGAATGTCTACTACCACCTACTACTACAACTACAAGCAACAACTAAAACTACATTGTTATACACACGGATACTCTTATATGTACACATGTACACTTGACAGCTTTAACAAAAATAACAGTAGAAAACTTTTCCAAAAAACACCTAACAGGAAAATATATTTAAAGATGCTGAGTGCCCAATAAGAATGCGAATTAATGAGTTTCTTCCTTGGTCTTGTTGTAGAACTTCAATTAGAGCATTTCATGGGTCTCGGGAAACAATAATGAAAAGAAAATAAAAAATAAATCCAGCTTTTTCCAACTTAACCCACCATCTGCCTCGCCAAATAAAAGTTCGAATCTAGAATTAAAAGTTATCTTTGCAAAGTAATTATGATCCAAAAAGCTCGAATCCGTTGTCCAAAATTTTTTACCTTTTATGGTATTACCTGGGGGAACCGACGAAAAGTCGAACGGTTTTGCACAATTCAGCTTAGTACCTGGAGACCGATCCCTGCTCGGTCAACAATCTGATCTTATTATTTTAGTCGATGTTTTTATTCATAGCTATTTTTTGTTATGAAACTCGTACCTTTTCATCTCCAATGCTTTCAAAATGATAAATTAACCGATGAGAAAAATAATAAGAAAAAACTCGGAAAATATCGAATGGTATAGAAAAATATCAAGAACTCCAAATTTTTTAAGAGAAATAGAATGACTTAAAATAAATAAATGGGATACACCACGCACCCAAAATATTTCGTCTCTTGTATGGGGGCTGAAATATCGTATCATCATGCCTCGGAAAGTTAATTCCATTTTTTTTTTGTGCATGAGTTATTAAATAAAATTTTTATTCTGGAAAAAAGTGGGCGTGGCAATTATTGAACAAAGCCCACTTTTCGTTATGCTTTAGATACTCGTGATCACGATCCGCATACCAAATTTCATCAAAATATGTTGTACCATTTGCGTTAAATAGCATTTAATTTGTTTTACTTGTACGGGAGGTTCCACGCCCACCTGCGATATTTTGCCCACTTTCAGCTCGTAGGTGCCTCATAAAAAGAACATTCCCTACAGTTAAATTCAGAAAGATTGCTTTAATAGTTTTCTTTTTATAGCGTATTATATTTTTGTGGGCGGTGCCACGCCCTCCAACGAGTTTTCCTAACATAACGGCATATCACATATTAATACTTGTTTTCAGGGGAAAATATTTTAAATTTTCATTAAAATTGTTGAATTCGCTTTCGAATAATATTGAATTAAAATTTTCAATGGTTAAAAAGGGGGCGTGGCACTTCTTAGATACCGCCCACTTTTCGGTTATTACAAGGCATTGATAAGTAGTACCTACATACCAAATTTCATTAAAATATCTTGTAACATTTGCGAGAAATAGCATTTAACGTATTTTGCTTGTATGGGAGGTTCCACGCGCAATGGCGACATATCGCCCATTTTCAAATCAAAGATGCCCTTTTAGGCTCCTCACAGTTAATTTCAGAATGTTTGCTTTATTGGTTCTCTTTTTATACCGTTTTGTATTTTTGTGGGCGGTGCCACGCCCTTCAACGAGTTTTCCCAATATAACGGCGTGTCACATATTAATCCTTGTCTGCAGAGGTAACATCTCCTAAATTTTCATAAAAATTGTTGGAGTCCTTTTCGAGTAATATTAAATCAAAATTTTCAATGGCTAAAAAGTGGGCGTGGCACTTCTTCGATTCCGCCCACTTTCTATTTATTAGAAGACATTGATAGTCAGTAGATGTGTATTAAATTTCATCAAAATACCTTTAATGATTTGGAAGTTATGACTAGATGAAATTTAAACTTAAGGGCGGTGCCACGCCCCCTAGTGGGCAGCTATAAAGTTAAAACCTTGTTTATTCTCCATTTTATGCTAGAGTGCATCCTTTGATAAATTTTCATTAAAATCGCTGCATCCGTTCTCGAGAAAAATTTGGGCACATATATATTTATAAATACATAAATAAACATACAATTTTAGCTCGTATAAGAAGAGAAGATATGTTGAATATTTATATTAGAGTGCACGATTTTTCGATTTGGATACCCTACAACCCATTATTTTGCGAGGTTTGGTCAAATAATGCGTAAGCCAAAAAATGGAGCAGCTTGGCGACTTATCGAGGTCAAACTTCAAGCAAATATAAGGATGTGAGATAAACTCCCATTGTTTTCACCTTCTTAATATATTTCCCGAACATAAATACCCTCTATCTCCCCTCCTTAAGTGGGCACCCCTACAAAAAAATATATTTTTGTTAAAATTTTTTCCCCACTTCCAGGGCTTCCAGAGTGAACCTGGTGCAGAAGAATGTAAGACTAAGTTGCAACAACATTTTTCCCGAACATACTTACCCCCCTCTCTTTACCACCAGATGTCACTTGTTGTAAATTCCGTGTGAATCAATTAAGCGGCCATCGATATAATGTTATTATACCCTACACCCAGGGTACATTCACTTTGTCCTTCCGTTTGTAACGCACAGAAGGAGGCGCACTGTGGGCTAGAATTTTTTTAAATCGGCAGAATACAAATACTATAGTTTTGAATTTTTGATTTTTATGTCACTTATTTGAAAGTACATAAATTTGTACATCCTGTGCCAAAAAATTGGTATCGTCACATTCATACTTTTTTGCGTACATTCGTAAGAAAATTGTCATTTTAAGTGTGTTTTTAAAAAATATTTATTTGAAAGTAAACGGTTCACGCGAAGTGAAATATATTCCAAGCCGCACTGTAAATTTTAAAACGGCGGACAAGACAATAATTATAAAGGTAAGTAGATGGCATTTGTAAAAAAATATTTGTCATCATTCTTAATATTGTATGTGAAAATGGATCTCAAATAGGTGCGTTCAATTTAACTGTGAAAATCTTATAACCTAAAAGAAAAGACAAAAATAGTTATGTACCCTGGAGATCCCAGACTTTTGCGTATTGCAGATAAAGAACTATTCTATTGAGACCCAAAATCAATATAAATTAGCTCCCGCACTGTCCCCCCAAAGATTTTGTGTACGTAAATCTTATGCGATGTGGATTAAAAAATTGTTTTCTATAAATGCATTTTTACATGAATTTTAACCAATAATTTATGGTTCTAGATATGCAAATAGCTACTATCGTTCCTCTATATTGTTTTTCAAGTCCTTGATTCGAAGGATTTGAGGCAAAAACCAGAAAAGTCCATTTTTAAAAAATGAACTTAGTAGAAAAATAAAATAAATTTTTACTTTCGGGCATACATTTTTTTCTCCAAATTTTTATGAAATTGGAATTCAGTAGGCCCGAAAACTTAAAAATTGTCTTTTAATACTTGAGTTAAGGGGTTTCCATAATTTTGCCGATTTTAAAAAATTCTAGCCCACTGTGAGGCGTGGCAGATATAGAAAAGTATATATATTATTGATCAGCGTCACCTCCTGAGTCGATATAGCCATGTCCGTCTGTCTGGCTGGGTGGCTGGCTGTGTGTGGAAATACACTTTTCGAGAAAACTAAGCAAGATAATTCAATGAAATTTGGTACACTGTCTCCGTCGTCAAAGATAGATCGGAGGATTGAAAATGAGCGAAATCGGTTAACGGACATGGCTACCGCCCATACAAAAAATATATTCAAAATGAAATTTTAGGAGTATTTTTCACGAAAATGCAACCAAAATACACATAAATACTACGAATTGTAAGCGCAAGTTCAAAAAAAAAACAAGGCGAATTTGGACAAGAGGGCGTGGCACCTCCCATATAAGCAAAAGCTTCAAAACGCTATACTGAAAGAGTTTTTTGAGATAATCCAACTAAATTTCACTCAAATACTAAAGACTACAAATGCACCCTCTAAGCTTAAACTAGACGAACTCGGACAAGAGGGCGTGGCACCTACTTTATAAGCAAAAGCTTCAAAATACTGCAGTGTAGAGTATTTATTTTTTGGCCAGGCCAAAAGTTACACCCTTACTAGTTAAATATTATTTTTGAGGGTCACCCCAAATATTCACCCTAAATAAAACGTATGGAGCCTTTGTAGCACCTTTTCATTTAAAGATGATGTGGTGTATATTTCATGTGAGTGGTTTTTGAGAAAATGGGATTTAAAAAATATTTTTGGGTGAGGGCCACCCTAAATATCGATACGTCCAACGTACAAGTTGGTAGCTCGAAAATCGTAGTTTTTAGTTATGATCATTTTTGTATTGTTTTCGTTAAAATAAGAAATCCAAAAACAAAAGTTGAATAAATATTTTTGAAATCTGTAGACAAAATAATTGTTTTTCGACTATTAAATCGTTGTCACTATTCCAAACTGATTTACAGAGATATTAACAATTCCAAGTTGTTATTTGGATAAAAATGAATACATATGAGTTGTAACTCTAGTTACCAACTAACTTTCTGTTTCAGCAACCAAATATTCCATGAGAAAAGTTGATAACGTAACTTGTCAACTCCCATTAACAAATATTTTACGGAAATTTTAAACAATTTTTATGCAGTTTTTTTGCCTTATAACAAAGGTATCTAGAAATCATCATTCCAAAAAAAAAAGAATATCAAATTTGGGATTTTCATAGCCGAGTTGGAAAAACCTTAGCCTGCTTACTAAGCAGTGCTTAGTCCTATGGATTATGTGTTAGGAAGTTTTCTACCTTATTAGTCTTAAATTCTCTGTGGAATTTTCAAATCAAATTAGAAAATTATCGATCGCTTCGTTTTTCGGCTTTTAAAATGAGTACCATTTTTATTTCTATTTATTTATTGAGAAGTCATCCATAAAATTAATGTACTCTGATTTGTCAAAGCGAAATAATTTCAGCAGACTCTTTCAACATTTTGGGCAATAACAGTTTGTGAAGTAAGAATCTTTTAAAGTAATCGACGATTACCTCAAAAGATTTGTAGCAATTTTCAGTGTTCAGGTAATAACAGATATGAATTTAGAGCCTTCGAAACCAAGAATCACCAGTGACGGACGGGGTAGAAGACAACTTGATAGATATTCCAATCCAAATCGAACAGTGCTAACTAATCATCCTAAAGTGATGTTCAGAACTGTCCAATTTTTTCTTTGAAAACAAAAGCGTTTGATTGTGTAGAAATTCGTCATGTCAATATTACTTTCCTGTTGGGACAAGTGGTCTTTGCTTGTAGCCATGTGTCTTACTGTGAGAGATACGTAATATATGCGCTTATTGTTGTTTTTCATAAACAAATGTGTGCCAATTAGTGTTAGCATGGTTTGTTTTTGTTTATCCTTTACGTTCTTAGAATATTTACACATACATACTAATTTCCAATACAATATGTGTGTATGTGTGTGTGCTTCAAGATCTGGTTGAGCCTTATCCAAATGACCTTCCTAAAGAATCTTTTACACTCTTAAAAAAAATAAACCTAGTCCCAGTATACCAAATCACTTTTATCGAGCTCTTAACAAAAATACACGATGCATCGCGATGGAGTTTTTTTTTCTAAATTCAAAGTGCCTTATAACAATAAAAGCCTTTTGAAAGGAATACATAAAGATTTAAAGTGTTGAAACAAGCTTTTTTAAGTTATATCTATCATCAACATAAGTATATGAGCATATCCGAAAAAAATCTTCCCTTATATGATCCAAGTTTTAAGAAACATTTTTTTTTTTCATATTCTATAAACAAATGTGGTGGAATATATTCCTAGACGAGTAAAATGAAATTACCAATAGGTGTACAAAAAAATTTTCTATATGAGTGAGTGTCAGTAGGTTGTTTTACCTGAAAATTTTGGGGAATATCGCGATTTCCAATAATATATTTGAGAGCACACATTTCAGAAGTACTTAGTAGATATGTTACAGGGCACCTTTACAAATATTCTCAAGTAAAACTCAGAAAAATCGTATATGAGACATAGCGACAGAATGGTTTACGGCCACATAACAGCTCTGAAAATTTTTGAAAAAAACGAGAAAATTCCTTGATAAAAATAAATGGACTTTGTTTATGATGTTTTTTGATTTAAACGCCTCCTGCCGAGTAAAAAACGATAAACACACAATTTTGGATAAAAAACGCTATTTTTGGCAATATGCGATCAAACACACCTTAGCTTATCATAAGGCAAGATGGCGTGATATTCAACAAATACACGTATTCTAGAGTATGATTCAAAAAAAAATTCTTTCTGTCGGAGTCGCATGGATGGCCGGAGGAACCTCTCGAGCACTTTCTCTGCAACTGCACTGCTCTAGATAGAGCCAGGCTTAAATCTCTAGTAAAACCCTTTTTTAACGATTTGAGTGAACTCGCCGATATTGAGATTGGCTCCCTGCTCAACTACATTAATAGAACAAAATTTCCTTTAAAGGATATCTAATCCAGACCCTAGCAAGCCCTCCTACCAGCCAGCCCGATCACTTGTGTGGTATTACAACGGTACTAACAGTGCTACTTAGGCTTAGCATCGTTTTACTAAGCCACCACTCTAATCTAATCTAAAGATTCAAAAAAATGGGACATGGGACAGTATGGGCTAAAAAGTCTAAATCACTCATTACGACCATATAACTGATCCTAAAATTCTGAAAAGATTCAAGAAAATTCTTTGATGAGAAATAAATCGACTTTGTTTATGGTGTTTTTTTAATTTAACTTATTTTCTGCTCCGCCAAATAAAAGTTCGAATCTAGAATTTAAAGTAATCTTTCTTAAGTCATTATGACCCAAAAAGCTTGAGTCCGTTGTAAAAAATTTTTAACATGTTACAGTCTTACCAGGGGGGACCATTCGAAAAGTCGAACAGTGGCGGTTTTGCACAGTTTTGCTTACAAATTGAATATGCATATTAGACGTGATTAACTGCAAAATTTTTCGATTTGGATACGCTTACACTCTTTATTTTGTGAAGTTTGACCAAATAATGCGTAGACCAAAAAATTGAGTAAATTGGATGATGTTAAGTGACGACTTTTCGAGGTCAAAGTTCAAGAAAATGTGAGGATGATCGACAAATAGGCCCATAGCCGCCTAGGTGTCGCCTTTAGAGGAATGAAATGTGAGATCAATTCCTATTGTTTTTTCCCTCTTAATATATTTCCTGAACATATCTACCCTCTATTTCTTCTCCTTAAGGGGGCCCCTCTGCAAAAAAAAATATTTTAATGAAATTTTTTTCCCTGCCTCCAGGGCTTCTAGAGAGCCACTGGTGAAGAATAATGTAAGGCTAACCAGCATTTTCCCCCTCAACATTTTGCCCGAACATACCTACCCCCGCTCTTTATCCACAGATCTCACGTGTGGTAGATTCCGTGTGAATCGTTTAAGCGTTTTGTATGAGGGCCTCCCTAAATAAAACTTTTAGAGATTTTGTAGTGCCCTTTAATTTAAAGATGATGTAGTGTAAATTTTGTGTGAGTCACTTAAACGGCCTTTGATAAAATGCGATTTAAAAAATATTTTTGTGTGAGGGTCACGCTAAATATGTACCCTAATTTAAATTTTTTTTTCCTAAGCCAGAATAACATAGCCAAAAAATAAATTTTTAAAAATTTTCGAGTTTTGGCTAGACTAACTAAATTAACTTTTTTTTTTGGATAATTTCAACTTTTATCTAAAGTATAAAAGTACCTTTGGATAAGAATTATCTTCTCTTCTCATACGAGATAAAATTGTATGTACTTATGTACTTATGTACCTAAGTATGTACTTATGTACTTACTAATGTATGTTTGTTTGGAACGGGCAAAACTTTTTCTCGAAAACGGGTACAGCGATTTTAATGAAACTTGAAACAGTGTTAGATATTAGCATACAATGAAGAATGAGCTACGTCTGAACTTTGTCAATGCTCACCAGGGGGCGTGGCACCGCAAACCATACAAGGTATTTGAATGAAATTTGATGGGCGGATACTGCTTTATAATACCTTGTGACAGACAAAAAGGGAGCGGGATCGAAGAAGTGCCATGCCCTCTTTTTAACGCTTGAAAATTTTGACTCAATATTACTCGAAAACGACTCCAACGATTTTAATGAAAATTTAGGAAATTTTACCTCTGCAAACAAGAATTAATATGTGATATGCCATTATATTGAGAAAACTCGTTGAAGGGCGTGGCACCGCCCACAAAAATATAATGCGCTATAAAAAGAAAACTACTAAAGCAATCTTTCTGAATTTAACTGTAGGGAGTTCACTTGCTATTAGGCACCTACGACCTGAAAGTAGGCAAAATAACGAAAGTGCGCGTGGAACCTCCCATACAAGTAAAACACATTAAATGCTGTTTCTCGCAAATGATGCAACATATTTTAATGAAATTTGGTATGCGAATTGTGAGGAAGGATGAATTATGGCCTATATTGTTCAATAGCGTCTTTGCTGATTTTATTTAATTTTTCGTAGTCAAAATTATGATATAAAAGTCTACCCTTTGTTTCATAGACATAAACTTTATCGTTGGGGATATCGTAACCCAAAAAGGTTGTGACATTCGCTAAATTATAGCATCTCGAATGACCCGCACGTTTTCGAGTTTGCAGTCCGCTGTTTAGTATTTTGCGTTTCTCTTGAAAGTATGTAGCAACCAAGTTGAGATATATATATGCAATTTTTTTGCTATGCGTTTTGGTAAAATAAACTCCGTTGCATTTGGGATACCCTACAGCTGGCACTTTGAGTTTTTGTTGAAAGTTACAAATGAAAAAGAAAATTTTTACTGATGGTTGATAAAATTATATGCATATTATCGTTTATCTCGTTAGGATATTGTCACTCTTGGGTGGGATTTACGACATGGAAAATCATGGAATTTGAGCTTTAGCTATTTTAAATTTCTTATGCAAAATTAAATTTCATGCATATTATTCACTTTTGTCATATAAACTTTGCATTTGCTAGATAAATAACTTCAGACATTGCTTTCATACTTCTGACATAACTAATTGAAAACATTTTGCAAAAGAAAACCGCCGTAGGGAACACTGAAAATGTTTCGGAAATATATTATAATCGGTGTAAAAATAAAGTTTCGCATAAATGGGTATGGGCATAGTACTTAGTAGTCGGTGTGACCGATTATAAATTCGGATCAAACCGAGTACCGTACGGTCATTTGGTCATTTGGCAAGTTGCACATGCATAGCCTTAGACCTTCAGAGAAAATTATTTCTCTGCCATTTGGCGATCACCTCGAAAAGCTTGCAGTACGTGTAATTTGGACGTGAGAAAATTCAAAAAAAAATACATATATTTCAAAAACGTGGTTTTCTTCACCAAAAGGTGACACGCGTTATACTAAAAAGTTGATTAAAATTCATCACTATTGCAACTAAATTTTACTGGTTATTGAGGACCTCAAATTCATAGCAGTGGAATTTAAGAAAATTTGCATTGCTTTTCTACCAACATTGGTAAGTCATCATGAATTTACTTCAGTGAACAACCTAGAAACTATCGTTTCCCCTCTTGATCGTTTCAGCGGAGCGCCCTGTGTGTCTTGCGTAGCCACAGGAGTCGCTCCAGTGTTAATAAGATCCATTTCGACACTTAGCGTCCAGCAAAATTCACGCTGTGCAAGAGCAGTCACCATTTTGTATGCTGAACATATATGCATGATAAAGCTGTCCACAAATTAAATTTCATGTCAAGGCGGTCTACAAATTTAAATTTGCAAAAGTCACACGGATTTTCATTGTTAAAAGAATCACCACAAATTTATGGTCTTAGATGATCTTGAAACTAAAGATTACATTAGTTAAAAATTAAATTTTATCCATCACTCGTTTCAAAAACAAAAATTGGAAGTCAGAGAATATATTAACATCTTGATACGGTGGGGCATAAAGACTCGCTTAGCCTATTCTTCTGAATCTTCGTAAAAAAATAGAGAAATATCTTAAAATTAGAATTCGTCAAAATATTTTAATGTAAATACTTACTGGTTCTAAAGAGTCCTATTAAACTTAATTGTTACCGCGATTTAGAATCTAACTTAACTTAAACTTAAAAATTATGCATTCATAAAGTTGTTTAGATTTATAGAATATTTCGTATTGGTGATAAATATGAATACCCTAAAAAAAAAAAAAAAAAAAAAAAATAAATTAATCTTAGAATCATAATTAATATTATTGTAATTAAAACTTAATTTGGCTAAAGAGATTACTCAGATAAAAAAATGAATTAATACTTAAAATATTAATAACTTACTTAAATCTAATGAATTTAAAATCGAAAAATCTAAATCTAAAATTACTCTAAGAAAGGTTAACGTACATTAATAGAAAAGGTGTATTCCATTTCATAATGTGGTAATTGCATTGCATCTAATAATTTGTAAGATACTTTCATCTGTGCCAATCGTCAGTTCATCGTGCGGATCAACGAAGGCCTTCAGAGATCAGCAGAGAGCAGAGATTAAAGGTATGAATTGGTTTTATATGGTGAAATTCTAAATTAGTTTATGTTTTATTTGCAATGTTTCAATTCAATCATACCACCTAAGTGTTAATCAGTGTTTGCTTGTTTCGCGTAAGAAAAGTAAAGAGAGAGGTGAATATAAGATTTCCACTCTCACTGCAGTAGCTTTTGCTATTCCATTTTACACTAGTTCCTAAAGATGTAAATTCACCTTTCGTTGTCTATGGCCCATGCTAGTAAAGTTTTTTTTTGTTGATTTTAGTAACAAGTACAGTAAACGCTGGTTAACGCGATTCGTAAATATAAGTTAAATACTTTTTCTTACAAATTACTCGCAATTTTTTTTGAATTCATTATTTGTATAGAATTAAGGAATAGATAAGAGCATTATTTCAATCTTCAAATGCAATGAATTGCGAATATAGGATATATCTAGAACACCCATTTTAAGATTGAAGTAGTGCAGTATTTATTAAGATTTATGTATTGTTATAAAACACTTACTGTGGTAACTTTCATTTTGAAATTCACACGAGCTATTAACTTTAAAATATGTGGCTAATTTGTACTAATGTTTATTAAATTTTTGAATATGAATTGCTAAATTTTTCATTATTTTACCATCTAGAGGCTATGTAGGTTAGGTTGGGAGAGGATCTTAAGATCTCACAAGGGTTATTGAAATTAACCATTTTTATTCGATAACAGGATGGGCGGGTTGAGACGAAGAAGACAACAACACCAATGTTCTTCTTCTCTTTTCATACCAAGGTCGCGTGTATAAGATAGTTGTGCAGATACGAATGTTCAGTTTTAGTTTCAGTTTCTAGTTCAGTTTTTCATCATAATCACTAAGTTTAGAATCGAATTTTTGGATTTCCCAACACTTTGCCTATCTGCACCTTATCTTGATTATGTTTCATTTATTTCGTGAATAGAGGCAACACCCACCCCCATTTTCCCTGAGCTAAGCTGAAGCAGAGCTAGGCGTGCAGAGCCCGCTTCGACGTCACGGAACAAAAATGTTTATTTATCTACTCAAATCGTTACATAATTAATGGCGCCCAACGTGGGGCATAGGATATCGCTTTTAAAAAAAAATTTTTCCAACACCTGGAAAACTACTATTCTCGCCCCATTGCTTAATATCCCATCATATTTTCCTTTTCCCTCGTCCAAAATTCCTTTAAGTAATATAATATTTTTTTTTTTTTCTCTTTGTTCTCCTTTAAAAACATTTAGTAAATTTATCTCGATTAGCTTTTCTTTTTGGAAATGCAGAGGTCTGGCTAGCTCGGATTCTGACCGAAAGAATACTTATTATCGTATACAAATGATTTTCCGGTTTATTTTGTTTAAAACTTAGTACTGCTTGTTTTTTTTGAATCTGCATGACTAGTGCCTATTTGGTCATGTACGAAATACAGCAACGTTCTAATGTTTTTCTACTTTTTTTTTTGGAATTGGCTCTTAAGTTTTTTTACTTTGAGATTGTATTGTATCTGTAGATTTACGGTTATAAACTCGTTAAAAATTTTGACCAATTTCTAATTTAATTTTCCCTTTATAGTTTTTTTGGTTTAACTTCTATGTCCACACAACTTACAGTGATCTTGGTATGTTAATTTTGTGTCCTCCTAGATTACCTACAATTAAGTCCTCAAATGATGGTAAAATAAATTTTCTCTTGTATATTAAACACTTTTCTTTTTATATATCGTTCTTGAAATTTACGTTTGACGGAAATTTTAAGTACGTACAAAAATTTTGTACTCTTACATTTTACGTTTTCTCGAAAAATTTTATCGTTGAAATTCAGTTTATCGGGGTTACTCAATAGTTCGCTTCGGTACGTCTAAATGATAATGCCAGTCACTCGCAGTTCAGAAGATATTCCCAGTCAAGTAGCAGAAGCTTCTGCTAATGAGACTCTGTGTCCCATTTGCAGTGAGATACTAGGGAGCGATGGTAATAAAGTAGAAACTCCATGTAGACACAAGTTCCACAGCATTTGCCTTAGCACATGGTTGGAAAATAATTCCACTTGTCCCGTTTGTAGACAATTTTGTAATACATCCGAATTGACAGATATTCGGGTTACAGACCTTAATATGCCAGTTCAATCTAGCGGTGCAAATCGGAGTAGAGGTGGTGCAATTTCGCGTGACCGACCTCAGACTCGAATGTATGCTCGTATGCAAGCTTCGAGTGCTGCAAGCCATCAAACTCAAGGATTTCCACACCAAAGTCCACGTCCGAGGCGCAATGATTCACCTGGACGTTTACATCAAAACCAGATTAGTGAAGATAGAGTTCACGAACTTATTTCAAACTCTTTGCATAGTTTTCGCAATGAAGTTGCTTCAACTATTTCTAACGAGTTGCAAACCTTATTCAGAAATTTAAATTTGAACGCAAATTCACGTCCGGTACCAGCCAATACTCCTCAAGAGGATCCTCTCTCATTTGAACGAAATGTTCCTCCCAGAATTTATCAACCTAATGACCAACCAAACGAATCACACCGGCCAAATCGTTCTTTTGCTGCTTCTGATCGACTTTCCATGTCCAACGAACGCATTTCGAAAATAATTTACAATTGGCACATACAATTTAATGGCTCGTCAGATGATATTAGCGTGGACGAATTCATTTATAGAATAAATATGTTAACGTCAGTTCACCTAAACGGTAACTTTAACGTCCTTTGCCAACATGTGCATTCCCTTTTCGAGGGTAAGGCCAAGCAATGGTTTTGGCGCTATCATCGGCAAGAGGATAATATAGACTGGTTTGAGTTATGCGAAGCATTACGTAGGCAATACAAACACTTTACGACCGATTTCGATATAAAAGACGACATTCGTAAACGAAAGCAAAAAAGTTCAGAATCTTTCGATGTCTATTTAGACGAAGTAGTAGGTATGTGTGATCGTCTAAGGGTTCCTATGAGCGAGAATGAACTGGTAGAAACAATAATTCGAAATTTAAAGCCAGGCTTACGCCACGAGCTACTGCATTTTAATTTTAATAGCATTTCGGATCTAAGGCGCGAAGTTTATAAGCATGAAAAATTTCTGAAGGATATTCAGTTCACTTCTTTTCCACGACAATTTGCTTCACGGAAACACGTTTCAGAAATTTACCACGAACCAGATTCTTTAGAAAATTGTTCGACTCATGCAGAAAATGTTTCTAATGATGATGTCGAAATCAATGCGATAAGCAAATCCCCTTTGAAATGTTGGAACTGTGAAGAAGATGGTCACGGTTACCAGGAATGCCTTCAACCGCGGCGCATATTTTGTTATGGATGTGGGGCAGTAGATATTTATAAACCTACTTGTCCCAAATGTTCCCCTAAGGCGGAAAACTTCTTAGCGGATGTTCGACAGCGGAAAAACGGACGTCCGCCGATGCGTCCTCGGATGTAAATAGAATAACGATTTTAAAAAATGATAGTGATCATCAACAAAATTTTGCAAATTCTTTGCAGCCCAATAACCATTTTCTTCAATTTAAACCATTTCATGTACGCCTTCTTGAATATCAAGAGGCTCGTGCAAAAATTTTTTCACAACCATCAAAGTCACATTTACGCTCGACACTTCGTTTACGTAAATTTTGGCAACGTAAGAAGTCTCTACGGAAATGTGTTCTTTCTTGTGTTGCGTTTCAACAATCGGATAATCGACCATACGCTAAGCTCAACATTTTCGATCAAAATTATTTTGCTCTTTTAGATAGTGGAGCCAACAAAAGTTGTGTTGGTGGAAGCTTGGCACAGGCCATAATATCAGATCACAAATATTGTAAATTTTTAAATAACGTTAAAACTGCCGATGGACAAAAACAGCAGGTCGTAGGTTCGATTGAGATTTCAGTGTTATATGATCAAATTACTAAAAACTTTGAGTTTCTCATTGTTCCTTCCATAAAACAAGATGTTATCTGTGGTGTCGATTTTTGGAAGGTATTTGGGTTAAAAATTAGTTTTGATAATTATGTTAGCGAAGTCGTCGAGGCAGAATCTTCTGATAAATTATATTTTACTGCAGATCAGCAGAAAAAATTAGATGCAACCATTGCGGTTTTCCCATCTTTTGAGACTGATGGTCTTGGATTAACAACCATGATTGAGCACACTATCGATACTGAAAGGGCGGCTCCTATAAAGCAAAGATATTATCCAATATCTCCCGCCAGAGAGAAGTTGCTTTGCCAAGAAATCGATAGGATGCTCAACATGGGAGTTATTGAAGAGGCTGAAAGTTCTCCCTGGTCTTCGCCTGCAGTGTTAATTGTTAAACCAGATAAGGTCCGCTTTTGTCTAGACACACGTAAGCTTAATGAAGTTACGATAAAAGACGCGTACCCTATTCCAAACTTAGACGGCCTGATTGCTCGATTACCCCCTGTGCAGATAATTTCAAAAATTGACTTAAAGGATGCCTTTTGGCAGATCAAACTCGATTCTTCTTCACGCCAAAAAACTGCATTTACTATTCCAAATAGACCGCTTTACCAATTTACACGCATGCCATTCGGGCTGTGTAACGCACCTCAGACCATGTGCAGGCTCATGGACAAGGTGATTCCATATAATTTAAAAACCCATGTTTTCGTTTATTTAGACGATCTATTGGTGGTGTCATCGTCTTTTAAAGAACATCTTGTTCATTTGCTAGAGGTTGCGTCACAGTTGCGTAAAGCAGGTCTAACGATTAACGTGAAGAAGAGCAGTTTTGGCTTAAAAGAAGTAAAATATCTTGGTTTTGTGGTGGGTTACGGCTGTCTTAAAGTGGATCCAGATAAAGTTAAGGCGATTACTGACTACCCTGTTCCGAAAAGTATTCGTCAAATGCGGCAATTCTTGGGAATGATTGGTTGGTATCGTCGTTTTATCAACGACTATTCTTCTATAACTTTTCCCTTGACAGAACTGCTTTGTAAAAATAAAAAATTTGAGTGGAATTCTTCGGCTCAAAGTGCTTTTGACTCCATTAAAGACAAGCTCTCTTCAGCACCCTTTCTAGTGCATCCCAACTATGAAAAAGAATTTATTGTCCAATGTGATGCCAGCCGTCATGGAATTGGTGGTCTCTTAGCTCAAATTGACGATAATGGCGATGAACGCCCAATCGCGTTCATGTCGCAAAAATTGAATAAAGCTCAGAGAAACTATTCCGTGACGGAGTTGGAGTGCCTTGCAGTGGTACTGGCGATAAAAAAATTTCGTCCCTATATCGAAGGACATAAATTCCGAGTAGTGACGGACCATGCTAGTTTAAGGTGGTTGATGAGGCAGAAGGATTTAAATGGAAAATTAGCACGATGGGCCTTAAAACTACAAGGATATGATTTTAGTATAGAGCATAGAAAAGGAACTGAAAATGTGGTGGCAGACGCTCTGTCGCGAGCATTTGACGACGAAGAAAATGAAGTTGGAGCTATAGAAATTGAAGTGTTACCTGAAATTGACTTAGATTCACCAGCTTTTGAATCAGAAGAATATAAGCTTCTTAGGAAAAAATTAAACTCAGAAAACTTGCCAGATTTTCAAATCAGCGAAAAATTTATATATCATCGTGATGATTTTTCTTCAGATCGATCTGATAGTTGGAAACTTGTGGTCCCTGAAGAGCTACGTGAAAAAGTGATTTATGCGGCTCACGATACGCCAAGTGCAGCACATGGTGGTATCGCGAAAACTCTTGACCGAATCCGGCGTCATTTTTATTGGCCAGGACTTGTGTTACAAGTGAGAAATTACGTTCTTGCATGCGAATTATGCAAAACATCGAAAGTCCCGACACGATCTCTTCGTCCGCCTATGGGTCAGATGTCAGAAAGCGCAAGACCTTTCCAAAAGCTGTACCTCGACTTAATTGGACCTTTCCCTAGGTCAAAGAAGGGCAACATAGGAGTCTTTATCATACTAGATCACTTTTCAAAATTCACATTTTTAAGTCCTCTTCGTAAATTTTCCTCTAAAAATATTATTGAATTTCTTAAATCACAAATTTTTGATTGCTTCGGTGTGCCTGAAGTGATTGTATCCGACAATGGCAGTCAGTTTAAAAGCCATGAATTCGAGTCATTCCTAAAAAAAATTTGGTGTTAGCCATGTATGTACAGCGGTTTACTCCCCTCAGTCAAACGCGTCTGAAAGAGTCAACCGTTCGATAAATGAAGCGTTACGTTCTTACCTACGCAAGGATCAACGTGACTGGGACTACTATTTAAGTAGCATCAATGGCGCTCTTAGAAAGAGCATACACCAATCAGTAGGCCAATCTCCATATTATATTGTTTTCGGCCAACATATGGTAACGCATGGAGATGACTTCAAGCTTCTCAAGAACCTCAATTTCGTGTCTGAAAATGATACAAAACTAGCACGCGAAGACGAGTTCAAAATATTGCGAAATTCAATTTTATCCAAATTAAAAAAATCTTACGAGAAAAATGCTCAAACTTATAATCTTCGAGCAAGACCAAGAAATTTTGTCGTGGGCGAGGAAGTTGTTCACAGAAATTTTGCACAAAGCAGCATGATTAAAAACTTTAATGCTAAACTAGCACCAACAGGCATAAAAGCCAAAATTAAGAAGAAATTGGGAAACTCCTACTACATACTAGAAAACCTGCAAGGTAAAGAAATTGGAACATATCACGCAAAAGATATCTGGTGAAAATAGTGGTCTACTTCAGCTTATCAATTTTTAGAAAAACCAACCTAAGACCTTAATGATGAAATTTTGAGGTGAATTTTATACTAAAATTCAAAGGCAATAAAACATTTGCTAGAATTGCAAATTTCGACTTCCTTTTCCAGTTTCTATCCTTTGGTAATCCGTGGTTAGCACCTGTTTTGTGAGGAAGGATGAATTATGGCCTATATTGTTCAATAGCGTCTTTGCTGATTTTATTTAATTTTTCGTAGTCAAAATTATGATATAAAAGTCTACCCTTTGTTTCATAGACATAAACTTTATCGTTGGGGATATCGTAACCCAAAAAGGTTGTGACATTCGCTAAATTATAGCATCTCGAATGACCCGCACGTTTTCGAGTTTGCAGTCCGCTGTTTAGTATTTTGCGTTTCTCTTGAAAGTATGTAGCAACCAAGTTGAGATATATATATGCAATTTTTTTGCTATGCGTTTTGGTAAAATAAACTCCGTTGCATTTGGGATACCCTACAGCTGGCACTTTGAGTTTTTGTTGAAAGTTACAAATGAAAAAGAAAATTTTTACTGATGGTTGATAAAATTATATGCATATTATCGTTTATCTCGTTAGGATATTGTCACTCTTGGTTGGGATTTACGACATGGAAAATCATGGAATTTGAGCTTTAGCTATTTTAAATTTCTTATGCAAAATTAAATTTCATGCATATTATTCACTTTTGTCATATAAACTTTGCATTTGCTAGATAAATAACTTCAGACATTGCTTTCATACTTCTGACATAACTAATTGAAAACATTTTGCAAAAGAAAACCGCCGTAGGGAACACTGAAAATGTTTCGGAAATATATTATAATCGGTGTAAAAATAAAGTTTCGCATAAATGGGTATGGGCATAGTACTTAGTAGTCGGTGTGACCGATTATAAATTCGGATCAAACCGAGTACCGTACGGTCATTTGGTCATTTGGCAAGTTGCACATGCATAGCCTTAGACCTTCAGAGAAAATTATTTCTCTGCCATTTGGCGATCACCTCGAAAAGCTTGCAGTACGTGTAATTTGGACGTGAGAAAATTCAAAAAAAAATACATATATTTCAAAAACGTGGTTTTCTTCACCAAAAGGTGACACGCGTTATACTAAAAAGTTGATTAAAATTCATCACTATTGCAACTAAATTTTACTGGTTATTGAGGACCTCAAATTCATAGCAGTGGAATTTAAGAAAATTTGCATTGCTTTTCTACCAACATTGGTAAGTCATCATGAATTTACTTCAGTGAACAACCTAGAAACTATCGTTTCCCCTCTTGATCGTTTCAGCGGAGCGCCCTGTGTGTCTTGCGTAGCCACAGGAGTCGCTCCAGTGTTAATAAGATCCATTTCGACACTTAGCGTCCAGCAAAATTCACGCTGTGCAAGAGCAGTCACCATTTTGTATGCTGAACATATATGCATGATAAAGCTGTCCACAAATTAAATTTCATGTCAAGGCGGTCTACAAATTTAAATTTGCAAAAGTCACACGGATTTTCATTGTTAAAAGAATCACCACAAATTTATGGTCTTAGATGATCTTGAAACTAAAGATTACATTAGTTAAAAATTAAATTTTATCCATCACTCGTTTCAAAAACAAAAATTGGAAGTCAGAGAATATATTAACATCTTGATACGGTGGGGCATAAAGACTCGCTTAGCCTATTCTTCTGAATCTTCGTAAAAAAATAGAGAAATATCTTAAAATTAGAATTCGTCAAAATATTTTAATGTAAATACTTACTGGTTCTAAAGAGTCCTATTAAACTTAATTGTTACCGCGATTTAGAATCTAACTTAACTTAAACTTAAAAATTATGCATTCATAAAGTTGTTTAGATTTATAGAATATTTCGTATTGGTGATAAATATGAATACCCTAAAAAAAAAAAAAAAAAAAAAAAATAAATTAATCTTAGAATCATAATTAATATTATTGTAATTAAAACTTAATTTGGCTAAAGAGATTACTCAGATAAAAAAATGAATTAATACTTAAAATATTAATAACTTACTTAAATCTAATGAATTTAAAATCGAAAAATCTAAATCTAAAATTACTCTAAGAAAGGTTAACGTACATTAATAGAAAAGGTGTATTCCATTTCATAATGTGGTAATTGCATTGCATCTAATAATTTGTAAGATACTTTCATCTGTGCCAATCGTCAGTTCATCGTGCGGATCAACGAAGGCCTTCAGAGATCAGCAGAGAGCAGAGATTAAAGGTATGAATTGGTTTTATATGGTGAAATTCTAAATTAGTTTATGTTTTATTTGCAATGTTTCAATTCAATCATACCACCTAAGTGTTAATCAGTGTTTGCTTGTTTCGCGTAAGAAAAGTAAAGAGAGAGGTGAATATAAGATTTCCACTCTCACTGCAGTAGCTTTTGCTATTCCATTTTACACTAGTTCCTAAAGATGTAAATTCACCTTTCGTTGTCTATGGCCCATGCTAGTAAAGTTTTTTTTTGTTGATTTTAGTAACAAGTACAGTAAACGCTGGTTAACGCGATTCGTAAATATAAGTTAAATACTTTTTCTTACAAATTACTCGCAATTTTTTTTGAATTCATTATTTGTATAGAATTAAGGAATAGATAAGAGCATTATTTCAATCTTCAAATGCAATGAATTGCGAATATAGGATATATCTAGAACACCCATTTTAAGATTGAAGTAGTGCAGTATTTATTAAGATTTATGTATTGTTATAAAACACTTACTGTGGTAACTTTCATTTTGAAATTCACACGAGCTATTAACTTTAAAATATGTGGCTAATTTGTACTAATGTTTATTAAATTTTTGAATATGAATTGCTAAATTTTTCATTATTTTACCATCTAGAGGCTATGTAGGTTAGGTTGGGAGAGGATCTTAAGATCTCACAAGGGTTATTGAAATTAACCATTTTTATTCGATAACAGGATGGGCGGGTTGAGACGAAGAAGACAACAACACCAATGTTCTTCTTCTCTTTTCATACCAAGGTCGCGTGTATAAGATAGTTGTGCAGATACGAATGTTCAGTTTTAGTTTCAGTTTCTAGTTCAGTTTTTCATCATAATCACTAAGTTTAGAATCGAATTTTTGGATTTCCCAACACTTTGCCTATCTGCACCTTATCTTGATTATGTTTCATTTATTTCGTGAATAGAGGCAACACCCACCCCCATTTTCCCTGAGCTAAGCTGAAGCAGAGCTAGGCGTGCAGAGCCCGCTTCGACGTCACGGAACAAAAATGTTTATTTATCTACTCAAATCGTTACAGAATCTGGATCAGGAGTATCTCAAGCATAACAAAAATAAGGCTTTGTTTAATAATTGCCACGTGCACTTTTTTATCAAAATAAAAATTTTTGTTAATAACTCAGGCACAAAAAAAAAATGGAATGAACTGTTTAATTCTTATATGCAGTCTTATGTACTTTTTGACGCTAAATACGTCTTCATCAGCAGAACTGTCATTATACCTGGAGGATTTTGATATATCCTTGCTTGAAGTTAAAGAAAACGCTGAGTTCAGCCTTACAGCGTAGCTACAAGAAAAGGTGAAATTCTTTTTTATTAATAGCATCGGATAGTTACACTCTTCCTTATCCAAATATTCTTTCTGATTTTTCCAATAGGATTCTTATTTTCCGAGTAATGATCCTTTGAAGATAAGATATTTCAGCCGCCATACAAAAGACAAAATATTTTGGGTGCGTGGCATATCCCATTTATTTATTTTATGGCATTCTATTTCGCCAAAAAAAATTTGATTTTTTGATATTTTTCTATACCATTCGATGCTTTCCGAGTTTTTTGTTATTATTATTCTCATCGGTTTATTTATCATTTTGAGAGCATGACCGTTAGAAGTGAAAAGATACAAGTTTCATAACAAAAATAGCTATGAATAAAAACATCGACTAAAATAATAAGATTAGATTGTTGACCGAGCACGGATCGGTCTCCAGGTACTTTATAATTATGTGTCATAAAATCAAGCCGTTAATATATTCAAATGAAAATTTCATTCGTCTTGAAAACATAGATCGAATCGTTTCATAATTTTTTCAAGTCACTTAATTTTTTGTTAATACTTTTTTGGAAATAAAATAAATTTTAATACAACACTCAATTTCATTTCCTACGTGTAAATATCATACATTAAATGATTGGATCATTAGCTTAAGCATATAAAAAATACGTGGTAAGCTTGGTGGGAATAGCCCACTTTAGCAGTTAACGCCACATATTTCATAAAAATATTTGCATATAAATATAATTAACATGTATCCAATTTATTCAAAATAAAATCTTAAAAATTTTTTAAGTTTTTTATTCAAGGTACTGATGTCTTTTTGTGAAATATCAATTTCTTCATTGCAAACTTATGCATCTTTTAAAATAATTGCTCTTTTTTATACTTTTTGTCAGTCCAGATATTAATTGCCACTTTTATGTTTTTTTATTTTTTCCATTGAAATGATTTTTATGAAATACTGATTGCATAAACAAAAGTCGATTTGTGTTAAAAATACAGTCAACAAGTTGAGTCCTAGAGATGCCTGGCGTCACTTATAAATGATTTGTATTCACTTTTGCTGAAGGATAGCTGCAAAACTTAAATCGAGCAAGCTCGAAAAGAAGAACAATTGAAAAAGATAAAATTCAGAAATACTTAGATAGAGGACAAAATAAAGAATAAAAGAAACTGTAATTTTAAATTTAATTATAAGCGACTTAACGTAAAAAATATACAGGGCTTATAGAATATTCAACAAAGGGCTGTGAGATTAAAATTAAACAATTACCGAAGTATCAACTACTGGTTTAGGTTTTTTATTTATTATCTCTACATTAGGTCAAAGCACAAAGTCCAATATTCTTCAGTTTTTTTTCCAACATATTTATTTTCTAGGTTCCCAGTGTGCCAAACGGACGGGTCCGTAACGAGTTCATATTTTCGTACTTTTAATCCGTTACAGATCCGTTAGTAACCCGTTTGCCGGAGAAATTTCTCTAAAAAAGCGAATCCGTTTTGAATTCGAGTTTGCGAATTACAAATACACTCTACTAAAGCTCATACAATTAGCTAAAAGTTTTTCAGGAACATTTTTTTTTTTTTTTTTTTTTTTTGTAAAACAAGTCAGAAAATCATTTTTTTCCATATAACTTCAAAGGGGTACATTTTAGACACCCCAGATGCAAGTTTTTGTTTCTTTAGGCCTGCCAGAAGCTTCGTAGCAAATTGTTCATGCTTTTGCTATGTGTGCGAGCCTTCTAAAAGAATCTTGAAAAACCTGCGCTTTTTTGTATTGAGCTCATTCGATTGCGGAACATTGTATGGCGAATAATGTATTAAGATTTCATTTTATGGATCCCGAACCATTTTACAATCCAAAAAGGCTGTTTGAAAATTGTATGGAAAAATTAAAGTTGCTTGGAATATCATTCCCCACGCAAATGGTTTTATGTCAAACTTTCAGAATTAAGGAGCTGGTGATACTTACAAGGTTAGTAGTAGTTCCATCCTTGTGATTACGAAAAAGTAAGTGGTTACCTGATATTGCACTGATTTTTTTTTTAATCGTATTTTGATAAAAAAAAAAAACATGCTACCGTATGTCATAACATCGCGTCCGTCATTGATGAATTGCCTTAGAGTTATTCCTAACTAAAAATAATTTCGAGGCGACAGACCAGTTGAAGTTTTCTGTCTGAGGTAAGGTTTGAACCAGAAACATAAATTGGTCTGATGGTGCTTACGTATCGGTAACCAAAACATATGTCACCATAGCCGTGTTTACCAGTTTTTTCTCTTATGCCAATTGTCATAATTTTCTAAGATAAAAAATGCATGGAATTTTCAATTTTTACAAATAATGACTTAAGTTCATAAAATTAGTATAATTTTCAAATAGCCAACATAAACCATTTTAAGTAAAAAAAAAAAAAAAAAAAAACTCAAATTAAAACTGTTTTTGATTTTGACAATGGGCTCAACTTATAGCTCCTAGTTAGCCCTATAATAGGTGCAAAGGTTTATTTTGGGCAATTTTTCAGTTCCAAGATAATTGCTAAAAACCCAGGCATTCGCACTGGACAAAAAAAGATGTGGTTTTTGCGACAACACTTCAAACGCCGATTTCAGGGAAACTTGAGGCAATATTTCAATGTGACTAGTTTTAGAATTTTGTACATTGATATCTCTTAAAAATTGTTTTGATTTTACAAAAAAATTATTTATACTTTTTTTTAATTTCATTTAAATCACAGCCGCACGGGACGTAACACATGAAATATTTCTTACCACCATACAAATTTTAAATTGAAAATCTTTCAAAAAAACCAGGATTTCCCGGTGAACGTTACTTTCCTTTATCTTGTGAAATTAACGTGGCATCACTAATTTTTCCAAAGGATGTTATCTGTCCAGATCCATTTCACATGTGTACCGAATCTCATAAATGATGGATTTTTCAATGAAGCCTTTTTATCCCAGCGCTCTGTACACATTTATCAAACCTTATGCGTTAAGTATTTTCAGAGATATGATGAAGTGATTTTTTTGGGTCATGATAACCCCATTTCCGCAGTATACATTATTTGTCTTGGTGCGTTTTATATATGCATTGAATTCCATCCATGTACATTAAATAGTTTCAGAGTTATGGTAGTTAAAATTTTTGGCGTACGGTTTACTTTGCAATGGAAATACACATACACAAAAAGCATCTGTGCTTAAAAAATCAGCCTATAAAGCTTCTGTCATATTTTTATGCTTAGGGGCAATCGAGACAACTATTGTGATTAGCGACAGACGCCATGCAATGACTGAATATAGTGATTTTTTTTCCATTTTTACAAAATTGCAGTTGTTTTTTTGCAGCTGTGACTTTCACTACTCCTCACTATATTATCTCCACAAAAAACGTCGTCCGTCTGTCGAAATCACATAATTTTTTATGCCAAAAAGTCGGAGGCGGTAGTACGATTTCATGCAAAAGTTCCGCACCTGCGAACGCGGAGAAGAAGCTCCATTAAAACCCTAATAGTAATGCAATATCAGCGGTTTCCCAATAACTCGAAGCCGGGTTTAAAAATAGCTACATGTATGCTATCTATGACAAACACCATATTGAAAGGACCAGAGTTTATGAATAGACGTTAATAAGAGAGTTTGTGGTATCACTATGGACCCTTGCGGTCAATGTGTGGCAATATTGCCGCCACTCTAACCTAACCTAACCTATGCTTTCTATTTTATTCGTGTTCCGGAGATAAAAACACTGTTCAAAAAAAAAAAAAAAAAAAAAAAAACAGCATGTGGGATCGAATCCCATAAGTAATAACAAACATTATTCTATATATTTATCTTATTTAAATATAACAGCTTTTATTTTAGTCTTTCTTATTGTTTGGGACGTATCGCCATATGAACATATTTAAGCGAATATTTTACTCCCTTCCATGCCCCCCAATGAATACCTTCTCCCATATGTTCTGTGATGCCATAGTTATACATTCCATTTAAATTACTAACGAATACATATATGTATATAAGAATATAGCAGCAAAGTAACAAAAATACAATAAATTACCTTTGGAAACAAGCTTTGTACCACCAAGCTCCTTTACGCATCTTAGCACAATTTTGGAAATGTTCATCATTGTCTTGGTCAAAAGTACTCCACTTTGCATTTTTGTGATATCTTAAAGAGTCACCAGCAGTCCCGTCATAACGCCCAAGAGTTTTCAAGACATATTTTTCATATTCATTCCCAATGGCAAAATTACTATATTTCGCCCAACGTGTATTCCCTTCATGATCTTCCAGTTGTATCCAAAGCTCTTGTTCAGCTGATTTCGTAATGGCGTGAAGTTTATCTAATCCAATCCAGTAATTTCTTTTCAAAACGCCAAATCCACGTTTGTACATATTCCATCCCTGATAAAAATCAGTTGAATTATCTTGTCTCCTTTGGATTATCAACCATGTGCCATTAATGATATCTTCATCCGTCGACTTAGCAACCTTCTTCATGCAATGTACATCAAAAGGTCCGATATTAGAGTCTGTCACGCTAATTTGGTAAACGCTGTCATGAACACTTTCGCCCATAGCCTCATTGCAATTTGTCGGCACAGAATTCACAGGTCTTCGAGTTGTGGTTTGTATGTTTAGAGTTGTGGTTTCTATTTTTAGAGTTGTGGTTTCTATTTTTGGAGGTTCAGTTGTATTTTGATATTGACAGCAACAGAAAGGAAGTGTTTGTGAAACCGTAAAAATTTCTGCGGTTATCACCATCTGTTGCTCTACACTGAAAAGATTACAAGTGGTATCAGCTATTGGGTGCTATTAATGATTCCGTTCGATAAGGAAATTTTCGCGGAAAGAAATATCGTTCGATATGAGAATTACTATTCTTGATTCCGACGGTAGAGGAATATCGAACGAGAATAATGGGAACCCTGAAATAAGAACATCTCTAACATTTTGACAGATGACAAAGGGTAAAAAAAAATAAGAAGTGTCAACAAAGAATATTGATATTTTTTTGTAAATATCATTTGTGTAAAATAGCTTTTTCAGTGCGATTTAAGGATTAATTCTCTATACATTTTAGAGTTCGGTGAAGTCGCGTGTTTCTATAAAATTATTTTTTGTAAAAAAGTGTTTGTTGAAAGTATTTTTTTTTTCCATTGATAACATTGCATCGTTTGATCACCGCAGCGAGGGTTGGATGTTAAAGTGACTTCTTCTATATGAGTTTTATATCTAATCGAAATAAAGATGGATTGTTTTCTTTTTTTAATAAAATAAAATTAAATGTGTTTTATGAATTTTGAGTTTTATTTTAAAAATAAATTTTGTAATTTTTAATTAAACCGACTATTGTGTAGTAGTAAAGTGTTTAAAATTGATATTTAATATTTAGCTTAATTTCCTTATCAATAAAAAGAGCAAAATTATCAAAAAAGCATACATTTTTAACTTTTTATAGTCTTTCCGACACAAAAATTTCGCGGAAGGAAAATACTGAAATATATCTTTCCGTCGGAATCAAGAATACACAAAAATGAACGTCACTTCGATGTCAGGGTTGTTAAATTTGTCAAATTATTTGCGGAAACAATAATGCCAAATTTATCTGTTTTGCGGAACAGTGAAGACAGATGTATTTACTTTTCGGAATCAAGAATAGCAAAATTTGTTTCCGCGCGGAAAATGCTTTCCGACGGAATCAATAATAGCACCCATTATTTACTGTTAAGTAGAAGAAATTAAGCTAAAACTATGTTATCAACAGTGTCCTACCAATTAATCGGCTTGGGCCAAAAAAACACCTTCGGCCTCACATTCGGCCTTTGGCCAAAATAAGCCGAAGGTATGCCCGCAGCCGAATGCTTGTAACTTCAAGTATAAAGCAACTTGTTGATTTAAAAAAATTACATTTAAACAAAATGATAGCCGTTTGTAGTAGATTGGGACTCTCTAATTACGAATCTGAACTTTGTTTTTTTTTTTCTATTATTTCAGAATACTGAGCTATCCTTGCTCAAAAGTGCAAACATCATTGTTTTGAGATCTACTTAAAGCTATGCAACAAAACAGTAAATAGCTAAATTTAATTTTGTCAATGTATTCGAATAAATAAGATCACCGTAAACGCTCTACTTTTTCAATTCAATTCCTTCTTTCTGAGTTATATAGGTAAGCCAATAAATTATGGGTATCTCTCAATAACATACAAAGAATTTTTCTGGACCGAAAAATTAAAGAGTTCATAATATATTATTTTTTGTCAATAACATATTTCATTACAAAAATTTCGAGCCCTTGCAGAACAAAGTCGGATGACAAATGGCCGCTCTATTTTAGAGAGGTGGTGCCTTCGTGAGATATCGGATATAAGAGGTCGTGAAAATCAGTTTTTTGGTCTTCCAGTAGTAGGTATGAACTTTTGTTCTAGTCAAACCGTGAGAAGTTGTGCCTTCATGAGAAATCGGGTTCTAAAGGTTACGAAAATCCCTTTGAATAGGATATAAATTGTGCGAAAACAACTTATGCAACTTTTCTTGATGAAATTTTCTGAGCTAAAAAATCGTGGATCAAATTACGGAAAATATTTTGCACCCGATCTCAAGATCAAGTTCTGCTAAGGCTTATCCGAACAATGCAAAATCGGCACTAAGTGTGAACAAAACTAAATAGCCTTTAGTGCAACAAATTGAATGAACCCTGAGAGTATGGTATAAAAATATGAAATGAATGAACCTTCAGCTTCGGCCGAAGGTTATAAAAAACCGATTAATCGACTTCGGCCTAAAAGTCACCTTCGGTCGGACACTAATTATCAATATCGGTGAATCATTTATTCTATCTCCACATATGTACAAGTCGATAGCTAGCATGATAACTGAAAAACTAAGCTCTTAAGTCAAACAGAAAGGTACTTAAGGTAAAACAAACAATTGCTGCTGAGGGAAATAGCAATAAGAGAATGTTGCAAACAAACACTTGGCGATCGGGTCAAAACATTATCTGCCTCACAAAAATAAAATGTTCTTTCTAAAATAAAATTCGGAAGCAAACCAAACTCAAATACTTTTTCTAAAATATATTCAAAAGAAAGTTCACAATTCGAAAATGGTTCTTTTGCGCTAGGGTTGTCCAGATAAATAGTGATATGTTCATATAAAATTTGGACTAAAAAAATGAAACGATAACACAGGTTTACAAAATAAAAAAATGTCATGGCGTTTTGACCAGACTATGTGTTTCCTAGGGACTTTGACTTCCTGAATCCAAATCCGGGGTCCGTTTTTTTCCAGAACGTCTTAAAAAATAAGATTTCAAGGTCATATGGAGGTCAAAATGGTCATGTGTCGTTTAGTGATAAATTCGCTACAATTCTGAAACTAATTTTATATCATTGAATTCTTGGTTCTAAAAAAGAATATGTGATCAAAAAGGGTTTTTCGGGCCTAGTTTCGGAGATATAGCCATCGGAGGATCCGAATATTGTTGGGAACCACTGGATGGATTTGGAAAATATTGGTGTCATATGAAAGGTATTTTGTTGTTGTTGTTGTTGGTTTTGTTGGAGTATTTGTTGTTGTAATTGAAAAATTTCTCAAAATTTCAAAAAGGTCATATCTCCGAAACTATGAATCCAATTGAAAATAGTTTTAGAGGTTGTCAAATTACCTTTCATATGACTTAAATTTTTTTCAAATCCATCCAGGGGTTCCCAACTTATAGCGGTTTTCATAGAAGATATATCCGGATTTTCCGATGGCCACAATTCCGAAACTAGGCCCGAGGTACCCTTTTTGATCACATATTCTTTTTAAGGACAAGGAACTCAATGATAAAAAATTAGATTCAGAGTTTTAGCGAATTTATCACTAAACGACGCATGAACCCCATTTTGACCTCCATATGACCTTGAAATCTTTTTTCTCAGACGTTCTGGAAAAAAACGGACCCCGGATTCGGATTCAGGACGTCAAAGTCCCTAGGAAACACATAGTCTGGTCAAAACGCCATGACATTTTTTTTTTTTGTAATGTTTAAGATATGAAGACTATTTTTGAAAGAGTAAAAAATGCCCGAAAAAGATTGTGACTTTGTTGCATAAACAATTTTGAATGAAGACAAATTGAGGAGTTATTTTTCAAAAGGGCTTATAACCAAAACGAGGCAAAAGTAGTATCATAATATTTATTGCCTGATACTTTGTTATAAATAAATAAAATTGGGTTCTTTTTTCACGAAAAGCTTACCTAATGGCTTGAAATTAATTATATTTAGTTAAAAAAATCAGATTTATCCAGCAATCGATTATTATGCAAATAATGTGTATGACATTACTTTTGCCTCGTTTTGGTTATAAGCTCTTTTGAAAAAACACTCCTCAATTATGTTTTCAAAAAGAGATATTAGATATGTAATGGTGTACCAGACTATGTTTTGAGTGGCACTCGTATTGGAAAGTGCTTACTTTTTTAAGAAAAGACTGAAATATGAAAAATCCAGATATTTTTTCAAATGTCCAGTTAAAAGAACGAAGTTCTTTGAACGCAGTACAAGAACATATCATGCTGCCCTTAACGCTCATTTTGCCTCAGTGGTTCAAGTACTTATAAAAGCAGGGTTTGAATCACAGTGCCTAATCCACTATAATAAACTCATCTAACTATAACTGCTCTATCTCATTCTTTGTAAATTTATATGTACTGCCTCCAACTTTGGATTGAATGTTCGTTTACAAAGGAGTTACAAAATTTCCTGCAGAGCATTACCTAACTTGTGCAACAGTAACATGTCAAGGATTTAAAAGCTGCCTCAGGAAAATTTTATTTTTCATAAATTTCTTGGTTTTTAACTTACATTGTTTCCATAACGTTGCTCAGGTTTTTAATGTTATCCTGAATGTTTGCCTCTAACTCATCAAGTCGTATTTTATTGTTTCCATCCGATTTATCCATATGGCTTTGAATTTGATCAAATCGTATTTTATTGGTTCTTTCCATTTGATCAAATCGTATATTATTGTCTTTTTCCATTTTATCAATACGTTGCAGTAGCTCTCTCAACATGTCCTTTTCATTATCATTTCTAGCGGAATCCTGAAAGAAAAAAAATTTTAAGAATTGTATTTTACCTCAATGAAAGGATTTTTAATGTTTAGGATATCCATACCATGGCATTTGTGGAATAGGTTGCGTCCCTTGTCAAACTCACAAGCAAAATAATTAAAGCGGTCACAATTATCACAATCATTCTGATAGAGTTGAACTGTTATTCTCTTACTAACTGGAAATATGAGAAATGAACTATTTATATCTGATACGTGACACGTGCATTTTAACGTGAAATTTAATGCATCATACGCCGCAATTTTATCGACAAAGTTGTTTTTAAAATTCTTATATAACTGATTACGTTTTCTTCACAGCTTTTAGTTCCGCTCGTTGCAAAAATTACGCAAATTAGAACAAGAGAGCAGAAAACAACCCATACTTTGAATAAAATACCGACAAAGCCATTCGTAACATTTATTGTTATTGCGTAAGGTATTTAATTTTTATGACGGGCAAAGAAAGAACTCCTTTTTTTATATATGTTCAGTTCTAAATATCAATATGTCGCCAAAAAATATATCTTTAGATTTTAAGAATAGTTTGTGTCTTCGGAAAAGGCCCATTGCCTTGTAGACCTAAAGCCTCGAACTCAACGTTCTGGCTCTGCTTGTAGTGAAAGTTTTCTAATATCTTAGACTCATTGTATAAATTTCACTACGTCTTTGCAAAAATTCTGTTAAAGGTAAGTAAAAGATCAAAGCTGCGATATCCATAAAAGCGCTTGTATTGCGCTTTATGCAAGTTATCCTATTTCAGCGGCAGCTGCTTTCGTCAAAGCTGGTGCACATATCATTTAGCCATGTAAGCCTCTACCACCTTTAATACACCGTCCTCGAACTTTTGCAAATTCGCTATTGCATTCTGGAGTCATTACCGCTCTGCCATTTTTCATATTTTTATCTCATCATGAGAATTCGAAAACCTACTGCAAATAGTGCTATGTCCATGAAGAATGACGTTGCTTAGTGAACCGCAATTTCGTTTCCCCAAATTTGTAGAGAATTAGTAGGCACAGTAATGTTCGATCACCGGAATAATCTCTATGAATGCAAAATAAAAGGTGAAAATTCCATTGCGAAATTGTGTGTGCATGAAGGTATTGAAAGTCAAAAGTTGCAAAAATCAGTTTTTATCCAAATATCTCGCTATCTCGTAAAAAAAATATCATAAGCTATCGACTCCCATGTTACATGTGTTATTTCTGGGGCAGATAAAATACATAAAACTCAGATCTCCTCGGTAAATTTCTTTTTTAAGAAAATACCTTCCAATATGCAATGTTGTTTTACTTCTGTAAAGGCAAAGCTCTTTTTATGAATTACTAGCTGGCCTGGTTGCGACTTCGTTCGCCCATTTCCGATGCCTATACGTACGTAGTCCCATCCATCTCCATCGTCCCTCTCTTCCAATCACCAAGGTTTTTAAAGATCCATGTATCAACTTTTGTAGTCATAGCTCCCATAGGTACAGAGGTATAGCATTTTATAAATTTTTTGTATGAAGGGTGCAACTTCCCCTTCTCACCCCCCCGCCCAAGATTTTCAAAGTAAATAGTAGATAGAATATTCATGTGTGTACCAAGTTTTATAACGAGTACCTGGAGACCGATCCCTGCTCGGTCAACAATCTTATCTTATCATTTTAGTCGATGTTTTTATTCATAGCTATTTTTTTCAATGAAATTCGTACCTTTTCACCTCCAAAGCTTTCAAAATGATAAATTAACCGATGAGAAAAATAATAAGAAAAAACTCGGAAAATATCGAATGGTATAGAAAAATATCAAGAACTCCAAATTTTTTAAGAGAATTAGAATGACCTAAAATAAATAAATGGGATATGCCACGCACCCAAAATATTTCGCCTCTTGTATGGGGGCTGAAATATCTTACCATCATGCCTCGGAAAGTTCATTAAATTTTTTTTTGTGCATGAGTTATTAACTAAAATTTTTATTTTGGTAAAAAGTGGGCCTTACCATTATTGAACAAAGCCCACTTTTCGTTATGCTTTAGATACTTGTAATCCAGGTCCGCATACCAAATTTCATCAAAATATGTTGTACCATTTGCGAGAAATAGCATTTAATTTGTTTTACTTGTATGGGAGGTTCCACGCGCACCGGTGATATTTTGCCCACTTTCAGGTCGTAGGTGCCTAATAAAAAGTAGATTCCCTATAGTTAAATTCAGAAAGATTGCTTTAGTAGTTTTCTTTTTATAGCGTATTATATTTTTGTGTGCGGTGCCACGCCCTCCAACGAGTTTTCCTAATATAACAGCACATCACATATTGATACTTCTTTTCAGGGGTAAAATCTTTGAAATTTTCATTAAAATTGTTGAAGTCGTTTTCGAGTAATATTGAATCAAAATTTTCAATGGTTAAAAAAGGGGCGTGGCACTTCTTCGATCCCGCCCACTTTTCGGTTATTACAAGGCATTGATATGTAGTACCTACATACCAAATTTCATAAAAATATCTTGTAACATTTGCGAGAAATAGCATTTAACGTATTTTGCTTGTATGGGAGGTTCCACGCGCAATGGCGACATTTCGCCCACTTTCAAATCAGAGATGCCCTATTGCAATTAGGCTCCTCACAGTTAATTTCAGAATGTTTGCTTCATTAGTTTTCTTTTTATACCGTTTTATATTTTTGTGGGCGGTGCCACGCCCTTCACCGAGTTTTCCCAATATAACGGCATATAACATATTAATACTTGTTTGCAGGGGTAACTTCTCCTAAATTTTCATTAAAATTGTTGGAGTCGTTTTCGAGTAATATTGGATCAAAATTTTCAAAGGCTAAAAAGTGGGCGTGGCACTTCTTCGATCCCGCCCATTTTTTTCCGTTATGAGGTATTATTAACCCGTACGCGCTCACCAAATTTCATCCAAATACCTTGTATGGTTTACGAGTTATTACTTAATCAAATTTAAAATTTAAGGCTGTGCCACGCCCTCTGGTGAGCATTTACAAAGTTCAAACTTAGCTCATTCTTCATTGTATGCTAATATCTAACACTACTCCAAGTTTCATTAAAATCGCTGTAGCCGTTTTCGAGAAAAAATTTTGGCACAGAAATAAGTACAAAGAAACATACAATTTTATCTCGTATAAGAAGAGAAGATATCAACGATATGTGAAGAAATATGGGTGATTCTTAGATAACTGTGCTTTTTTGAGTTGTAAAATTGGCAGATAATTTTTTTGGATTTTTGCAAGTTTCTTCATGCTGTCTTGTGTAAACACACTCTTAAAACTCACCTTTTAAGTAGATCAACTACAAGTGTGAATTTACGGCTTTGAGGTCGAAACTAAGAAATTTTGCTGCTGCGTTTGTGACCAAATTGCCACGTTTGTGACATTTTAGCCACAGTATGGAAAAATGATGGTTTTGAAGCGTTTTGATGAGAGATATATTGCATATAATGACAAATTTACACTTCAAGACAAATTTTGCAACAGTGTCATGTCTCCAGTGGTCCATTTCTTTTAAACCCTATCGCCCTAAAGATCAACAATGGTTTCCTGTTCTCTGTTTTTATAGCTGTTATGGTGGACTAGGATCTCCTATTTACGAATCTGATCTTGATTTTTTTCTATTACATTTGTATCCTTAGTTATCCTTGCTCAAAAGTGAAAAAATCACAGTTTTGACATCTACTTAATAAAAACAGCAACAAGTAAAATTAATTTTTGTCAATGGATTCAGACAGCCGAATTTATTATCAACAAGACATAATTTACCGTTTTTCAATTGGATTCCTAGTTTCCGAGTTATAAGCCTTTAAAAAAAGGATGCCTTTCAATAACACACAAAGGATTTTCTGGACCAAAAAATTAACAAAAATGGTAAGTTTTATTATTTTTATCAAAAATATAATTTATCACAAAAATTTTAAGCCCTTGCAGACTAAAATCGGATGAAAAAATAAGGCTCTATTGTAGATTTAGTGAATGAACAGATGAAATTTTGATTCTGTTAATTTGCAAAGCAATAGTTTAGTAGGGTCATTCACTAAATCTAGCATAGAACTGTCATTTTTTATGCGATTATGATCTGCAAGGTCACGAAATTTTTGTAATTAAATATGTTATTGATAAAAATAATAAAACTTGATTTTTTGTAACTTTGGGTCTCGAAAAATCTTTTGTATGTTATCGAAAGATGTCCTTATTTTAAACGCTTATCACTCAAAAGCTGGGAATGCAATTGAAAAACGGTTAATTATGTCTTGTTGACAATAAATTTGGCTGTCTGAATCCATTGACAAAAATTAATTTTAATTGTTGTTGTTTTTGTTCTATAGCTTTAAGTAGATGTCAAAACAGTGATTTTTTCACTTTTGAGCAAGGATAACTCAGGATTCTGATGGTGTAGATAAATTTTTGTATTGAAAACATAATTAATAGCCTTCAACTTAACATCTGTATACTCAAACTTTATATCGAAATATGTTTTTTGCAGACTGAAAAAAAGTGCCACGTTTGTGACATTTTTGATGCGCCACGTTTGTGACATTTTTGTAGTTTATCGCTCATTGTAAAGCACGCTTTTGAGTTCAAGATTTTTCCGAAAGAATTTGGGGTCATGTCTGCAAATCCTACAAAAAAATTGTTTCATGCATAAAATAAAATGTACTACCTCGGAGTGCCGAGTGCCACGTTTGTGACCATAATTTTTAAAAAAAACTGTTTTTGTTTATAAACTGCCCTATAAAACGCAAACAGATTTCTTTTTGGACTCGTCTTGATATGATGACCTTTGGGTGATGGATAGTGATCAGAACTAATGCATATGTATTGCAATCTATTGACTGAAACAGTAGTACCATGCAGTAGTAGCATAATGTTTTCAAGAATTTTTTTTTTCCAAAACTAGGGGACAGTTTTCAACTCGAAATTGTGCCCTCTAAAAATTATTTAAAACTGCAGATGAGCTCAGAATATTGAAGCCTTAAGTATTTACTTAATACTAGTATCGCCCAGTGGTCGAAATTCGACCACAAGTAAATTAAATAATTTTGGTACTTTTTGGACACTTGTTACTTTTTTTGCTATTGGGTACAATTTAAAAAATCCCGTGGGTTAATTTCAAGCAAAACGTATGTAAGCAAAACAAAACAAAAAAAAAAAAAACACAAACAAAAAGTCGCTGCTCTGCTTTTTGTCTTTAATCTGAAACAGTGAAGTCGCACGAAGGGCACAGGCACAGCGGTTTTTTTAGAAACACTGTGTTTCAGTGGTAACAATTAAATACATAAGATCAGTAGCAGTAAGCAGCATGTTTAGGAGCCGTTCATATAATACTTAATGCAACTTTCGACCAATTTGGAATCCCCCTCTCCGGTCGTAACAAAACGGACACCCTCCCTAGTTACGTAACAAATCTTAATTTTGGCAATTTGAATTTATCGTCGCATAAAATTTATAAAATCGACGTTAAGTAAAGTAGTTGAGGACCCCTCCCCACATGCAACACTTCGTAACCAATCGTGCGACCCCCTCCCCCTAGCGCGTTACGTAATATATGATTGGCCCCTTAGCTCTATTTCTAAATTAACTGCCACTGCCGCTGTGCTACCAAACAAACGAAAAAATTAAGGGAGGAACATTGTAATAGTTAAAAGACAAAAGAAAAACAGCTGATCACTGCTGCTAATACTGACACTGCTTTATTGTAAGTTTTAAGTGTGAAGTTACACGAAGGGCACGGGCACGTAGGGCTCTTCGAGTTTGTACAGAAATGAAAAGCACCGTTTCCCTCCGCTTGCATTTAAACTCGAAGTGACCTACGTGGCCGTGCTCTTATGTGTATTATTTTTATTCTGTTTGAAAATAGCAGGTAAAAAACTTAAATTTGCAGAAAATTAGCGCGGATACATCTTAAAATAACCATATCCATTCACTTTGGCATACAAACAAAAATGTTAAAAACAAACATGTTTAAATGGCAGTGTGTTTATATTTTAAATGAATTTGTAAGCTATTTCTTTATTCTGTTATTCGCTTCCGCACCACTTTCCTGTGATCGCCGAGAGGATGGATGAAAACATCCCATTAAACATAGCTAATATTCAGTGTAAAGCGGCAACATTCACAGATCTATTTCGTACTTAAAAATTAAACTCGCAAGTTTATCAATGTTAAATTTAACACTTAAGTTTTTGCTTTTCCATACGTTTCTCAGAGAGTACTTAATTAAGCACTGAAAACTGTCGTCTAAAACCCATCTAACGTAAATGGAAATAGTTGTTTTAAGTTTTTGCACTCTTTTTCTTAAAATAATGTATTTTTTCTTCTTTATAAAGTATTACATTATTTTTATATTTGTTCCATCAAAGCACTTATACCCCATTAAGTCCATCAGCAAAGCACTTCACAAAATTAATTGAATTCCAAAGTACAAACCTATACTATTTTGGGAGCTTTAGTACTTTTTTGCTATTTGGTACACTACGAAAAGGCACATTTGTCATCCCTGATGCGATGTCAGCGCAACGAAAGCAAAGCAAAAAAAAACCATGTGTCAGTTTTCGTCTTTCTCTTTGTACATAATTCTATCTTATGTGTCCGTGTATTTTGTTGTTGTAAATGTTGAAAAATTTGTTTTTAATTTTAGCCGGCTAAAATGTAAAAATTAAAATAATTTTAACTTTGTGCACATCTACACACAAAAACCTTTCTAATAGTGTATAATTCAAAGTTGAAGTGAATTTCTAAAATATGAAAAAAAGATGGACAAATTTTTGTCTTGCGTATTAATATATAGATGTGTAGTAACTTGTTTTCTGTTCTATTTCCGTTTTTTGGTCGTTTTTCATCGTTTTGTGTATAAAAAGTAGGGGTAGGACATGCCACGTTTGTGACATTTGGGGTATATTTGCAAACTTTCAAAGTAGACCAATAAATATTTGGTGGTAAAATTGATACGCTCTATTAGAAAAACATAGTTTCTAACTTATAGCGTAATTTTTTGTGAAAAAAAAGCCTACTGTATAGGTGAAATCGCCAGAGGACACAAAAAGTACAGTTATCTGAGAATCACCCATATAGCATTTTGTGTATTTTTGAAAAGTGGATGCAATTCTACACCCAATATCCCCCAAGTTTTGCATGGTGAATGGTAGATATGTACATTATGCATAAGTTCATCAACTTTCATAATCATAACTTGTATAACTGTAGAGATATAGCATTTTTTGTGTTTTTTTCGTATGGGGGGTGCAACCCCCGCTCCCCTCAGTGGCATCTCACCCCCTTAAGAACCTTCCACAGACCATAACAAACAATTTAAAAAAAAAATTATGTAAATCGGTCCCGTAGTTTCCGCGTTCATAAGCTACATACGGACACCATTTCATTTTTATATATATAGATTGTTGGAATATCCAATTTGATCTTACACATCAACGATTTCGGCGCTTTTGTGGTAGTAGAAGCTTTTATTTATTCACAGTAATGTGCCAAAGATAATCAGCGTGGGATTTTCAGAGAGCTTTTATGGCTTTTTACTGTTTTCCACTGGTAGTAAAATTTGTTTGTTTCTGAGGTTATTTTGATACGGCAGGAGACTGATTTAAAAGTCTAGTATAAAAGTATGTTTTCTTATCAAAATTTAGCAGCTCCAAATGGGCCTCGAAAAGGGTCAAAAATTTAAAATCAATTTTAAAGTGTAAGTCTAACGAATAATGCACCTTATATAGTTTACAAAACTTTATCTGAGATCATAATATGATCTTGATACAATAAAACCTTGCTTATTGACTACTTTCTCTTGGAGGTCGGAATGCAACATATCTCGTGGTTGAGCCCTTCGTGGTCATCCAAAAGATATGCCTAAAACTATGCCGCATTATTGATGCCACAATAATGCAACATGTAACATTTAAAAGATGCCTCAACTGTGCATCGCATGTGGTCTTAACCACCAAAAATGGTCTTATCTATAAAAATGTGAGCACAGTTTTCGGTATTCATATTACGCATAATCTCTACATTACAGATATATCATTTTCTATAATTCCGCTCCACTGTGTTCCGGGTCTATCTATTTTTTGATGCTTTGTATGATAACTTGTGCTATAAATTTAAATTAAACATATTTCGGAGAAAAATACAAACAGATGACATATAAAAAAAAAACAAATGAATAAATTAATTTTTGTTAATGTTGATATGAATGTAATTTAAATTTATTTTAACAGCCTGATTATGTGATTTTTTGATAAAATTTTTGTCAAGTAATTTATCAAGATTTTTAAACGGTCAAGTTGGCTAAATTTGAATTGTATACGTTTTTATACTAATAAAATGTAGAAAATCAATTTTCAACATAGCGCTTAGCTCAGATAATAGGATCGTCAACTAGCAACGCAGAGGTCGTAGGTTCAATTCCGCAGCGGGCTTGTTGACAAATATTCAATACGGCTGGCTTTGCCTTTGACAAATTTATTTTATTTTTATATTTTAATCTTTTTATTTGAATTAACAACTGCACAAATGGAAGAACTGTAGATGTTTGCAATTTTGATACGATAAGTGATAAGTGCAACCTTCCTATGAGACAGTCGTATGTATCACTTTCCGTGCATGCGGTAGAACAGCATTAATAAAGTGAAATTTGCTGGAATAAAGTTTCCGAACTGGAAAAAATTTCAACAAAAAAAAGAAAGCATGGAAAAAAACAAGAAGAAAGAAATAACGTGAAAAAACAATAAAAAAAAATTTTCAAGTTCGCTGGAGAATTGAACATACGACCTCTGCGTTGCTTTTTGACGATCCTAATATCTGAGCTAAGCGCTATGTTGAAAATCGATTTTCTAAATGTTATTATTATAAAAACGTATACAATTGAAATTTAGCCAACTTGACTGTTAAAAAATCTTGATAGAAGAAATCACAGAATCAGGCTGTAAGAAAATATAAACTTAAATCAAAAAAAAAAGAGAAATATTACTATAGGTTGACTACTTACGAAACCTCTGTCTAGTTGTGAAAAGACTACTTCACACCACAACTAACCCCGGGCTGGTGTAAACGTAATGCAAAAGGGGACAGCTGAATTTCGTAGGACATCAACACACAAAAAAGAACAGTTGCTTGTATGCAAAAGGGATTAAAGTCGGACTGGTACTGGTTGGTAGAGGACTAGTTAATGAACTGGGTTTGTAAAGCGTGACCCAATACGAGTTCCCTTTTCCAACTGGGTTGTTTTGACATTTGTTATGTATCAAATGTCTTGTCTATATGACGTTTTTGTTCAGTATTCAATACGACGCAATCATGAATAGACTTATTCCTGAAGAACGTTTATTAATTGTGGAAACTTATTACCAAAATCAGCCATCAGTTAGAGAATGTTATAGAGTTCTTCAACTTCATTTTGATCGTTATGAGCGTCCAACTGAGCGCACTATTCGTAATACCATCAGAAGATTTCGTGATTCAACCAGAGTGCATAGAGACCGTAACTTAGTGAATATTGGGTGCAGTAGCAGAGAGTGTTCGTAAAAACAGTGAACAATCCATTTGTTGCCTATCTCTCGCTTTGAGCATGTCTAATGGATCATTGTGGCGTAACTTGAGGCGTGATCTTGGTCTGAAGACCTATAAAATACAGCTTCTTCAAGAATTGAAGCCGGCTGATCTTGGTGTACGTTTTTATTTCGGCTTATGGGCCTTACAACAACTTCAAATTGATCCATTATTTTATCGTAAAATTGTGTTTAGCGACGAAGCTCATTTCTGGTTGAACAGCTACGTTAAAAAGCAAAATTGCCATATTTGGGCCGATGAACGAATGTACTGTTTGGTGTGGTTTATGGGCAGGAGGTAACATCGGACCGTATTTCTTCAAAAATGCGGATGGAAAATGATCAATGAATTTTTGTTGCCATAAATTCAGGATATTAGTGTAGTCAACCTCTGGTTTCAAAAGGATGGCGCAACATGCCATACAGCTGGAGAAACAATGGCTTTATTGAGGGAAACGTTCGATGAAAACATAATCTCGAGAAATGTGTAACGCTTGAAGATGAGGCCTAACGAGAAGATTTACTTAGCAGAAAAGCCGCAGATACTCTCAATACCTGGCGATAATTCAAAAAATGAAATGTTATTTCAGGATATCCTTTTATATTGGTTAAGTACAATATCAGCCAACGTACTATTTGCCATTTTTCAAATGACTTGTAACAAACCTACTTCATTACTACAGCACGCTAAACTTTCACTTTGTAGACTGAAATAATTTGTATAAGTTATTTCCATATTAATCAAAGCAGTTTTTTGCTAAAGCTCATTAACATTTAATGTTATTTGTACATGGAGCCTTCATCTTCAGGTATGTTACCGTATATAAACATGATTTTTTTCTTAAAAATGTTAACAAATTTAGGTAGGTAAGTTAAATTAAATCGAGAAAAAAAATTTTACGAAATTAAATAAATAATAGATAACTTAATTAGGTTCCAAGCCTTTCCAAGCATAAGTTATGATTCAAAAATAATCCATTTAGTATTGACTTCTAGAAGCGACAAGAAAATTTTGCAACTTTTTGCTACTTTAAAATTTACATCGATTTTTAGAACGTAACCTAAAATAAAATATTTTTTCTAGCATTGCCGACATTATTAAAAATTTCTTATATTGTTTTACAAATGGCATCTAACTTATTATTTGTCACGAGACAAGAACTTATAAACATTATGTATAGTTCTGGACAGGATAATTTTGAACAGCAATTCCGTTTTTTGTTAAACCATATGGTCATCGCGAGCACTTAAGTAAGAAATTATCTCATTTCAAGTCCCAATATTGGTCAAGATACCTGAAAGCGTGTCTCTTATTCTCCTATCAGAGCTGACCTTTACTATTCGTAGCAATTGTACCAAATTTGCTTCGATTATCTCAGAAAGCATTCTCAATATAGAGTTTTTAAGATTTTGCTTGTATGGGAGGTACCACGCCCTCTTGTGCTAATTTTCCAACCAGAGTTTACCTATACTATTGGTACCAAGTGTACGAAATGTGGTTTGATTATCTCAGATAGTACCATCAGTATAGAGTTTTTACGATTTGGCTTGTATGGGAGGTGCCACGTCTTCTTGCTAAAATTCGACCAAATTTTGTTGAAAGCTTAACTGATTCACCCTTAGTATGTATATGTAATTTGGTTGCAGTGCGTAGCTCCGTTTATTTGATGACACATATGAAAGCTCCTTGCCCCACTGTGCGCCGTGAAGTTAATCTTAAGGGCATATGTTTGACTTAAAAACTCCAATCAATTTCGGCTGATCAAACCGAATTGTCTTTATTAAGTCTTAGCATCTTCTTCAATATTGTTTTCTTAACACTAAAAAAAATACAACTATCATAATGCCTTAAAAATAATAACAAATAATATTACAACTAAAAACAAATACAATTTCCTTAAATCCTAAATCTATGCATAAAAAAATGCATTTATTGCTTTCATCTCTCTTTCTCTTTAGTCCAGGCAAATTAGCAGACCTTAGATACACCATTACAAGTAAACTGTCAAAAGTCCCCATTGATCCCATGTGAGCTAAAAAAGTTATTCAAGGTCAAAGGTCACAAAAAATAGCTTTTTGGAAATATCTTACCAGCGGTAGCTTCTAGGGAAAAATGCTTTATCTAAGCGTTTTAAAACAAAAATTTATTTTTGTTTTTAAAGAATATGGATTAAACCAAATATACGAATAAAAACCAGGTGGCAACCCTAAAAGTGAATGTTGGACTTTTAAAGTTTATATAAACTTTTTAAAACAAAAATTTATGTTTTTTATTTTGCTATATGTATGCTTTAAGCATTACTGAAAAAAATACCATGTGACAGCCCTGAAAACGATAATGTGAGCAGTCGACGTAGCTACGGCAAAGCAAAGGCTTTGCATTGTAAAATAATTTTAAAGTTGATCTTTGAATAATTTTCAAATCACGATATCTCTTGAACGGTAAGTCGGACGAAAAAAGTGTTCGTAGGGACTGCCACAGGGAATTGCATTTTCTACAAAATGAATGAAAAAATTTTTCCTAGGGCACATCGTTTCCGCGATATTTTGCAAAAACTGTTTTTTTCTAAATTTTGGGATTGTCAAAAAATATCTCCTAAACTAATAGTCATATGAATGAAAAAAAAAACATGCATTTTGTAAAGCAAGCAATTCCCTTTAAACAGTATTTTCACTTTTTACGTGTGACTCACCGTTCATGAGTTAATTAAATTTAAAGCTCAGCACATCATTATGCGCGCTCATACTCGGCACGCTCATTTTACTAGTTTTTGCCGCAATTTAAACAAGAATATCTTCTAAACTATAAATCGGATGAAATCGATTTGCAGACTATTTTTATAGGAAATTTAATTTGCTATAAAATTGCGGACGAACATTTTTCCCTAGAGGCTACCGCTGGTGAGATATTTCTAAAAAGCTATTTTTTGTGACCTTTGACCTTGAATAACTTTTTTAGCTCACATCAATGGGGATCAATGGGGACTTTTGACAGTTTACTTGTAATGGTGTTTCTAAGGTCTGTACCGATTTTCAGCTTTGTCCTTATTATTGTTATATAACATCAATTTGTATGCTAATTTGCCTGGGCTACTTATTCTAAGCCTAGTTTGTGGAACTCAAGATCCACACTCAGTTCTTTGTTAACATTTTACAATTCTTCCAACGCATGCGCTGTGATACTTGCTTTTGTTATCGCATCATTTAACTAATCAAATTTGTGCATTGCGCGACCTTGCAAGTGTCGTTGAACTTTCGAAATTTGCAGCATTTGTTATGTGCGCGGATTCTACCAATTGTGTTTACAAGACTAGTACATGTGTAAATAATTTAATTACCCATTAGGGAAAGATGAGATGACATAATTTGATTACCTATTAGGAAAAAGATGAGAACAATGATTACATGTATACAAGTGGTGTAGATGTAAGTGTTACAACACTACACCCCTACCCTTTAAAGAAAAATTTATGAAGCTTTGGAATAAATTTTTCTAATTTTGAGAATTTGTGTACATTTAAAAATAAAATAATTAAAATTCAAATTCAACTGAAATTTAGTTACTTTCTAACGATTAAATAAAGATAAAAAAAAATAAATTTTTGATAAATTTAAATAATTATAAAGGTTTAATATTCGTCTAAATAAAGTGTTTTTATGCTACCAGGTTTTTTTATATTATTTTTAATTCAAAGTAAAGCTTCATATTTTTTTAACAAATAATTATGATAATTCTTATAATTTCCAATACAGAATTTACTCCTCTTAATTCTGCTATACGGTATGGACCGTGATATGGACTATGTCATTTTTTCCTATTTCCTACTTTAACTAAAACTAAATCTCCTACTCTTAAATACGATGGATTGCAATCCCTATTAAAAATTGTTTTCTCATATTTTTAGCTACTTGAACTAATTCACTAGCTTTACTTATTGAAACTTGTAACCTAAACCCAAGTTCTTGAGCATAATCACCTAAACTATTACTTGGTAGATGTGAAAGCTTTCCGTAAATTAATTCGTAAGGCGTATATCCTGTATCCACGTGAGGCGTGGTATTATATGCAAAGGTAAAAAACGAAATCCATTCATTCCATTCATTATCATCGGCTACAGTTCACAAAAACTCATTGAGAACCCTGTGGTTCCCTTCTACTATACCAACGGTTTCATGGTGATATAGAGTTGAAAACGTTTGTTTTATTTTTCAAATTTCACAAATATTTTGCATAAGCTCGTTCGCAAATTCCGTTCCTCTATCCGATTTGAGTATTTTGAAAAAACCATATTTTAAAATAAATTGTTCTACTAACGTTTTGGCTGTTGTTTTTGCATCTTTCGTTGGCATTGGATATGCAACAAAATTTTGTTAAAAGACACTGCACGGTTAAAATATATCTAGAACCATATGAAAGTCTTAAAGAACTTACTGTATCAGTTTCAATTGTTTCAAAACCTGTACTAGGTGTATCGGTTATGACCATTTTCTCTTTTGAATGTCTAACTTGTTTGTTACATGCACATATCTTACATACTTTTATATATTTCTTTATCATTTTATGCATATTTTTCCAAATATAACGCTGCTTGAATTTTAGCTCAGTTTTTCTGACGCCTAAGTGTCCCGAATGTACTGAAATATGATATTCATCAATAAATTTGTAAAATTTTCAAGCTTCCTTTTTTTTTAACTTATAGCTCATTACATATGTATATTTTTAAAATTATTCTCCGGTGTGTAACTAAATATCTCATCGTTACTATCAAGAGCTAACTCTTTTACTTTAAGCTTCTCCATTTTCGATAATAGCTTCTCCAAAAGCAAACCTAATTTCGATGGATTATCACTACATCTAACAATTATTTCATCGCGAACGCGTTCGATTATATCCTTTTTTCTTTTTTTGTCGACTATTAATTTAAATATATTCAAATGTTTGATGTCAGTTAAAGACATGCAGTTCCAGATATGAAGTTGATCAGGCTCCTCTGAAAATCTACAGTTCTCTTTACTACATCCATCTGCCTCATTTCTTGCAGACATACTTCTAGTTACTACCAATAAATTATGTTCGTTAATTTCTTCTTCACCCCTCTTTGGCATCAATGTTTTAAGCATATATGAGTATATCTTCACCATCGGTAGGGCATCAGCGTTTGTATATGTTTTTCCTTTTTTATAAACTATTTCAAAATCATACTCCGACAGTTCAAGTCGTACGAGGGTTGCCTTTTATATTTCGGGATTGGTCAACACTAATGTCAATAGCTAAAATCTGACAACACCATAATAAAGTTTGACATTTTTTAGCATAAACGTACTCACAACGTTTCGATGTACAAGTGCTATTTGTTTTGTTTACAGTGAGTTAAGAAAATCAATTTTTCCATTGAAAATATAAGCAATTGATAAATTTGGGGTTTCCAACGAGAACAAACCTTTTTTACGGCCAGATGTTCATGCAGTATTGAATGTATGCTGGTCCCACAAATGTCTAAGGTTGTCTCAATCTCACGATAGGTCACATGACGATCTTGCAATATCATTTGGCGCACAGCATCAATGGTTTCCGGAACAACAACTGATTTTGGACGACTTTCACGAAATTCGTCGTGGAGTGAGCGACAGCCACAATTGAATTTATTAAAACGTTCACGAGTTAATTAATTTTTTCAAGTCACTGTAAGCAACACAAATGATGGTCTTACGTCAAAACGTTCTGAGTACGTTTATGCTAAAAAATGTCAAACTTTGTTATGGTGTTGCCAGATTTTAGCTATTGACATTAGTGTTGCCCAATCCCGAAATATAAAAGGCAACCTACGTATTCTTGTTAGTTTCGACGATGGGTTTATATGAGAAAATAGTGATACAAAGGGACGATGATCCGTGACCACTATAAATTTTCTTCCAAAAATTTAATTGAATTGAATTGCTATAAGTTCTTTCTTAAAAATTGGTTTATTTAAATAAAGTTTTAGGAACGATTTGCTAGCATATGATATTGGTAAATCTTTGCCTATCTCTCCTTGTGACAACACCGCTCTGGGTAGTGTAATATCGGTGGGTTTGTCAATTTATCTTTTAGAGTTAAAAATTAACTTTCATATTCATCAGACCAAACAAATGGTTGATTTTTCTTAAAAAGATTGTTTAAACTTTTTGCTATTTTCGCAAAATCTGCAATAAATCTTCTATAGTAATTGCAAAATGCTATAAATCTTCTGACTTCATCTGCATATGTAGGAAAAGGATATTTTTCAATCGTCGCGTATTTCGACGGGTCAGGTTCACAACCGATTTGCGTTATTAAATGTGCTGGGCAAACCGTTTCTGTCTTTTAAAACTTGCATTTCCCAGCGTTTAATTTTAAATTGTATCTTTGTAATCGTTCAAGGACTTTTTCGAAATTTGAATTATGGCGTTTAAGACTACAACCAAATATAATTATATCGTCAACATATAAAAATGCTCTCGAGTCTAAACCGCTTAAGGCAATAGTCAACATTCGTTGAAAACTATTGGGAGGTATCGTTGAACCGAACGGTAACCTTTTAAATTGGTAAAGATTATATGACGTTGAAAACGATGTTAGTGGCTTAGATTTATTTTTGAGACCAATCTGGTGGAATGAGCTCGTCATATCCAGAGTTGAAAAATACCTTGCTCTTCCTAGCTTATCTAACACATCTTCTAGCCTTGTTAATGGAAATTTATCTCTAACAATCTTTTCGTTTAACTGCCTAAAATCGACAACCAGTCGCCGTTTTGTATCGCCTGTATTTGACTTTTTGGGAACTACAAGCAATGGTGAATTATATGGACCGACCGAATTTTCAATTATGTCATTATCTAAAAGATATTGCACTTGATTCTTAATTTCTTCTGATTGAGAATGTGGTAAACGGTAGTTTTTTATGTAAACTGGTGCGTTATCTGTTGTTTTTCTATCATGGATGTAAAAATTATTAACCGATAGTGGTTCATCATATAAATGGAACACATTTTGATATTTTTTATATACTTATCTCAATATGAGACTTTCGCGCTTCGCTATCTTTAACATCAATTGATAAAATTTTTTAAAGTTTTTCGAATCTTCTTTTGTCATGAGGAATATTATCCTTGATTTTCATTATTTCATAGTTTTCTGTTGTATTTAATAATTTAATATGGCAAATACCTTTATGAGGTACAATTGTATTACCCACAAAAATTCCTCCACTAACCTGTTTATTTATAATCAAATTATCTTCGCATATCTGCAAATTTATAGGATGTATTATTTCAATGGTGGTATAATAATTTTTGAAATTTTACGCAATCTATTTTCCATTGGTAAGACAATATCGTCTTTTCTCAAAACCAATGTCAAAGTATAAGTTTCATAATTTAGTTGGCACAGGTATTTAGACAAAACGTCACGCCCTAAAATTCCATATGTTTCAATTGGAAAATCGTCTTTTACCAAATGAAAAGTGTGTTTCAAACCTTGTGATGGAAAGCAAAAATGTAAATCGGTTGTTCCTATTGAAAAAATTTCTTGATTTATGATACCACAAAGCTTGCATTTGTTATCTGGAAAAATCTCACTGTTTGGTAAGATGCTTTCCAACTTGCTCACTGAAATATCCGCTCCAGTGTCAACTAAAAATTTCAAGCTCAGCTTTGAATTTTTACATGTCATGGTGACATAATTATTAGTTATATTATCCGATATTTATTTATTTATTTCCTGTATGTATCTATTATATTTGATAAATTTTCAATTTTGGTTCCCCGGAAGACAATTTTGTTGGCTGTCCGGGCTTAATTCGTTTCCCTGGTCGTTATTACGTTTATTTGCTTATTGCTTCGACTATCTTGTTGGTTTTGACTTTGCTGCTTATTTCGGCGATTTTTTCTATTATAACCGTTATTACGATTGTTATAATGATTTTTATTGTTGTTATAATTATTATTTCTATTGAAATTACCATTCTGCTGGTTTTTGAATTTGTTGTTGTTCCAATTATTTTTGGAATTATTAAAATTATTATTATTCCTGTAGTTATTAAAACTGTTACATACATACCATTTTGATTCGACTGAACATTTCTATTGTAATTTTTTTTATATATATTGTACTATTCGAATTGAAATGCATAACCGTCGCTTCATTGCTATTAGATTCATTTTCAAGCTCTAATGCTAAATCTACAGCTTCTTTAAAAGATTTTGATCTTTAGGCAAATAGTACAGTCATTTGGTAGTTTTACCTGGAAAGTTTTGCGGGATTTCTGCAAATGAGTTATCTTATAGATTTCGATGTGCTCTTTCAGAATTTTAACTTTGCTACCTCGTATCGTGTTCGCTCGAGCCGCCATATTGGAAAAATGGCGTCCAAAATCAGTTTTTTTACAAATATCTCTTTAACGGTTATATTTAGAGAAAAAATTTTTAGGACAATGTTGTAGCTTATAAAATTTTCTATAAAAATGACCTTCGAATTGTTTTCGTACGACTTATAACTCAGGAGATATCCTTATTCAAAATTTTAGAAATATTAGTAAATTGTGAATGCCACTTATGAGTAGGCACAGTGATGTGTCAAGCTTATAATTACGATAACTTATGAACGGTGAGTCCCACGTTTAAAAAAAAAACATTTATTTATAGGGAATAACTTGCGCTACAAGTCACATATTACTTTTTCTCATATCACCTTTAGTTAAGGAGATATTTTTATAACAAACATAAAATTTTGAAACAAAAGTTTTTTCAAAATGGGTCCTAAACGGTTCGTCCTAGAAAATAAATTATCGATGCATTTTGTAGAACGTTCAATTCCCTATAAGGGTCTCTCCGAGCTGTTTTTTCGTCAGACTTACCCTTCATGAGGTATAGCGTCTTGAAAATCAATCAAAATTGAATATTGTTCTATGCGCCCTACTATGTTCAATTTTGAATGATTTTCAAGTCGCGATATCTCATGAAGTGTAAGTCTGACGAAAAAACAGCTCGGAGAGACTCTTATAGGGAATTGAACGTTCTACAAAATGTATCGACAACTTTTTTTCTAGGGCGAACCGTTTAGGAGCTATTTTGAAAAAACTTTTTTTTCAAAATTTTAGGTTTGTGGGAAAAATATCTCTTTAACTATAGGTGATATGAAAAAAAAATAATATGTAACTTGTAGCACAAGTTATTCCCTATAAATAAGTGTTTTTATTTTAAACGTGCGTCTCACCGTTCATAAGTTATCGTAGTTATAAGCTTGACACATCACTGTGCCTACTCATAAGTGGCATTCACAATTTACTAATTTTTCTAAAATTTTGAATAAATATATCTCCTGAGTTATTAGTCGTACGAAAACAATTTAAGGTCATTTTTATAGAAAATTTTATTAGCTACAACATTGTCGCAAAAAAATTTTCTCTAAATATAACCGTTAAAGAGATATTTGTAAAAAACTGATTTTGGACGCCATTTTTCCAATATGGCGGCTCGAGCGAACACGATACGAGGTAGCAAAGTTAAAATTCTGAAAGAGCACATCAAAATCTATAAAATAACTCATTTGCAGAAATCCCGCAAAACTTTCCAGGCAACATCATTTTTTTCTCCCAAATGATTGTACTAAAATACTGTTTGCTTAAAGGAATCATTTGACCCATTTTTGAAAACTGTAAGGCTAAGTTATTCATTTAATTTAACAACCACTGCCTTTTCCGTTGCACTAGCATTTTGACCTAATTGACCTACTTATTTGCAGTTTATTTATTTATTTTATTTATTGATTTAAATTGTTTGCATAGAAGAACACATTTGTGGTCAAATTTTGACCATTGGGCGATTCTAGTTACAATGAAATACCACCGGTTTCCTAATAACTTCGAAGCCAGATTTACAAATAGCTACATGTATGCTATCTGTTTAATTCGTGTTTTGGATATATAAACACTTTTCAAACAAATCTCTTGGAATTTTTTGACTGTTGTACAGTGTCAGTATATAATTCATCTGAAAAAAAAAAAACAAACAGCATCTTTGATCGAATCCTGTAAATTATAAAAAATGATTCTCTATTTTTATCTTATTTAGATATAACAACTTTTATTTTAGTCCTTCTTAGTTTTTGGGCCGTATCGCCATATGAACATATTTAAGCGAATAGTAATATCCATGCCACACTCCCCAATTAATACCTTGTGAATAATTGTCGTTGCCATACATTCCATTTAAATTACTAACGAATACATATATGTAAGTATATGAGAATATAGTAGCAAAGAAACAAAAATACAATAGAAATACCTGTCGCCACAATTCGTATACCACCATGCTCCTTTACTAAAATCAGCACAATTGCCAGAATATCCATCATTGTCTTGGTCAAAAGTAGTCCACTTTTCATATTCGTGATATCTTAAAGAGTCACCAGCAGTCCCATCATAACGCCCAAGAATTTTCAAGGCATATTTTGCATTTTCATTCCCAATGGCAAAATTACTATATTTCGCCCAACGTGTATTCCCTTCATGATCTTCCAGTTGTATCCAAAGCTCTTGTTCTGCTGATTTCGTAATGGCGTAAAGTTTATCAAATCCAATCCAGAAATTTTCTTTCAAAACGCCAAATCCACGTTTGTACATATTCCATCCCTGATAAAAATCAGTTGTATTATCTAGTCTCCTTTGGATTATCAACCATGTGCCATTAATGATATCTTCCTCCAACAACTTACCAAGATTCTTCATGCAATATACATCATAAGGACCGATATTAGAGTCTGTCACGTTAATTTGGTAAATGCCGTCTGGATCACCTTCTCCCATAGCCTCACCGCAATTTGTCGGCAAAGATTTTACAGGTTTTGGAGTTGTGGTTTCTATTCCTGGAGTATCAGTTGTATTTTGATATTGACAGCAACAGAAAGGAAGTGTTTGTGAAACCGTAAAAATTTCTGCGGTTATCACCATCTGTTGCTCTACACTGCAAAGATTACAAGTGGTATCAGCTATTATTAACTATTAAGTAGAAGAAATTAAGCTAAAAATATATTTTCAATATCGGTGGATCAATTTTTCTATCTCCACATATGTACAACTCGGTAGCTAGCATGATAACTGAAAAAGTAAGCTTTTAAGCCTTATAGATATTTAAGGTAAAACAAACAATTGCTGCTTAGGGAAATAGCAATAAGAGAATGTTGCAAACAAACACTTGGCGATCGGGTCAAAACATTATCTGCCTCACAAAATAAAATGTTCTTTCTAAAATAAAATTTGTAAGCAAATCAAACTCAAATATTTTTTCTAAAATATATTCAAAAGAAAGTTCAGATTCCGAAAATGGTTCTTTTGCGCTAAGGTTGTCCAGATAAATAGAGATGTGTTCAGATAAAATTCGGACTAAGAAAATTAAATGATAATTATATAAAGATATTCAAGATATGAAGACTATTTTTGAAAAAGTAAGAAAATGCGCGAAAAAGATTTTGATATTATTACATAAGCACTTCGGGAATTTTTAATGAAGACAAATTATTTTTTCAAAAAGAGATATTAGATAAGTATACTGCACATATGTAATGGTTTACCAGATTTTCTTTTAAGTGGCATTCGTATTGGAAATTGCTTAGTTTTTTAAGAAAAGACTGAAATATGTTTTTGTAAATAAAATAAATTTTCATTGCCCAGAAAACTTTAGATTTTTTTCACATATACAGATAAATAAATAGTTTTTCTGCAAAAGTTCAGGCGAACTAAGTTCTTTCAACGCAGTACAAGAACACATGCTGCTGCCCTTAAAGCTCATTTTGCCTCACAGTGCAGCTCCAACCGCCTCTTTTGACGCGATTGCTCAGTGGTTCAAGTTCTTATAACAACAGAGTTCGAATCAGAGTGCATTTCTCTAAGCCACTATCATAAACTCATCTAACTATAACTGCTCTTTCTCACTCTCTTTCCTCTTATATGTTCTGCCCCCAACAATCGATTGGATGTTCGTTAACAAAGGAGTTAAAAAATTTCCGGCAGAGGATTAACTAACTTGTGCAACAGTAACATGTCAAGGATTGCTAAGGTGACTAAGGGAAAAGTTATTTTTTCATAAATTTCTTGGTTTTTAACTTACATTGTTTCCATAACGATGCTCAGGTTGTTATTGTTATCCCGATTGTTAAGATCATTAGCATCTAGTTTATCAAATCGTTTATTATTATTTCTATCCATTTGATCCAAATGGCTTTGAATTTGATCAAATCGTATATTATTGTTTCTATCCGTTCTATCCAAATGGCTTTGAATTTGATCAAATCGAATATTATTGCTTCTTTCCATTTTATCAATACGTTGTAGTAGCTCTCTCAACACGTTATTATCATTGTCATTTCTAGCAGAATCCTGAAAGAAAAAAATTTTTTTAAAAATATTTATTTTGCCTCAACGAAAAGATTTTTATTATTTTGAGTTTCCTTACCTTGGCGTTTGTTGAATAGGTAAAATCTTTTGCCAAACTGACAAGCAAAATAATTAAAGCGGTCACAATTATCACAATCATTTTGATATACTTGAACTTTTATTCTCTTACTAAATGGAAATTTGAGAAATGAACTATTTATATTTGATACTCATGTACGTTTTAACGTGAAACTTGATACATTTAACGCTGAGGTTTTAGCGACAAAGTTGTTCTAGAAATACTTATAAAAGTTATTACGTTATTCAAGAATTGTGTTCAAAGGGTCGCACCGAAAAGCGGACGGCGTATGGTAAACTGGTCTTTGATGGTACTTCTAGAAAGGCCTTACGTTTTTTTCACAGCTTTTAGTTCCACTCGTTACTAAAAATAAGCAAATTAGAACAAGAGAGCAGGGAACAACTCATACTTTGAACAAAATACCGACAAAGCCATTCGTAACATTTATTGTTTATTGCGTAAGGTATTTCATTTTTATTGCGGGCAAATAAAAAACTCCTTTTTTTATATATGTTCAGCTCTAAATTTCAATATGTCGCCAAAAAAATATATCTTTAGATTTTAAGAATAGTTCGTTTCTTCGGAAAAGGCCCATTGCTTTGTAGACCTAAAGCCCCGAACTCAACGTTCTGGCTCTGCTTGTAGTGAAAGTTTTCTTATATCCTAGACTCATTGTATAAATTTCACTACGTCTTTGCAAAAATTCTGTTAAAGGTAAAACTAAAATCAAAGCTGCGATATCCATAAAAGCGCTTGTCTTGCACTTTATGCAAGTTATCCTATTTCAGTGGCAACTGCTTTCGTCGAAGCTGGTTAGGTTAGGTTAGGTTGCGAGGGCATCGTTGGCATATATGCAAGCCAACTTCCACTTAGACTTCTGCTGGTCCATTGTGATCCCTCTTTAAATACGGTACATAGTTCTATGATACAATACAATTAATTAAATTCAGTATATTTTAAACAGTTTTATACAGTCTTATTGAAGCTTATTCATTGGTTGTTGGTTACTATTCGTGTTCTCTGTTCCCATTTTGATGTCTTGATGTATTTCAGGATCTTAACGGGGTCCATCTCCATAAGTTCTCGCATACCCTGAAAAAAGAAGGATCCAAATATTTTAAATCTTGTTTTTGCAAGTGCAGGGCACTGGCAAAGATAATGTTGACTATCCTCTTCCACGTCGCTGTCTCCACACCATTTACAAAGATCGTCAGTCTCAAACCCCATCTGTCCCAGGTGCCTGCATAGCGTATTATGCCCTGTAACTACTGATATAAAAGACTTTAATTCACTCATGCTGCACTTTAAAAGCAATTTAGTAAACCTTATCTTAGGAGTGTTATAAATAGTTTTGGTCGTTTGATAATGGGTCGAGTTGCCCCATCGCCTCATCATCTCCAAAACCATTTAATCTGAAATTATCTTGCAATCGTGTGACATTGGTGGTTTAACAATATGATTAATATTCTCTGTAGGCAATAATGAGCCCCTCCTAGCTAACTCATCTGCCTTTTCATTTCCTTGAATATTTTTATGACAGGGTACCCAGCACAGTTCTACATTGTGTTGTTCGTTAAGAACCTGAAGCTCTCTGCGAAAACGGCTGACTACCTCAGATCTTATATTCCTATTTTGCAGAGCTTTAATGGCAGCTTGACTATCGATCTAAATGGTTATATCGGTAGGTGATATATCCATCATCGATATCAACCTTGCCGCCTCTGCTATTGCAAATATTTCCGCTTGAAATACAGAACAGTTATCAGATATTTTTATCGACTCTGAGAGATTAATTGGTTGACTGAAGATCCTGCAACCAGTTCCTTTGTCCATTTTAGAACCATCCGTATATACTTCTAAAGTGGTATCATTAAGGACATTCTTGTCCTCCCATTGTTCAAGTGTGGGATATTGGGCTTTTATGCTTTTACTAAAATCTGTGTAAGCTTTAATGTAATCTGTCTGACTTATTTCTGGCAAAATGGTTGTGTGCCCATAGCTTAATCTGTTGAAATTATAGGTCTGATTTAGTCTTACAGATGTTACGGCAGCCTTTTCTCTAATATAGAGATCTATTGGCAGGACATTAATTATTCTTAAAAGGGCCAATCTTTGTATTTTTTCCAATTCTTTCACATTATTTTGCATTTCAAGGTATGGCCACCATACTACACTACCATATGACAATATCGGTCTAATAATTGCCGTATATATCCAATGAATTAGCCACGGCTTAAGTCCCCATTCTAACCCAATTATTTTCTGACAAGAGTAGAATGCCGCATACGCCTTCTTTAGTCTTTCTTTGGCATTAAGTTTCCAATTTAGTTTTCTGTCTACTATTATTCCTAAAAATTTTGCACTGTCTTTGAGCTCAAGCACCTGTCCATTTACTTTTGGTACCGTGAAGTTCGGGACCTTCCTTTTGTTGGTAAAAAGTACTAGTTCGGTTTTAGTTGGGTTAATATTTAACCTACAGCTGGTTGCCCATTTTGTTAAGATACGAAGCGCTGTCTGTAACAAATTTGCAATTGTATCTTGGCAAATACCGGTCGTTAAAATAACTAAATCGTCTGAATATGCTGTTACGTGAATCACTTGATCTTCAATTTGTATAAGTACCTCATTCAATACCAAAACCCACAAGGTCGGTGAAACAACCCCTCCCTGAGGAGTACCTCTGTTAGCCTTAACTGTGATGGTGGATGCACCATTACATGTAGTAATTTTCCTGTCTTTTAACATTTTCATTATCCAATTTGTGAGGCCTACTTCTACGTTGGCATTTACTAATTCTCTATGAATTGCAGTCGAATGTATGTTATTAAAAGCTCCTTTTATATCAAGAAAGCATCCCAGTGCGTATTCCTTAAAATGTAGTGATTTTTCTATTACCTACGCTACGTCATGAAGAGCAGTCTCAACTGATTTTCCTTTAAGATATGCATGTTGGTTCTTGGAAAATCTAAAACCCTCAAGTTTTGATTTAATATGTATGTCTATTATTCTTTCCAAAGTTTTAAGCAAGATTGGCTGTAAGCTTATTGGCCTATAGTCCTTTGGTGATGCATTTTGAATTTTCCCTGCTTTTGGAATAAAGATAACCTTTGTTTTTTTCCAACTGTTTGGAACGAAGTTTAAATCTAAACACGATTTAAAAATACTAACAATAAGTGGTCCGATTCGTCTGAAACATTTTTGAATCATTATTGGATACAACCCATCTATACCAGGTGACTTGTACTCACTAAAGCTTCTTACTGCCCATGCCACCTTTTTAAGTGAAATTATGCCTCTTAATTCTGACACACTATGAGCATAGTTCGTAGAATTTAAACTATTAACTACGCTGAAATTCTGCCTAGCTTTTTCACAACCTGGAAAGTGTGTCTGTAAGAGCAGGTCTAGAGTTTCCTCATTACTATTTGTCCAAGTTCCTTCATTATTTTTGAGGTTACTTGGTACGTGTAGTTGTTTTGTGAATACCTTCCGAAGTCTCGAGGTATCTTTTATATTATCGATATCCGTTGGTATATCTCGCCAAGCTTTCCTTTTGGATTTTCTAAGCTCCTTTTTGAAGTTTTTCAGAAGATCCCTGTACTTCTGCCATTGAAGCTCATTTCCTAATCTCTTAGCTAAATTAAAAGCCTTCCTTACTTCTTTCCTCATGTCCTTAAGGTTTTTATTCCACCATTTATGATTCACTTTCCTTTTGTTCTTTACTGTTACTGGGCAGGATCGTTTAAAAACGGAATTAAGTACATACGTAATTGTGCCTAAATCATTTTCAATATCTACCTCGGTTCTAATTTCTCCTATTTGCTTCAATTTCCTCGAATTGCCAACAGATCTTGAGAATTCCTCCCAGTTTGTTTTTCTCGGGTTTCTAAAAAGCTCCTTTTTAGGTTTATTTATGTCAAGTATATATTCTATATACTTATGATCTGAAAAACTTATGTCATCCAGGACTTTCCATCCTGTCACTACTATATTTGCCAGCCGATTTGAAATAGTTAAGTCTAACACTTCACTTCTATTTTTTGTCACAAATGTGGCATCTGATCCTCTATTATGTACATCTAAACAGTTCCTTAAAATGAAATCTAAGACTGCTTCTCCCCTGGCATTTGTGTCCGTACTACCCCATAAAATATGGTGTGCGTTAGCGTCACATCCAATGATCAAACCTAAATTATTTACCTTCGCGTGTTTTACAAGATCCCTAATCAACCTTGGTGGTTGTGATTCCTCATCATCGTGCGGATAATATGCTGATGATATCAATAATTTTCTATCTCCACTGCTCAGCTGCAGCGTTGTCAAGTCTTGGGCACTATATTGAATTAAAAGCGTTAATTTTAATTCTTTCTTAGCTAAAATACATGTTCTCAACTTACTGTTGTTCGCTATAACATATAAATTATAGCTATCATGCTCTAGTCCACATATATGTTTCTCCCTTACCCATGGCTCTTGAATAAGTAAGCTGGTGCACATACACGTATCATTAAGTTACGTTAGATGCTACCATGCTACCACCTTAAATACACTGTCCTCGGACTTTCCCAAATTCTCTATTGCATTCTAAAGTCATTACCGCCCTCCCGTTTTTCATAGTGTTATCTTACACGTATCATGAGAATTCCAAAACCTACTGCAAATAGTGAAATGTCCATGAAGAATGACGTTAGTAGGCTTGTTGTAGCTGGAACATTTATCCCTTAGTGTACCGCAATTTTGCTTCGCCAAATTTATAGAGAATTAGTAAGCTCAGTAATGTGTGATGACCGGAATAATCTCTATTAATGCAAAATAAAAGATGACATTCTATTGCCAAATTGTGTGTTCATAAAAAGTTATTGAAGGTCAAAAGTTGCAAAAATCAATTTTTGGCTAATATCTCGCAAACGGTTTCTACTATTTCGTAACTTGGAAAATTTTCAAAATACTATACAGCCATTCCATGCCTAGCGTAACAAGATCTGCCACAGCCCTTCCGATTTCGCTGAAATTTGGTGCATGATTTCGTTTCATGCATAAGCTCTGAGAAATGGCAAAAAATAAATTTTGCGACTTTTTTTGCGGTTTGTGGAGAGGTGCAAAAAGTGGAAAATGGGTGAAATGTGACAAACCCTAATCAAATAGTTGTCAATAACTAGCCATTTCTTAACCGATTTTTATGCTTAGACCTGTTTTGGAAAGGTATAAAATCAGACTATCAGCTCAAAATTTTCGTAGTTTATAAAAAGTACTAAACTTACTACAATTTTAGTACTTAACTACAAAGAACGTGCCCAGGTACACATTTTTTACCTTCCAAAATATATTTTTTGGAAAGAAAAAATGAAAAAGAGGGAAAATTGGTATGTCTCAAGGCTTGAAAGTTATGATTTTTTGAAAATTTGAGAATAAGGTCTGAACACAAAATGGCCCGCAACTGGAACATTTCTTAATTCATTTTCATGTTTGGACCATTTTTAGAAAGGTATTGAATCATGCAATGCGCACTAGGTAGATTTTTTTGTTTATGGTAAAAAGTACTAAATTTACCACTATTTTAGTACTAAACGACAAAAAACACTATAGCACCTATTTTCGACCTTCCAAAATATTTTTCTTGAATAGAAGACAAAAGCACCTTTCACATGAATTTAAAACGAACATGGTATCTTTTATGGTATACGAGTAATGATTTTTTGTACATTTCAGTACATGCAATAATTCGTATTATGTAAGATTTTTTTTTAATTTACATAATTTTAAATTCCTCGAAAGATGTTTTAAATGAAATACACCGTGCTGCTATACGGTTACGTTGTAAGGGAACAAAATTATGAAATTGTTGGGTCCCTGGTAAGGCTTTTATGTTTAAAAAAGCGTTAGATAGTTGTGATGTAGTTCCTTAATATGCATCAATTGTACAATATCGATAAAAGGTATCGTACTTTTTACTATTTTTCTATTCAAAAAGTAACTTTGCATCAAATATTTGGCTTTGGTAAGGTCTCTGCTCTCTTGCTCTTCAAGATTTTCGTTAAAGGAACCCCCAATACCAATGCAAGGCCCTTTTTGGTGAGAAACTGCCATGCCACGTCGATACTAATTTTTTTCTCTAAAAAATCTTTCGAGGAATTTAAAATGATGTATTTATAATAATAATAATTAATAAATTACAAAAAATCTTACATAATACGAATTATTGCATGTACTGAAATGTACAAAAAATCATTACTCGTATACCATTAAGGATTCGATCTTAATTTTAAAATCATGTGAAAGGTGGTTTTGCCTTCTATTCTAGAAAAATATCTTGGAAGGTCGAAAAAAGGTACTATAGCGCTTTTTGTCGTTTAGTACTAAAATAGTAGTTAATTTAGTACTTTTAGCAAAAACAAAAAAAACTTACTTTATGCGCATAGCGTGATTCAATACCTTTCTACAAATGGTCCAAACATGAAAATGTGTTAAGAAATGTTCCAGTTATGGGCCATTTTGTGGTCAAAACTTTTTTTCAAATTTTCGAAAAATTCATAACTTCTTAGCCTCGAGACATACCAATTTTCCCTCTTTTTCATATGAAAGATTTACCAAATTTACTTTGTGTGCATAGCGTGATTTAAAGCCTTTCTAAAAATCATTCAAACATGAAAATGGGTTTAGAAATGTTCCAGTTATAGGCCATTTTGTGGTCAGACCATTTTTCAAATTTTCAAAAAATCATAACTTTTAAGCCTCGAGACATACCAATTTTCCCTCTTTTTCATATGAAAGATTATTTTTTTTTCTTTTCAAAATATATTTTTTGGAAGGTAAAAAAGGAGTACCTGGGCACTAGATAGTATCGACCCCCATACCAAAAAAAAACTAGTAAGGGTGTAAAATTTGGCCTGGCCAAACATTAAATACCCTACACTGTAGATTTTTTAAAATGTTGCTCATATGGGAGGTGCTACGCTCTCTTGTCCGAGTTCACCCAGTTTTTGTCCAGAGCTTGGATTTATAGTTTTTAGTGTCTGAGTGAAAAACGTTTTCAGTACAGTGTTTTGAAGCTTTTGCTTATATAGGAGGTGCCACGCCCTCTTGTCCGAGTTCGTCTAGTTTTAGCTTAGAGCGTGCATTTATAGTCTTTAGTATTTGAATGAAGTCTGGTTATCTCAAAAAACTCTTTCAGTATAGCATTTTGAAACTTCTGCTTATATGGGAGGTGCCACGCCCCCTTGTCCGATTGCACCCAATTTTTCATTTATGAAACTTAGTGTCTGAGTCGAATTTGGTTCGAATATCTCAAAAAACGCTTTCAGTATAGCGTTTTGAAGCTTTTGCTTATATGGGAGGTGCCACGCCCTCTTGTTCGAATTCGTTAAATTTTTTCTCAGAGCTTGCGCTTACAAGTCTTAGTATTTACATATGCGTATTTTGGTTGCATTGTCGTGAAAAATACTCCTAAAATTGCATTTTGAGTATATTTTTTGTATGGGCGGTAGGCGTGTCCGTTGACCGATTTCACTCATTTTCGATCCCCCGAGCTAACTTTGATGACGGAGGCAGTGTACCAAATTTCATTGAATTATCTTACTTAGTTTTCCCAAAAAGTATATTTCAACATACCGCCACCCAGCCAGCCAGCCAGACAGACGGACATGGCTATATCGACTCAGGAGGTGACGCTGATCAAGAATATATATACTTTTCTATATCTGCCACGCCTCCTTCTCTGCGTTACAAACGGAAGGACAAAGTGAATATACCCTGGGTGTGGGGTATAAAAAGTTCGAATGACCACCCCCAGTTTGAAAGCTAATATTGAAAGAATTTCAAGGAAAAAAACATATCGATGCCACAGACGAAAAGTAGAATGTTTCATTTCTTCCATGAAAAGTAGGATGTTTTATATTCTTGGAAGAAAAGTAAGACGTTTCAAAATTTTTAACAAAAACTAGAATGTTTCACATTTTTTTATGAAAAGTAGGATGTTTTATATTCTTGGATGAAAAGTAGGACGTTTCAAACTTTTTTACGAAAAGTAGGACGTTTAATAGTTTGTTACGAAATGTTTGATTGTTTGACACTTTTAGACGAAAAGTAGGATGTTTTATATATAACGACAAAAAAAAGGTGAATCATATCATAAGCGCCTTTAAAAATTTATAAACTTATTTTATGTATTTAAATTAACCTTAACCTTCGCTGTGAGCTTCTTTTAGTTTATGCATCACATAAAATACAACAAATCTGCTTAAAGTTTTATTGTTTTGATGCTCGACCTAAACATACATCAGCGGAGATGGCTAAAATAAAGCGTGGGTAAGCCTTAACAAAATTATAGCACCAAAAACGGCACATCAACTTAGCACTAACAGTGAAAAACTTTTAATATCCTTTCTTTCTTTGAATTTCATTAAAACCAGTGCAGTATTTTAGCCCCGAAAGTGTTTTTTCCATCTAAGAGCGTGGCACCACCCACTTATAAACATGTCTTGTTATCGTTCCTAAGCGCTTACCCAATCTCCATACCAAATTTCATAAAAATCGATGCGGTGGCTTAGCCGTGAGAGCGTTGTTTCTATTAAGGAGTGTGGCACCGCCCACTTTTTTTAGAAAAAATATCCTACTGCACTGCTCCTTTTCACAGATTTAGGACTGAACAGATTTCGTTTGCCTATTTAAATATAAGTAGATATGTAATGTATTCTCATGGTTCTTTCGTTTAGTAACTAACTGTACCTGAAATTAATATTTCATTAGTTCTTGCCAAAAATAAGCCGCAAGATTCAACGATAATCTAGTTTTCATGAAAGGCATCCATGTTCTAGTTTTCGTCCTAAATGTTCAGACATCCGGTTTTTCGACATATAAACTTTAACGTCGTATTTTTATACATAAAACTTCGAAGAAACCTAGTTTTCGTCATTTATAATAAAATAACCTAGTTAAATCTTATCAATAAAAGGAAACAGCTGATCGCGGCTGAAAACGGAATGGTGGAATGTAAGTTCCGGTGATGGTATCGTTCTCTAGTAACCCAACCGGAAACGAAATAAGACGTGTTTTTCAAAAATTTCAACCATCCGTGGACGTAAATGAAACTTTTAAGCAAAACCCAGTATATACGTATCGGTGACTGAGGCCTTAGGCTTTGTTTTCTGGAAAATTTCCTGACCTGACCCGAGAGTGTAGCGGTGGCGCGGGCTCTCGTGAACAAACAAGATGGACAAAGACAGGTTAGTAGAGGACAACGGGGAGGCAGCGGTGGCGCGACTCTCTTGAACCCTGTCGTCTGACCGGAAACACAGACCGGCGACGCGAGAAGTCCAGAAAGAGGCAGTGGTGGCATTACTTCTGGATCGATTGTTATTCAAGACTTACAGATATCCTCATCATCCATACTTAACCCATTTGTCACCGGCATCACTAAGCTTGTATTTTAATTTATCTTAAAAATGCTTTTTAGGGAAAATATAAACAGTGAAATAAAATTGTGAAGTAACACCCGGGAAATTGTGAAGTGTGTCTTTCCTTGGTGGGGAAATAAGGTTTTGGTCATTACAATATATCAAGTTGTATTGCGGTAACTACAACTATACCTCTATGCTTCTAAAACATTTACGATAATTGTCTATGGGAGTCATGGATTCTCTTGGAATGACGCCTTATCTTATTCCTTAGTATCTGGTAGATGCGGAGCAGACATAGTTAAAATTTTTTTTTTTTTTTTTGAAGCCTTTAAGCAATTTCAAAACATTGGGTCAATTTAGTTTCTGATCAGGGTTTTGATTTTTTGTAGATTTGCAAGGCGTTACAGTGGAAATTCAATTTTGAGGTGGGACACAAAATTCAAATAATTTCATTTCTTTCGTCAAGGTAAATCAAGTCTAAATATAAAATTTATAATTGTAAACCGCCTTCTAAAGCAATATCAATGTTTCTACTATGTAGTTATTTCATTTATATTTCTCAGAATAATTTTTATTAAAAATACTTCATATAGCGTACGAGTAGTGTTCGTTCGCAACTAAATTAAAAATTCAGAATTACACCACACAGGTGAATGGGTGGTGTATCTGCAGTGAAAAAGTTAATTTAACGCATGAGTAAAATTACATTGCGTGTTTGATTTGCGCAACTTCTACATTAAGCAATGTTTTTTTATTTTCATTTTATAGAAATGATTTTACATAATGATGTAATTTGAAATGTAATTAAAATGAAATTGCATCAGAGAATTGAAATTCTTTACATTGGTCGACTCTTTTGGTTGCATCCTGCGAGTGTTCGCTATGACAACAAATGTAGAAAACTCTGCGCTTTGATTGCACAGGTCGTTGTTAATATACGAATGTATGTATAAATATATGTAGGTATGTGTGTGATTTAGAAATTGGTTTCGTTTGAAGAATATTTTCATTTGTAATATACACGTGCATAAGCTGGATATAATTTCATATGAGAAAACAAATTCGGATATATTGCACTATCATAAAATTCTTGAAAAAATTAAAAGAAAGATTGATTGCTCAAGTACGTTAAATAAATGGAAAAGTACAAAAAATATGGAATATAAGTATGTTTACCGCACTACTTTGTTGGTTGTTATTTACCTAAGTATATAGGAAAGTATGTAATACTAATTTGTCCGCAGATAAGGAGTCGTGGCAGGTATGAAAAAGTCTATACACATATATATATTCTTGATCAGCGTAACCTTCTGAGCTGATATAGCCATGTCCGTCTGTCTGTTGAAATAATTTTAATATTTTTTTGGGATAAAGATAATATCGATACCTTAGAGCGCTATAGTCCTATCTCCATTTTTCCAATTGTTGGGAAATGCAAAAAGAAGATTTCAAACAGTGGTTATTAAGGATTGGCTGCTATTTTGATATAACGATGCATGCAATATTTTTACCTATAGTATCTGTTAACATAATTTAATGTTTTTAACCAATTTAATTAATTTCTAACGAAATCCCAGCCAATTTATAATGTGTCATTACTTTTGTCCATATATAGAATTCCACGACTATTGAAAAAACGTCGTATTTAGTACATTTTTTGAATTTTTTCCACTAAAATGTCGAAAAAAGTCATGAAACGCGTAGAAAACACGAAAAAAACGATTTTTTTTTTTTTTTTTTTTTTTTGAATTTTTGAATTTTTTTTGGTTCCGACAAACAACAGTAGAGCCTTGGGTGTAACCAAATACGTTCACCAAAATGTTGCAAATAGTCATGAAACGCGAAAAACATGCGAAAAACCGAAGAATTTTTTTAAAAACGTGACTTATTTGAATATTCAGTGGAGATAGGACAGTAGCGCTCTTGAAAAAATTACAGTTTGGAGATAGGATTTTTCTTAATTATCGAATATTTTGGTATTTTAGTGGTATTTTGACATCACACAGTTTTCCACACGGTAAAGAAGCCCACAATGATGCCATAACTGCAAAAATCTCAAAATCGCAAAAAGTGGAGATAGGACTATAGCGCTCTAAGGTATCGATATGATGAAATTTAGTACACTGCCTCCGCTGTTAAGTTAACTCGTAGGATTTAACCCTTTCCGTGATTTTGTCCAATATATTGGACGATCGCCTTCCGCTATGTTTCAAAGCCTACTGTTACCGCTACATTTTTGCTATTCTCTTTTCAACATATTTTTAGCGTTGAACAAGGTTTCTTAAGTTTGTAAATGTTGATTGTGCTGGCATTCTGAAAGCCAAAAATCATTTTTTCCATGTTTTAGTCAATGTATATTTTTGGTTTTTTGATGGGCAATGTTCTGATAAAAATAGTACATATTTCTAAGACTCGGATCATTTCCAAAAAATTCATCAGTATTTCGACAAAATTAGATAATAGATTCGTGGTAAATAATTTTACAAAAGTTGTATGAGGTAACCTGTGGAGTGCAATTTATAGGTGTCCAATATATTGGACAATTGCTTTCAAAGGCTGCAGAGTATAAGTCATAAGTGTCCAATATATTGGACAACTGCATTCAAAGGTTGTATTTTTTTGTATTATTGTATATAAAAATATCGTTTTTCATAAGATATGTCATCAAATAAAACACTTTCTATGGTCAGATCATGGATATGACGTTGATGACAGATTTGAGGATCAGCTGCAGTGGTGTAGCTGTTTAATTATATGTCTAAAATGCAATGAACTTCTTTGCGTAAAAAATACAAGAATTGCTTTCAGGAATTACACAAAAAAAAAAATTTATATTGCATGTTTTCCTCTTAATTTCAAAATTTTATCAAAGAAAATTTTCTTTATATTAAAATAAATACTAAAAAATTACTAAAACTAAGCTCTTACATCATCAATTAACTGAAAATTGGTAAGATGTATTGAAAAAATTATGGTCGTTGCGAGTAATTGTCCAATATATTGGACACCTCATACCACCCACATTAGGCAACCTACCTCGATTTTTCTTTCATATTTGTATTTCTCGGCATCAAATTAGCCTTTGGGCCAAATTTCATAATTTTAACTTAACTTCTCGATTAAAAGCACGGAAAGGGTTAAAATGAGGGAAATCGGTCCATAGACACGCCTACCGCCCAAACAAAAAGTTACAAACTGCTATACTGAAATTAAGTGAATGAAGTAATCCAACAAAGTTTAACTCAAATACTAAGAACAGTAAATACAGGCACCCAGCAAAAACGGAACAAAATCGGACAAGAGGGCATGGCATTTCCTGTACAAAAAAATGCTTATAATCCTGCAGTGCGAGCGCTATTTGAGATAATGAATTCAACTTGCTCAGATCCGAGCAATAAATAATTGAATTTGAACAAGAGAGCGTGGCACCTCCCGTAAACTCAAAATTTTTAAAATACTCCAGTGTGGGGTATTCAATTTTTGGCCAGGCCATTACAAGTTTTTAATCCGTTTTTTAAGTTTACTTTTTGACTTTCCTCTTTTTTATTTATTTATTTTTGTTTAATTGAATTGAAATTGAATAAAACAATGATATTTTGAAAGACTACAGGAAACACTTGATAATCAGATTCTGTTTGTTGAAATATTTTTATTTAAAATTTTTCTTAATATACAAATTTTATGCCTCTTCATCATATAGGTCAATGGTGAAGAGGTCTAATAAGTTTGTAATTGTAAGTAAAAACTAGTAAGGGTGTAACCTTTGGCCTGGCCAAATATTAAATACCCTACACTGCAGTATTTTTAAAATTTTGCTCTCATGGGAAATGCCACGCCCTCTTGTACGATTTCATCCAGTTTTTGCTCAAAGCGTGCATTTATAGTCCTTAGTATTTAAGTGAAATTTAGTTGGATTATCTCAAAAAACTCTTTCAGCATAGCATTTTGAATTTTTTGCTTATATGGGAGGTGCCACGCTCTCTTGTACGATTTCATCCAGTTTTTGCTGAGAGCTTGCATTTATAGTTGCTAGTGTCTGAGTAAATCTCAATAAACGCTATCAGTATAGCATTTTGAAGCTTTTGCTTATATAGGAGGTGCCACGCCCTCTTGGAATATTGAAGAGTTAGACAAAAAATGGTTTGAATATTTACAAATATAGTAAGAAATAGTGTAAATGAATAAGACAAAATTGAAAAAAAATTTTTCAAGTCTTAAAAATAATAGCTGTGTTTCAATGGTAGCGAATCTGATCCAGATCAAATCCACTTTCATGCAAAACAAAAACAAATTCAGAACTTGCTCAGATCTTGGTACTATTTTCTGGATCCATGAATGCGTTCGGAAATCTTTTTTGGATCAATAGATATGTTCAGAAAATTAAGGGTTTTGCAGCACTTGCTTATTTCTTGACGTTTTGTCATCTGGTGTCAAAAGATTATTGAAAATTTTAACATTTCAATTAAAAAAGATCTGGAATGAAGAAAAGTCACTGTATATGTATATAAAATTTAAATTAAAAAAACTTCATAGCATGACCGTTCTTATGTTATGTTTTTATACCCTACACCCAGGGTATATTTACATTGTCCTTCCGTTTGTAACGCAGAGAAGGAGGCGTTCCAGATATAGAAAAGTAAATATATTCTTGATCAGTGTCACCTCCTGAGTCAATACCATGTCCGTCTGTCTGGCTGGCTGGCTGGCTGGCTGTGTGAAAAAACATTTTTTGGGAAATCTGAGCAAGATAACATAATGAAATTTAGCACACTGCCTCCATCATCAAAGTTAGCTCGAGGGATTGAAAATAAGCGAAATCGGTTAACGACCACGCCTACCTCCCATACAAAAAATATATTCAGCAGAGGGCGTGGCAAACTCGCAAACCATACAAGATATTTGAATAAAATTTGGTGAGAAGGTACGGTTTAATAATGTCTTAAAACATACAAAAAGCGGGCGGGATCGAAGAAGTGCCACGCCCACTTTTTAGCCCTTGAAAATTTTGATTCAATATTACTCGAAAACGACTCCAACAATTTTAATGAAAATTTAGGAGAAGTTACCTCTGCAAACAAGTATTAATATGTAATATGCCGTTATATTGGGAAAACTCGGTGAAAGGGAGTCTAATAAGTGCCACGCCCACTTTTTAACCTTTGAAAATTTTGATTCATTATTACTCGAAAACGACTCCGACAATTTTGATGAAAATTTAGGAGCTGTTACGTCTGCAAACAAGTATTAATATCTGATATGCCGTTATATTGGGAAAACTCGTTGGAGGGCGTGGCATCGCCCACAAAAATATAATGCGCTATAAAAAGAAAACTATTAAAGCAATCTTTCTGAATTTAACTATAGGGAGTCTACTTGCTTTTAGACACCTACGACCTGAAAGTAGGCAAAATATCGAAAGTGCGCGTGGAACCTCCCATACAAGTAAAACACATTAAATGCTATTTCTCGCAAATGATACAACATATTTAGATGAAATTTGGTATGCGGATCTGGATCAGGAGTATCTAAAGCATAACAAAAAGAAGACTTTGTTTAATAATTGCACCGCCCATTTTTTTTATCAAAATAAAAATTTTGGTTAATAACTCAGGCACAAAAAAAAAATGGAATGAACTGTTTAATTCTTATAAGCAGTCTTATAGACTTTTTGACGCCAAGTCCGTCTTCATCAGCAGAACTGTCATTATACCTGCAGGATTTTGAAATATCCTTGCTTGAAGTTGAAGAAAACGCTGTGTTCAGTCTTACAGCGTAGCTACAAGAAAAGGTAAAATTCTTTTTTATTAATAGCATCGAATAGTTACACTCTTCCTTGTCCAAATATCTTCTCGGATTTTTCCAATGGGATTTTTATTTTCCGAGTTATGATCCTTTGAAGATAAAATATTTCAGCCGCCATACAAAGACGAAATATTTTGGGTGCGTGGCATATCCCATTTATTTATTTTAGGGCATTCTATTTCTCCAAAAAAAAAATTTTAGTTTTTGATATTTTTTTTTACCATTCGATACTTTCCGAGATTTTCTTATTATTATTCTCATCGGTTTATTTATCATTTTGAAAGCATGACCGTTAGAAGTGAAAAGATACAAGTTTCATAACAAAAAATAGCTATGAATAAAAACATCGACTAAAATAAAAGATTAGATTGTTGACCGAGCAGGGATCGGTCTCCAGGTACTTAATATTAAATAACAGATATCATGGCAATGGTTCAATTTAAAATTGAAAATTTATAGCGAAATTTTCTTCGAATGCTTTTATAAAAATATGTTTAAAGTAGAGTTGCCGAGTACTTATTGTGGTTGCTACATTTTAGCCCAAATCGGTGAGGTTAGACAACTAAACCGATTATAAACGAAATAAAATGAGTATTTAGTTTCAACGATTAACGCAAAACAAAGTAATATGAATTTGGGTGAAAATTATTATTACAATTTTTTACTATATTCTGAAGTAATTACTGCAAATTTGAAGTTATTACTGCAGAAATAGGGTATTATTACAGCTTATTTCAATGCCTGGGTTACACCCTCACTAGCTTAAGTTTTATTTTGTTTTTTTTTTTATATACACGAGTTTATTTCTAATTTGTTGAATCTTTTCATTTAACAGGCGTTGTCCTGAAAATATGTACGTATATGCACATTAGAGGTGTTTTAAGAATGTATGGAGATCCTTAGTAACAACATTTTGATACTTGACACCCCTCAATTTTGTGAGGTTGGAAAAAAAAATGAGATTGCAAAAAAAATTTTGGGAGTGGGGTGAGGCTAAAGGTTGGCGCATCGAGGTCAAAGGTGCGAGAAAAAGAGAAAAAATTTGCATACAGCCTTACAAATGCTCAGGGGTCACCTCTAGAGGGGTCAAATGTATGACCGACCCACATTATTTTTCCCCCACCAAAATTTTTACCAAGCATACTTACCCCTATCTCTAACTCCTAAGGGGGTTCCCATACAAAATTGACATTTTTAGGAAATCGACCCCCACCACTCCCTGGGTGCCCCTAGAACGGTCTAATGTATGACTGGTCCCTAGTATTTTTTCTCTCCAACATTTTTTCCTAACATACTTACCCTCTATCTCTGACTCTTTAGGGGACTCCCATACGAAATAGATGTCATGGACATGAAAAATATGGAAAGGAAATCGTCAAATAGGCCCATAACTGCCCAGAAGTCACTCCTAGAGGAGTCAAATATAAGACCGACCCCCATTAGCCCCCTCCAAAGTTTTTTCTCAGCATACCTACCCCCTATTTCTAATCCTTAAGGGGGCTCCCATACAAAGTTACTGTTTTTGTATAAAATGCCCCAACTGCCCTAACTGGCCCACGGGTACCCATCGAAGGGTTAAATGTATGACCGACCCCCATTATTTTTTCGCGACCTATATTTTTCCGCCACATACTTACCCCCTATTTTCAACCCTGAAAGGGGCTGCCATACAATTTTTTTTTTTTATAAATTTTCCTAGAAATTATGGGGGTCGGTCATACATTTGACCCTTCTAGGGGTACCCATGGTCCAGTTATGGTCCAGTTAGGGCAGTCGGGGCAGTTTTTAAAAAACCGTAACTTTGTATGGGAGCCCCCTTAAGGATTGGAAATAGGGGGGTAGGTAAGCTGTGAAACTTTGGAGGGGGATAATGGTGGTCGGCCATATATATGACTCCTCTAGGAGAGACTCCTGGGCAGTTATGGGCCTATTTGACGATTTCCTTTCCATATTTTTTATGTCTATGACGTCAGTTTTGTATGGGAGCCCCCTAAAGAGCTAAAGTTAGAGGGTAAGCATAGTGGGAAAAAATGTTGGGGAGGAAAAAATATTAGGGGCCGGTCATACATTTGACCCTTCTAGGGGCACCCTGGGAGTGGTAGGGGTCGATTTCCCAAAAAATGTCAATTTTGTATAGAAGACCCCTTAGGGGTTAGAGATAAGGGGTGGGTATGTTTGGTAAAAATGTTGGGGGAGAAAAAAAAATGTGGGTCGGTCATACATTTGAACCCTCTAGAGGTGGCCCCTCTTGTAGGGCTGTAAGTAAATTGTTTCTCCTTTTCTCTCATCTTTGACCTCGATGCGCCAACCCTTACCCTCACCCCACCCCCAAAATTTTTTTTGCAAACTAATTTTTTTTTCCAACCTCACGAAATTGAGGGGTGTCAAGTATCAAAATCCAAAATTCGTGCACTAAAACACCTCTAATGCACATTTGTAAATTCACCAGCCCTTCTTAATGACTTTCTTTGTCAAATTACAGCTGCAATTTTACATTTTTCGCAAATCAAACTTGCCCTTTGCAGTATCAACAATTAGAAGTATCACCAACACCTGCACCAGGCAATCTGTTTAAACGACCACTAATCAGCAATGACATATAAGTTTAGTTAGTCCCTGTATTGTCCGCATGGTTACAGCAAACCCAGGGAAATATGGAACTTTCCAACCGCGTTACCAGCATGACATCTATTATATATTTTTCACATATTTCGTTTCCGTGTTAACGTTTTATGATCGATTTTTAAATTAAATAAATTGAATTGATTTTTCAATTTTTTATTTCTAAATTTATAGGTGAATTTGTTATGACATTTTTGTTTTGACACCTGTATCTTTTCTTGCCAATGCTACCAAGTTTTTAAAATTGAATCCGTGTGCGTTCCAATGAGTTCAGATCTGATTTGGATCAGATCCATTACCATTGGAACACAGCTAATGTTATTTTCAAAGATAATGGGCCTGTGCCAATCTAAAACATTTCACTCACCTATACAAATTCTGACGTCCCAAATACAATTTTTGAAATATATGAGGTGAAATTGTTGCGTCAAAATTTGTACTAGCCCCAGGGGCTACTGAAAATTCTGACAATCGAAATAAAAAATAAATTAAAAACAAATTTAAAAATGTCAGTGGTCACGTTTACAGAGTAGTTTTTTTTTCAATCATATTTTTGTCTTAGAAAAATTATATCAGATGACTGATGTAATGAGAGAAATTACATTGCACTTTAATAACAGTCGTGCGAATGTATTTTTTGAAACATAAATTTATGGATTATGATTTTTTATAAATTGTCTCCATTTTTAACAGCCAATTTGCATAGAAAAATTTCGCCTTTTAGAGTAAACGGAGGCTTATTATTTAGAGGATCATCCAAAAATATGTGAAGTGGTCAGACAAAATCATACTAAGCATGAAAAAGAATGATTTTCAGAGCAGGGCAAAATATAAATTTAACCCAGAAAGCCCTGACGTCCTTCTATAAGGTTTCGAGACTTTGATCGGTATTTTGATGTTTTATTCTTTTTAAAGCTTGTCGGTCTACTTAAATTTGATTTTAAACTGATGTTTACATCCTAACAAAGTGAAATAGCGGTTGTTTTATTTAGTTGTCGTTTAACAAGTGCGGATTATGGGTTAAGTCAAAATTTGATGATTTGGGTTTTTTGAGCCAAACGCTGTATATATAACTTATGATCAATTTTAGTCTGGCATAAAAATTATTTTTGGCGAACCCTAAAGAACTTTGGCCCGAATATTTCAGAACTTAAAAAAAATTATCTTTTTCAACTCTGGGACCCGAAATGCTATAACTTTGTCAATTCTAAAGATTTTGATGTCTTAAGCTTAGGAGTTTTGTTATTCATCATGTATGACCAAAGATATGTTTTGATCTTTGATGAGTTAATTATGGTTTTGACTTCCAAAAATAAAGTTAAAAATTATGCGTAATAGCCTGTTTCCGCTGAAGATTTATTCAGTGCTTTGCGGCTGTTTTTAATTTAATTGACGTTTAATGAGGGTTACAGCCAAATCACTTCATAAATTTTTGGTAGAAACAGGCTATTACACTGACCTTCGTTGAGACCTATTAGTGGGAACATTAGATTAAAAATTTTGCAACGGAGCTAACTCGTAAATCAGATCGTACCACTAAAACGTAGGAAACCAATAATTGTTTTAGTGGTTCAAAAAAATAAAAACCTTAAAGTTTAAGTTTAGAATAGCAAAAGTAGTGCTTGTTACATAGTTTATTACTAGTTACATTACAAAATAAATAAAAAAACCTAACTCGTGTTCAAAAAGTATGAACACAAAACTGATATGTAACATTTTTAAAAGATTGTGCCTTCTAAAAACAACCAATAGAAATAAAAACAACAATTTTTAAAAAGATAAAGAGCCAATATTTAAGATGAAAACTATATCACATGAATTCGTTTTGCACCTATCACTAAATTTTCACGATTTATAAAATCAATTTTTGCACATTTAAGGAAAAAATAACAAAGAAAAAAAATTACAAATTCGATTTGTCGAAATGTCAAAAATTGAATCTGTCTAAAATTATATTTCATTTGGCACAGCAAAAACAGAAATTTTAGTCACCAGAGTGAACATTTTTTTCACCGCTATTTGCTTAAGGTAAAAGTTTCGATTTGGCACACGCCCAATAAATTAAATAAGTAAATAGGTCAATTTTCAAAGGCGCACGCTACACATGTTTGCAATATTTTTTGGGTACAAACGATGAAACTTACTGTAGATCAATGTGTGAAAACGTTTTAAAGTTTTTGCCGAACAGTAAATACATAATATAAAAAAATGTAATACCAAAATAAATATCTGTCTTGTTTAAGTAAAAAATATACAGCATAAAAATATATTTCAACTCTTGAAAATTTCTTCATCATAAAAAGTAAATTGCCATGCTTCATCAGCAAGAAAATGCAACTTGTAACAGTCTCCTTTGCCTGCGGTAAGCTTTTAATTAGAAATGACAATCAACCAAAGAACCAACCAAGTAAAAGAGCCAAAAAGTAATTAAACGAATACCACTATTATCGTTGTCATCATCATCATCATTACCTTTACCACTACCTGAAGAAAGAGTTTCAAAGTTAACTTGGTTAATTTTGCATTTTTTCTATTAAATTTGTCTGTAATCGTAGCGACATCATTTCGGAAAATAGTCATCATAAAATTTTTGGTTTTTTTTAGAACAAAACGAATTAAAAAGATTATGATTTTAAGATAAAGTGCGAGAAAGGAGAACAAAGATAAAAAGGAGCAAGACTTTGAACTAGGAACTGTGATGGAAAATACTTTTTTTCTTTTTAACTTTAAAAAGCTTAGTAGCATGTTTGATGCATAATAGCGAGATATTTCATAGAAGAACGTATTTTAGCCTTAATAATATTAGCTCTACCTAGTAGTCTATATAAACAACATTGCCAGGTGTCATAACGCTGCCCAAATAAGTGAAGTTGTGCAACTCTTCTGTACTTGCAGAAGTTTCACTTCAAAAAAAAGGTATCCGGTCAAATCGATTTAAGTACATTGTAATGGTCGACTTGAAACTCATAACTCGTTAAATGGCTTTTTTTACGACTTTCAATTATACGAAACCATCAACTCCTCCCATAATAACAAGTGGGGCGCTACACTGACGGATCCAAAACCACAAAAGGCGTAGGCTATGCTGTCATCAACTCTGAGCTCGGTACAATCAGAGCTGCTCAGCTTAATAACTACTGCTCAATCTTCACAGCCGAGATAGAAGCCTTACTTTATGCAACAAACTGGTGCAAGACCAATAATGGCAAACATATAATCTGCAACGATTCAACTCTATTTGTAGTATTCGTGACACTCTGATCTCTTTCCCTAACAAAATAAAAATCATGTGGATTCCAGCTCACGTCAGTTTAACTGGCAACACTGTCGCTGATGATGTCGCTAAATATGCAACGATCGCACCTATAATATCGCCACCAACATATCACAAAAATTACATTCTTAGAGCATTCAAAATATAGTGCTCCATTGAAATCAAACGCAAATGGGAAAAATTTGCACACATGTATATGGAAATTAACAAAGACGGAACTCCTCCAAAGCTTCCGCCAGAAGCTTAAAAGAAACTGCTAAATTTTTTTTGAAGATTTCGTATGTGTCACACACTTCTAACCCATCGTCACTTAATGGATCAAACTTCACCACGATCATGTTCAACGTGTCACCGTCCAAGCGTCACTATTAGCTATCTAATCTTCTACTGTTTGCCAATCAAAAACGAATATTAAAAGCTGAACAATAAGTTTCTTAACTTACATCAAGCCAACTGCAGACAACAGAACTGAAACAACAGACAATACCCTACATTGCAGAATTTTGAAAATTTTGCTTATATGGGAGGTGAAACGCCTTCTTATCCGAGTTGAGCCAGTTTTTGCTCAGAGCTTGCATTTATAGTTCTTAGTGTCTGAGTATCTTTTGCATGATATGTACCTAATAATTTGCCATTTTATTCTTCTAGTATATAATACACTGTACCAAGTTTTTGACGTACTTTACCTTTTAGGAAAGTTTTTGCCAATTTCTTATTGAAGTGATTTCCCAAATTACTTTGTACAAAGTTTTTGTGCAAAACTTCTTGACCAACGTGAAAATTAACCGGCCGAGTGCGAAGATTATAGCTTTTTGCATTTGCAGTATGTGCTTTCTTTAGGTTTTGTTGCACTAAATTACGAATAAGAGATAAATTATCATGGCGTTTTTCAATAGTTTCGGCCCTACCTTCTTCAATCATCGAAATATTTCTTAAGAGCTTATAACTTTCTACATGGGTAATCATATGCTGTCCGAAAACAACAAAATAAGGACTTTGCAAGGTAGATTGGTGCACAAAGCAATTTATGCTACTTAACCCTTTCTGAACTATTGCTCTGAGGTGAATAGATTGCAGTGCATATGTACTTAATACCGAATTTTGTCAAGAAACTAAAGTCTCTGGCACACCAAAGATATCAAACACATTTACTTTCAAGAACTGAATGATTAGAGTTGTGGTAAATTTCTTAAGCGGACATAAAAATGTGAACTTTGACATGTGATCTAACACAATAACGATTCCAATATGGCAATTTTTGGACCCTGGCAATGAACCTATCAAATCTACATATAATCTTTGGAAAACTCTCTCAGTTGGGACAAAACTACCCATTGGTGGTCTATTAACTTTTGTAGAGTGTTTAGTGGTTTTACACGTTTCGCAACCTAACACGTAATCGCTTACTGTGCGATACAAAGATGGCCAGTAGAAAAACCTTCTAATGCGCTCCACAGTCTTTGCAACGCCCCCATGAGCACTTGTTGCTCTATCATGTGCATTACGTATTACAGTTAATCGAAGATTTTTCGGCACAACCAATTTCCATGCCGAGTTTTCCTGATTTAAGTCACCTGAATAATATATAATATTCTGTCCTTTTGAAAATAAATTTATCACGAATTTGAAAGTCTGGAAATTTTTCAATATCATTTTTAATTTTATCCCTCTGCTCTACACATTCTAAACTTTCAAACTCTTTAGATTCAAACTCTTTAAATTAATTTCAGGTCAATTTTCGATTACCAGTTCAGAAGTTTCGTCCGTGTTTTCAGAATTAACGCGCGATAGAGCATCCGGAACCACATTAGCGCTGCTTTTACGATGCTCAATATCAAAATCCTACCCTTGCAGTTTTAAAGCCCAACGAGCTAAGCGACTGCTTAATCCGTTTGCTTCATAAGCCAGCGAAGACTCGCGTGGTCCGTTATGATTTTAAACTCTTGCCCCTTTACGTAGGGACGAAACTTCTTCACTGCCAGCACCGCTGCCAAACACTTCTGCTCAGTCACAGAGTAGTTCCGCTGTGCATGATTCAGTTTCTGTGACATAAATGCCATTTCGTTATTTTGCGCCAACACTGCACCTACTCCATGATAACTTGCATCGCACTGAATTACGAAAGGCTTCATAAAATCAGGAGCTGAATCGCCGCATCCGTGAACGTACAATTCGTGACGTAAAATCATGTATTTAGTCATGCGAAATACAAGTGAAACAAATGATTTTACGTCACGAGTTGTGCGTTCACGGATTCATCGATTCGACCCCAGGATTGGCAAGCAACGGTGCTGATGTCAATCGATCTTTTGCCAGTTTGAAAGCTGCATCCGCTTCCGGTGACCATTCAAAAGTAAGTGCTTTTTTCAAAAGTTCAGTCAGGGGGTTCGTGATATCGGCAAAGTTCAATATAAAACGCCAATACCACCCTGTTATTCCTAAAAATCTGCGTAACTGCCTCACTGTTTTTGGTGTGGGGTACTCTGTGACGCCTGCAATTTTTTCAGGTTCTGTACGTAATGAACCACATACCCTAAATACCGCACCTGCGTTAAACAAAATTTACTTTTGGCAATATTGATCGTTAAGCCAGCTTTCCGAATATGCAACGCAACTTCCTGTCAAAGTTACACATGGGACAGAAAATTATCCGATAGTAGCAATATGTCATCCAGGTAAACCAAACTCGTTCCTTCAGGTGGTAAGAGATAACCTTATCCATTAACCTGCACATCGTATGTTTCTATCAAATATAAAATGTTTTACATAATATTTATTTCATGACATTTGGAAAAAGAATTTTAAATTTATTTTTAAATACGAGCAACTTAACAGCTAAAAAATGGATTTTTCAAGCGACGACAGTTTGAAGGATCCTTCCTATTCCCTCCCAAAAAAATCCCGGAAGCAAAGATTTCAAGAAGTATCAATGTAAGACATATATTATTTGATTTTAACACTTTTTTGTAGTGATATATTTAATTTTTTAGAGATTTAGCTGACGATAGCTCTTCTTCGTCCTGCAGCAAGTTAGACGCAGTGAAAGGTGCAAACTAATTACACTAGTTTACAAATGATTAAAATTTTTTTTCCCAGCGAATGCCGTTACTCATTTTATATGGAAAATGGGCTGCTGATTCCGAAAATCGAACTTTTTTTTTTTATTTCGTGTCGTTTTCGAGATATCGGTTATTTTCGGTTTTTGGACCAAAAAAAAGATAGTTCCACTTAAATACAAATATCTCAAGAACCAATGTTTGTATTCAAACAAATAATATGTCATATTAAAGGTAATTAAATTACCTACAAATAATACTCACGTCACTTTTTGGCTGGTTTGTTAGTTTCGATGAAATAAATTGATTTCTGAAAAAAAGAGTATAATTTTCCGAAAAAATTACGAAAATGTCTAAATCAACTGCAGATTTTTACAAGAAAAAAAAATTTTAAAAATCATTTTGTATTTTTATATCATAGTCTATAAATTTGTTAGGCAAATAAAATACTATTTAAGAAAATCGATGGAAAAATGCAAAAGTTGTATACAATTCATTGATAAGTTACCAAAATGCGTTTTTCCCTATTTTTCCGTTTTTTTGTAATAAACTGTTCGAAAATTTGAATCTTTTTGTAAAAGAAATTAGAAAATCCAAAAAATTCTTAAAGAAGGCATTAAAAGGAAATACCCGTGCCTCGCCGTTTTTCTCTAGCACGTCAGATTTTTTTTTAATCGATTTTTGAAGTTTTTTAATCCACTGTACATGAAAAAACAGAAATAACGCATTCTTGTGTTAAATCGATGAATTTAACTATATGATCCTTACATCTGAGGTGTATCATGTCTTCAGCAAACTTATGCAGGATACTGCGAGGAATATTTTTGTAGAAAATTTTAACCCTCTAAAACCCTCACATGTGGGTCATTTTGACCCCCACATGACGGTCATTTTGACCTACATGTGGGGGTTTGAGAGGGTTAAAATTGTCTACAAAAATATTCCGCGTAGTATCCTGCATAAGTTTGCTGAAGACATGATACACCTCAGATGTAAGGATCATATAGTTAAATTCATCGATTTAACACAAGAATGCGTTATTTCTGTTTTTTCATGTACAGTGGATTAAAAAACTTCAAAAATCGATTAAAAAAAAATCTGACGTGCTAGAGAAAAACGGCGAGGCACGGGTATTTCCTCTTAATGCCTTCTTTAAGAATTTTTTGGATTTTCTAATTTCTTTTACAAAAAGATTCAAATTTTCGAACAGTTTATTACAAAAAAACGGAAAAATAGGGAAAAACGCATTTTGGTAACTTATCAATGAATTGTATACAACTTTTGCATTTTTCCATCGATATTCTTAAATGAAATCTTATTTTCTTCACAAATACATAGTCTATGATACAAAAAAAAAATATTATAAAAAAGTTATGTCTTCTTGTATAAATTTGAAGTTGAATTTGATTTTTTCTTAATTTTTTCGAAAAAAAAAATTTTTTTTTTTAGAAATCAAATTATTTCACCGAAAGTAACGAACCAAGCAAAAAGTGATGTGGATATCATTTGTAGGTAATTTAATTACCTTTAATATGACATATCATTTGTTTAAATACAAACATTGGTTTTTGAGATATTTGTATTTTAATGGAACTATCTTTTTTTTTTTGGACCAAAAACCGAAAATGACCGATATCTCAAAAACGACACGAAATAAAAAAAAAAAATGCGATTTTCGGAATCAGCAGCCCATTTTCCATATAAAATGAGTAACGGCATTCGCTGGGAATTTTGGCTGTAAACTAGTGTTATTATTTGAAAACTTATATAAAATTGTAGAAAAGGTAAACTTAAATGAGAGCTTTTCGGGTAAAAACTTGCAAAACCTTGGAGTAAACGAACAGCCTGGATTTTAATTAAAAATTCTTTTACAAGTTTCATTAAAAACTTCATTAAATTTATTGATAGTCAAAATTTGTTTCATTGAATTTAATGAAACTTTAATGAAAGTTTTCTTTAGAAGTTTCATTAGAAGTTTCATTAAATTTAGTGATAGTAAAATTTTGTTTCATTGAATTTAATGAAACTTTAATGAAAATTTTCTTTAGAAATTCATTAGAAGTTTCATTAAATTTAGTGATAGTAAAATTTTGTTTCATTGAATTTAATGAAACTTTAATAAAAATTGTCACTAATGTTTCACTAAAGTTAATGAAACAAATTTTCGTATGATAATTTTATATTGAACTAATTAATTTTCATTATCACTAAATTTAGTGCAATTTTTATTGGATATTTTCATTAAATTTTAATGATAGTGAAAAACGTTCCATCATTTAATGAATTGTTAGATAGTGAAAAATTTTTCATTACCATCAAATGAATTTTTTCATAGTGAAAAAATTTCCACTATCACTAAATTTAATGGAGAAAATTTTCACCATCTCTAATTAGATTTAGTATTGGCCCTATGCTCCTCCTAGGAGTTAAAGGAGAATACATACATACATAATTAGATTTAGTGGTAGTGGAAAAAGTTTCACTATCAAACCATTCATTAAATATTAGTGAAAAGCTCAATGAACTAAAAAATTTAGTGCATTGCCCCCAAGTCTGCCACTGGTATTTAAACAGTTAAAGGAAAATTATGTTTTCTTTCACTAAAAGCATTATCGGTCATACTTCATTAAGCTGAGATACAAAAAAAAATTTTTTTTTGAATAGTATCTATTTTTTCTTAATTTTTTTTTAAAGACATTGCTTTGACGTAGTTTCAACGCTTTGAGTTTTGTTGAAAAAAAAAAACTTATTTTTTCGTAAAGCAATGCTTGCTATACGTACACAACTAATTGCTGTTTATCCCTAAGCTTGCACTTCGAAAACCCCCGTGGGGAGGTGACAGGGGATCACGATTGATATCGTTGAATAGATCTATTAAAAGTATTGGACACGAGTTGTACTATTGAAGCCTAGTTTGAGATATTCAGGCATGTTTTCAATTCCGACTTCTATCGGAATCGGAATGGAATCAATCTTAAAGTGCTCTGCGTTTCAAAAAAAAAAAAAAACAAAATGTATTCGAAATTTTATTGCAATAAAAAAAATGTATATCGAGACGATAAATTTGAAAAAATTGAACGTCACACTCCGAAAATTTTTCAGATTACAATAAAACAAAAACCTTATCATGACATAACTTTGCATGAAATAGATTTATACGACCTGTAAATAGCCGTCTAAAAATTCTCTACTCACTTTCCAGATATGTACTAGTTGAGTGATAAAATGGTCAGTTAACATTCTCAGCAATTTTTGTACTTAACTGCGGAACTGTGGAATTGAATTAGACCATATTGGGAATTTGTTTCGATACGTATATAATGCATTACGCTATTTACATAATGATTAGAAATTTTGCATGCCCTATTTACATACTGATATGCCTGAACTAATTTATAATTCATCATTATTAACTTATGTATATTTATATAAAATAAATCTTAAGAAATTGATATAAAAGCTGTAGATTTTTAAAAATTTTAGTTGAGTTTAACCCTTTACGCAGAGCAAAACAGAGCAGACCAAAACGTTAAAAATGAATTGTAAGTACAAAGGCTAAGTTTAAAATATTTTTATATTTCCCATACATTCAAAAATTTCTTTTCAGTTTTCCAAATCATACTAGCAATATGCTTACTAAAGCTGACCACGTCGGCAGAGAATCAAGCAACTTTCTCTGCAGAACTTTTCGATAAAATCGCTCAGGAAAAGGTCAATGAGAATATCATCTTCTCACCAGCCTCAATACAGACCGCTTTAGCACTGGCTTATATTGGCGCTGAAGGCAAAACTGCTGACGAATTAAGAAAAGGTTTACATTTGGGCAATAGCAGCATCAGTAAAATACAAGTGGCAGAACGATTCGCAAATCTAATGAGTAAAATACGAAGAAACACCAAAGCTACAGTGAAAATGGCAAATCGCATTTATGTTCGCAACGATCTTCAACTTGCCCCCACATTTAATGATGTGGCTCAACGGTATTTTGACTCCAGTGCAGAAAGTGTATACTTTTCCGAAAATGTCAAAACAGCTAAGAAAATTAACAAGTGGGTCGAACAGCAGACAAAGAATAAAATTAAAAATCTCATTCCGTCCGATATTATTAACCGTTACACAGCTGTTATACTGGTGAATGCTTTATATTTTAAAGCAGAGTGGGAGCATCATTTTGATCGCAGTACCAGAGAGGTTGATTTTCATGTGAGCAAAATACACGCGAAAAAAGTAGATATGATGTATCAAGCGGAACAGTTTGCATATGCTGAATTATCAGATTTAAATGCGAAAGCTTTGTCGATGAAATACGTGGGTACTGATATACAAATGTTAGTACTGCTACCAAATGAATTGGATGGGCTTAATCGATTGGAACAGCAATTGAGATTTGAGGATTTGACCGCATTGATACCGAAATTAAAATCAGAGCACGTTCGATTATCTTTTCCAAAATTCAAGTTAGAGTTTAATGTGCCTTTGAAATCAACTTTGGAAGCCCTCGGTATGCAGCAGATGTTCAATGAAGACGCTGATTTTAGTGCCTTGCTTCAAAACGGAGTTAGAGTTGCTGTATCGGAAGTTTTTCATAAAGGTTTTATTGAGGTTGATCAAAATGGCACCACAGCCGCTGCAGCTACTGGTAAATAGTAAAAATAATGTATTCGAATGACTTTTTTTTAATTTTTTTTTAATTTAAGGTTTAGTAACGCTGGAGCTTACGTCAGGAATCCTCCATCTCAATCCTAAAGAATTTAAAGCGGATCATCCATTCTACTTTGCGCTTATAGATAGTGATACTGTGTACTTTGCTGGGCATGTTGTCAATATTTAAATTTTAAAAATTTTTAAACAATAAATGGTCACCAAATAAATATCTCTTATATTTGAAACTGAATTTTTTTATTTAAAAGACGAAATAATGCTGAAAAAATCTCAAATTTTTCAGCATAATTGTTTATTTCTGAAAAAACGCGAGCCAACTTCGCTATTCTGGCACCATATTCGGATTCAGCGACCCCGAAAACATAAAGTTCAGGTGGTCTGATCTTTCGCGCATGGTACTTTTTTTTTTTTTGTGGGCCTGTGTTATTACATTTGATATCTGTGGCATTTTTACAAAACAATCTAGCTCGAAATTGGCAACTTTTTAGGAGAGCTAAAAAACTGTTTAACTGCTTTTCAATAATGTTGCTGAATTTCTTTGATCCAGCAGTGAATCTCCTCTTTCAATACTTTTTAACTAATTTTCAACTGTCAGCTGTCAAATAATTTTATTTTTTTGGTTATCAACACATCACCGCTTAAATAGCGCTAAGTTCAAATCTTGCGTGAGTTATGGGACACCCTTATATCTCTGTAACTGGAAATCGCAGAGATATGGTGATTATACCAAAAGAAATGTATTTAGTTTTTATTTTTATGACTAAGACCCTGGAGAATTGTCTTATCTCGAGGTAGGTTGTTTTGTCAAATGTACTTCTTTGATTCATAAAGTAGCAATAAAGTCAGAGTCCAGCCAATTTGAAGTGTTCTGTTGGAACAATGAGGTCAACGTATGCTTCTGGAAAACATTTTGTATGGATAAATTTTGCCACGCAAACCTTTAAGGGTTCAAATGTTATAACATGCGCTACACGATAAGAATAAAAATTTGATGCGCTTACACGAGAATTTAAATTTTTGGCAAAAATTTTGCCAGCTAATTTAAAAAAAAAAAAACGATAGGCAATAGCAATTGCATCTGGAAAAAATCTGTGAAAATAAATTATAGAGGTTAGAAAAAAAACACAAACATAAAATCTAAATTTCATTAAAAGCAATTGGCTGTAGCTATAGACAAATTAAAACCAGGTTTAAAGAAAACGTTTTTACATACTTTAAGTTCTTAAAACCTGGTTTTAATCTGTCTTTAAATTAAAACGATCAAAAAATTACAAAATTTTTGATAGTCTATTAGTTCGGCCAAATAAATATCCAAACCTTCACAAAGAACAAAAAATAGTGGCGAAGTGAAATGTAAAGGGTTTTTCAATAAGAGCGCTACAAAAGTTTTTTTAAATAAAACAAAACAGTTTTGGATATCAATGAAATTGTTTATTCCTGTGAAAGTACGTTTGATGCCATTATGTATGGAACTCAATTTCTTTTGCATAGCCACCATGGGCTCGCTTGCAGAAGTCCAGACGCTGAACCCAATTTTCGACAGTTTTCAAGCATAAATCGGCCGATACTGCTGCAATTTCACGATCGATATTCGTACGAAGTTCATCAATCGTCGCTGGCTTGTTGGCATAGACCATAAACTTGACGTAATCCCACAGGAAATAGTCTAATGGAGTCAAATCGCACGACCGAGGCGGCCAATCGACTGGGCCATTTCGTGAGATAACACGTTCACCAAACTTGGATTTCAATAAATTGATTGTGACATTCGGCTTGTGGCGCCGTCCTGTTGAAACCACATATTATCCAAGTCCATATCATCCAATTCGGGCCAAAAATATTCGGTTATCATTGAACGGTAGCGATTCCCATTCACAGTAACGTGCCGGTCTTGATCATCACGGAAGGAGAACGGCCCAATGAAGCCGCCGGCCCATAAACCGCACCAAACCGTCATTTTTTCGGGATGCAATGATGACTCATGGAGTACGTGTGAATTGCTGCCTGACCAATAATGCATATTTTGCTTATTGACGAAGCCATTCAGCCAGAAATGAGCCTTATCGCTGAAGATGATTTTTCGGTGAAAATCCGAATCATTTTCAAGTTGTTGCTCAGCCTAATTCACGAACATACGACGCTTCTGGTGGTCAAGCGGCTTCAGTGCTTGCGTCAATTTGATCTTGTAAGGATGTAGGCCAAGATCTTTTCGCAAAATTCGCCACAACGCTTGAGAACGACGTGTGAAGGACACATTTGGGCTTTCTTGAACTGAAGCCTCAGCGGCAGCAATATTCTCGACACTACGGGTACTCCTTTGTCTCATTGGCACGGGAAAATTTTGGACTGTGGATTCAAATTTTTCCACTAGACGCTCAATTGTTGATCTGGTAGGACGATTATGACGACCATAAATTGGACGTAGCTCTCTTAAAGTTGAGGCTACTAACTCCGAATTTCGGTAGTAAATTTTAATTATTTTTACTCGTTGTTGGCTCGCATATATTTCCATGATGAAATGGCAAACCTTACTGAAGAGAAATGTCAAGAGAGCGTCTGCTGTCCCTATCGGTCTACTTTTGTAGCGTCCCTATTGAAAAACTCTTTAGTTTTAAAATGACCGGTATAAGTTGGAAACGCTTGGATTGAAATTAAAAATATTAATGTCATAATATGACAAATTTGACTACCTAAATATGTTTACAAAAGTAAATTCTACGAGTCGTTGTTTTTATTATATAGCTTTAAGACAACTTCAAAAAAGTGATTACAGGGTTACCCCAATATTCTGATGTTATAGAAAAATTATTATTGTTAGAAAACATTTGATAATAATATACTTTGACTAACAAAATGTATTTATGTTTAAACATTCTATGTTCTTATTGTATTTGATTGAAAAATAAATTTTCAATTTTCTGATTCTCATTATACGAATAAGTTTGCGTATTTTTAATTCACTCTGCTAAAAGGTTATGGGCCCAGATAGCCATAACTAAGCAGATATATTATTCGTGATACAAATGTGGATTCGGCAAAATCTATTCATCATGTGGAGAAGCTCGTCGGCTCCGAAAACTGGTCGACGTGGAGCTTTGCGATGAGGACTCAGATAGAGCTTGAAGATGCATGGAATTGCATTGAACCGCCGGTGGGTCACACTGTTGATGCTGCCAAGGAAAGGAAAGCGAAGAGCAAGATACTTTTGGCGCTGGACAAAAGCTTGTACGTACATGTAAGGGATTCTTTAACAGCAAAGGACGCCTCGAATGCGTTGAAAAATCTTTTTCAAGATTCGGGTTTGGACCGTCGCATCGGCTTATTGCAGAAATTGTGCTCCGTGCAGTTGGTGGAGTGCGCATCCGTAGAGGACTATGTAAGTCAAATTGTTTCAACTGGTCAAAAGTTGAACGAAATCGGATTTGCTGTGAATGACGAATGGATTGGCAGTTTACTATTGAAGGGTTTGCCAGACAAATACAAACCGATGATTATGAGCATCGGAAGTAGTGGAAAATCTATAACTGCAGATGGCATCAAGATGAAACTGTTGCAGGATGTCAAAATGGAAGCATCAGCGTCGTCCAATAGTTCTCTAATATCAAAACAACGCTTTTCAAATCAGAAATCAAAGGACAAGAAGGGTAATGCACGGTGCTTTAATTGCGATGGAATCGGTCATTTTGCATCGGTGTGTCCTTCGAAGAAAAAGGAACAGTACGTCAACAAGAAGACGATGTTTGCCGCATACCATACAAATTCTGAGGCAAGTGCGTGGTATTTTGATAGCGGTGCAACAGATCACATGACGGCGCAAAGAAGCAGTTTTCAAAAGGTAGAAGCATTTCATGGACAAATCAAGACTGCAAATGATAGTGCAATGGAAGCAATTGGTAAAGGTGACATCGAATTAGAAGTTTTGACGCCTACTGGTCCCAAGAGTGTGGATGTTTGAGATGTTTTATGGTAGATCGCAACAATAGCGTAATTTTCGACAAACGTGGTTGTCGAAGTTTAGATGCAGAAGGGCAACTTGTTGCTACAGCGCACACATCGAATGCTTTGTACAAATTGGGCGTAGCAGACCAACAAAGTGCTTATATTGCAAAGATCAATGAATTCGATATTTGGCATCGTCGGTTTGCACACTTGGGTGCAGACAACATGAAGTTGCTAGCCAAAGGATATGTAGAAGGCGTAAAATTCTCTGGAGATACTCTGACGGCTTGCGTGTCGTGCGCAGAAGGAAAGCAACATCGAAACCCGTTTCCATCCGAAGGATCTAGAGCGTCAAAGAAACTTGAGATCATTCATTCCGATGTGTGTGGTCCAATGGATACAAAATCGCATGCAGGGAGCTCATACTTTGTTACGTTTGTTTACGATTTTACGCGGAAGGCGTACGTATACTTCATGAAAACGAAAGATGCTGTCGTAAGTTGTTTCTTGGACTACGTCACTGAAGTTGAAAATCAGAGTGGAGAGCGCATCAAGATTTTGCGAACGGATAACAGAAAGGAATACGTCAATCGAAGATTGGAAATTGAATTAAAGAAGCGTGGTTTCGTTAACACGGCATGCTACATCGCAAACCGTTGACCCCACAGGAAATTAAAGAAAACTCCAGAAGAGCTGTGGACTGGAGTTAAACCAAACGTAAGTCATTTTCGAATTTTTGGTTGTATGGCTATGTCCCATGTTCCCAAGCAAAAACGTCGAACGTTGTACCCCAAGTCAAATAAATGTGTATTCGTTGGGTACTCAAATAATTCGAAAGGGTTCCGACTTTACAATTTGTCTAAAAGAGACGTAATTATTAGCCGTGACTTTGTTTTTCATGAAAATGATTTCATATATGCTAACAAAAATCAAACTAATCCCTGCAAGAACGTTATAACCAATTCTCTAACACATTTACAAAAAGATTATTTTTGGTACCAACACTAATACAAAATATTGACATAGTTTACATATCTTATAATGGTTAAGAAAGACAACAAATTTTGAGTATATCTTCTTCTCTTTTTGCACCTTTGTATTTTTGAAGTGAAATTTAACTCTGATTTTTTTGTCAAAGTAAAATCATTCAAAAAAAAAAAAAAAACATTTTCTACAAATGAGAATTTTAAATAATCATATTTTAATGTTGGTGTCGTTAATTCTGAAGATATTCCATTGGATTTAAACAGAGAATTGCTCCAAAACAGTCCTCTTATAGTAAGTCACTTATTATCACTCTTTTTAGATTGATTGTTTATGTATAAATCTGTATTTTAAAAATTTCGCAGAAAACTTTCAAATGTACTCAGCAGTCTCTTTTTACATTTTCTACAAGAATGTGTTTCTAAACAACCCGAACGAAGCATTTTATAAGGATTATGGTCTATTTCTAAAGGAGGGTATTGTGATCTCAAATGATGTTTATTACTTCCTAATTTCTACGGAAGAATATTGTAAAAAAGAAGTTGACCAAAAAGACTCTTATTTCTTGGCTCCACCCAATCGTATACTAGCACAATCCTTGCCGTTCTATCAGGATCCAAAAAAACGTAATATTGAAGTTATGTTTTGCGATGAATTGGTGCTTATGTAGCATTATTAGCTATACTTTTTACTATTGTTATGTACTCGTACCTACTGATTTTAAAATAAAAAATAAATAAATATCAATTATATCTGTCAGTCGTTTGTTTGGTAGAAGTATTTGGTAAGTATATTGAATTGGTTATACACAGGTTATGAATGACAAGTGGGAAAGAGACCAACTTAGTAACTCACTGTAATAACAACACATGTACCAGAAAGGGATACAAAGTCACACGTATAGAAAAGTATGAGTTAGATTTGTCCTAACGCTCTGTACAAACTAATTGAAAGTTTTCAGATTTATAACCAATACTTTCAGCAGCAATAATACATAAATAATGAGTTATTTAACTGATACGTTCTTGCAGGGATAGGGCTGAAATGCCAACATATGCAGTTGTAGTGGGGGCAGGTGAAATTTCGATTCAAGAGCAGTCAGAAGTTTTAAGCGATTTTGAATCATGTTCATCCATGGAAGAGAATAACCATGAAGTGGGGGATAATACACATGAAATAGAAACTAGTTCGCTGCCTGCAAATGTACAAGACATAGAACTTAGTTTGCAGTTAGACGCACAAGAGATTGGTGCTGAGAATAGTTCTGATTCCGTAGTAGTACGTGAAGAAAACATTGAGGTTGTTACTGTTGCAAGTGAGCAATCAAATGAAGAAACACCAGTCTCACGAAGAAGTAACAGACAGAGAAATCCTATAGATGGGCTAGGTTATTGCACTCAGCAAGTTGAAGAACTTGATGATCCTGTTAGTGTAGCTGAAGCAATGTCAAAAAGTGACAAGGAAATGTGGTCGAAAGCAATGAATTCCGAAATAAATTCGTTGATTGAAAACGACGAGCAAATGTCATTAAGACAAAATGTGTTTTTAAAAGAAAGAAAGAGCAGGAAAACCAAATCCGTTATAAAGCCCGATTGGTAGTTAAAGGCTTTACGCAGAAAAAAGGAATTGATTACGATGAAACCTACTCACCAGTAGTTAGGTACTCGTCAATTAGATACCTCATGGCGTTAACTGCCAAATTTAATTTGGAAATTCAGCAAATGGACGCCATAACTGCTTTTCTTCAAGGTGAGTTGAGCGAGGACATTTATGTTGAGAGGCCGGAGGGAATATCAGCAGGAAAAGAGGGTCAGGTGCTTAAGCTGAAAAAAGCTGTATATGGCTTGAAACAATCAAGTCTTGTTTGGAACACAAAATTGGACGCAGCTCTTAAGAAATTTGGACTTAACCGATCATAAGTCGACCCATGCATTTATTTTCATCGTGTGGGAAGATACATGACGTTTCTGACTATTTATGTCGACGATATTTTAATATTCAGCAATGAAAGGAAATATTGCGAAAATTTAAAATCAGACTTAATGGCTGTATTTAAAATGCAGTTTTTGGGCAAAGCAAAGCAGTGCTTGGGCATTAGAATTTCGCGCAATGCAAACGGTGTTTGTTTGGATCAAGAGGAGTATACTTCCGAAGTACTTAAAAAGTTTAACATGTACGAGAGCAATCCAATTTCGACTCCATTAGACGTCAACGTGAAATTGTCAAAAGAAATGTCACCAAAAACGAAAGAAGAGAGAAAGGATATGGAAAATTCCCTGCCAGCAGGCGATAGGAAGCTTAATGTTTGCATCGCAGTGCACGCGACCAGATATTTTCTTCGCAGTTAATAAACTTAGCAAATTTAATAATAATCCTGGTAAGGAACATTGGGCAGCCGTAAAAAGGGTTTTAAGGTATCTCAAGGGTACTATAACATCAAAATTGGAATTTAATAAGAATGGAAACAATATACTTCTGGCGTACTCGTACTCAGACTGGGCAAGCGATGGTGATGATCGTAAATCTGTAACCGGTTATGTTACATTGTTTTAAGGTGGAGCTGTTTCGTGGGCAGCGAAACATAAACCTACAGTTGCATTGTCAACAACAGAGGCTGAGTATATGGCCCTCTCAGCCACAACGCTGGAAGTACTTTGGTTGCGAGGTATTGAAGCAGAGCTTAATCCAGATTTTAATAATCAACAAAGTTATATTGCGATAATCAAAGTGCGATACATTTAGCATCAACTAGCAAGTACTTGGCAAGATCAAAACATATTGACGTTCGACACCATTTTATACGTGAAAAGAAGAATATGGATATTGTTTCGTTCACTGGAATTGGCACTGACAAAATGGTTGAAGACTACCTAACTAAACCCGTTCCAGTTGATAAACACAGATTTTGTTCATATAACATGGGGTTAAATTTTAAATAAATATTGTTCGAGTGGGGGTGTTAGAAAACACTTGATAATAATATACTTTGACGAACAAAATGTATTTATGTTTAAACATTCTGTTATTATTGTATTTGATTGAAAAATAAATTTTCACTTTTCTGATTCTCACTATACGAATAAGTTTGCGTATTTTTAGTTCACTCTGTTAAAAATTATATTAAAAACATCACTTTACAGTATTTTACTTTGTACATGTCAATATACTTAACTCTTTCGGGACCATAGGGACATATGTGTCCCAAGACAAAAATAAATTATATTTAAATAAGTAAGAAACCGATATATGTAATTTTGACATTTATCAGTTCCTAAACGCTTCTTTAATTCCTATTAAATCTGGCAAGTTCATCAGAAGCACCGTTATTTTTGTAAGATCATTCTAATGTGACAGTTTGTGTGGTGAACTATTGCTGTACTTTACAGTAGAATTTATAGGTGTTAAATTGTTTTTAATCATATTATAGTGTGAAATAATTGTTGACATGTAAATAAATTGTTGTTTTATACATTAATTGAACCATTATTTAAGTTTAGTATATTGATAAATCATAAAATTCAAAATGGGACACCGGTGTCCCTATGGTCGTTAAGGGTAACTTTTCAACTCACTTTTGTAATACAATTTTACCAATTTCACAGGCAATCAAAATAAAAAAATTTAATGAACCTGTTATTAGGCATATGTACTGTAACGTACTTTTTGACACTAAATTCGAATACGAGGCCAGAATCGCTCATATACTTCAGGATTTCGAGATATCCGTGCTTGAAGCTGAGAAAGCGCTGTTTTCAATCTCGCGGTGTAGTTCCAGGAGATGGTTTATTTTATTTCTTTTGATGGCATCAAATAGCCCAAATCTAACCTATTAAACCATGCCTTTGAATTTTTTCAATCGGACCCTTACTTTCCGTGTTATCACCCTTTGAAATAAGGGCATATTTTCCCCATTAAAAAACGTATGGGGAAAAACTCTCCCTTAACAACCATAGGGACACATATGTCCCAGAAAATTCCAGAAAAACCGTAAAAATTTTTTGAATTTTTATTTTAAAAAATGTTTTCTGGACGCCCAATAGACCATTATAAATAGCTAACATGGTTGCATAAGCTCCCAATTCCTAACGGTCCTGAAAGGGTTAAACTTCCCAAAGAAAGAAAATTTTTTTGCAAAGTGCTACGTATGTGACATTTTGGATGTGACGTTTTTGTTATTTATGGCTCATATTAAAGTACGATTTTGAGTTCAAGATTTTGCCGAACCGTTAAACCTACGAATAGATTATTTCGTGCATAAAATAAAACATACCTCCTGGGAGTACCGAGTGACACGTTTGTGACCATAGAGTTTGTAAAACCCTGCTTTTGTATACATATCAGCTGCCGTATAAAACGCAAACATATTTTTACCCAGACGCTTCAAAGCATGCCACCTTTGGGCGACGAATAGTGATGAAAAATAACGCATATGCATCGTACCAACATAATATTTTTACGAAAACTATTTTCTACAAAACTCGAGTACATATTTCAATTCGAAACTGCAAATTCAAAGAATTATTTTCAGCTGCAGATTTGTAATTTGTTTCCTGTTCCATTTCCGTTTTTTGTCGGTTTTCATTGTTATGTTTGGTGAATACAGGATATGCCACGTTTGTGACATTCGGGGTATATTAAAAAACTTTCACGGTAGACAAATAATTATCCACTTTATCAGAAAAGCATAATTCCTAATTTATAATGTCGTTTTTCGTGAACAAAAGCCTATTGTATAGAAGAAATCGTTAGAGTACCCGAAAAAAAAAAAATTTATCTGAGGATCACCCAGATACGTAAAATTTTGTACAGACGACAATAGACAATAGTGTTACCATAGTAATGCCTATATTCTGTCTGGAACTAAGACTTCAAATGCATATATAGGAAGAAGGCATGAATATTAACCAACCGCGCCCAATTTGAAGCCCTCAAGCTAACTTTTACAACGGAGGCAGTGTACAAAATTCCAAAGAACTATCTTGCTTGGTAACAAAACCGCGCACAGAAAAGTTTTCTAACCGATTTGAACGGTTGAATTTGAACTACGCCGCCGAAATGGTCTAAATGACTTTGATGTTGTTAATTTGTTTCGATGGAATGTTTAACGCTGATTACAAGATGTTGAAAATTTTCCATGTACTATTCACATATGTATATGGCTAAACTAATTTATTTAATATTATTATTTACTTATCAATTACCACCAAATATATGTATATCAAATACATATATCTTGCGAAATTGATTTAAATTTATATTTCCAAAGAAATGACAGTGGAGGGGCATGGCATCGCCCATTTTTCAGTTGGATGTTATTAACTCAGGTATTGTTCATACGTGTATACTTACCAAATCTCATTCAATTACGTGAAACAGTTTTAAAGATAGCACTGATTCTTTCGATTAAAGCCACACATTTTCATATAAACAGCAGCCTGGGGGCCACGGTCAAATATTTTCCGATCAGCACCAAAATTTTTATGCTCGATACTTACACCAAAAGGAAAATTTTTAGTCCCAGGAAGCAAGGTATTTCACATTTTTAATTTTTGCGATAGGTCCAATGTATATATACGTGGCGCTGCACAACAAAATGCACCTTATATTCACAAGATCAAGAACCGGGTTTTTTTTGCACTATCTAAAAATAGTTGTTATTTTTAATAAAATGACCGGAATTATTTAGCTTCCTGCATGAATGCCACAAATCCAAGTGGCGCGGGGTTATGACAGTCGTTAGCCTGGCCCTTCAGAATAAAGCCCGTATGGAGCGTTTCTCGTGAGTGGACCGCGCAGAGTTTCACAAAAACAGCGCTTCGGCAACTGCAGCGTGTTATATTCGAGGCTTTTGCCAAGCATAGCTCCTATTCGCAAATGGGTGAAGAAGACTGAGATTGGAAACACTAAAAACGGACAACCAAGATCATCAAGAACGGCACAAAAAGTGGAGAGTTTTAATCAGAATCTTCGTGACAATAAAATATAAGCCTTATTATGACATTACGTTGTATGAAATAGATCTATACGACCACTGAATGACCGTCTGACCGTAATAAAATCGTCAATTAACATTCTCAGCAATTTTTGTACTTAACTGCGGAACTGTGAAACTGACTAAGACAATATTGGAAATTTGTTTTGATATAATGTATTACGCTATTTACATAATGATTAGAAATTTTCCATGTTCTATTTAGATTTATGCCTGAACTAATTTATTTTTCATCGTTATTAATATACCATATTTCAAAAATATCTTAAGATATTGATATAAAAGATGTAGATATTGAGAAATTTTATTTGAGTTTAACACTTTACGCAGCACAAAACAGAACAGACCAAAACGTTAAAAATGAATTGTAAGTACAAAGGCTAAGTTTAAAATATTTTTATATTTCCCATACATTCAAAAATTTCTTTTCAGTTTTCCAAATCATACTAGCAATATGCTTACTAAAGCTGACCACGTCGGCAGAGAATCAAGCAACTTTCTCTGCAGAACTTTTCGATAAAATCGCTCAGGAAAAGGTCAATGAGAATATCATCTTCTCACCAGCCTCAATACAGACCGCTTTAGCACTGGCTTATATTGGCGCTGAAGGCAAAACTGCTGACGAATTAAGAAAAGGTTTACATTTGGGCAATAGCAGCATCAGTAAAATACAAGTGGCAGAACGATTCGCAAATCTAATGAGTAAAATACGAAGAAACACCAAAGCTACAGTGAAAATGGCAAATCGCATTTATGTTCGCAACGATCTTCAACTTGCCCCCACATTTAATGATGTGGCTCAACGGTATTTTGACTCCAGTGCAGAAAGTGTAAACTTTTCCGAAAATGTCAAAACAGCTAAGAAGATTAACAAGTGGGTCGAACAGCAGACAAAGAATAAAATCAAAAATCTCATTCCGTCCGATAGTATTGACAAGAGCACAGCTGCTATACTGGTGAATGCTTTATATTTTAAAGCAGAGTGGGAGCATCATTTTGATCACAGTACCAGAAAGGTTGATTTTCATTTGAGCAAAATAAAAACGAAAAAAGTAGATATGATGTATCAAGCGAAAGAGTTTGCATATGCTGAATTATCAGATTTAAATGCAAAAGCTTTGTCGATGAATTACGTGGGTACTGATATACATATGTTAGTATTGCTACCAAATGAGTTGGATGGGCTTAATCAACTGGAACAGCAATTGAGATTTGAGGATTTGACCGCATTGATACCAAAATTAAAATCAGAGCACGTTAAATTATCTTTACCAAAATTCAAGTTAGAGTTTAAAGTGTCTTTAAAATCAACTTTGAAAGCCCTCGGTATGCAACAGATGTTCGATGAATCGGCTGATTTTAGTGCCTTGCTTCAAAATGGAGTTAGAGTTTCTGTATCGGAAGTATTTCATAAAGGTTTTATTGAGGTTGATCAAAATGGTACCACAGCCGCTGCAGCTACTGGTAAATAGTAAAAATAATGTATTCGAATGACTTTTTTTTATTTTTATTTTTTTTTTTTTCAATTTAAGCTGTAGTATGGGTGCCTATGTCATTACTTGTCCCTCTCAATCCTAAGGAATTTAAAGTGGATCATCCATTCTATTTTGCGCTCATAGATAGTGATACTGTGTACTTTGCTGGGCATGTTGTCAATATTTAAATTTTTAAAATTTTTAAACAATAAATAGTGACAAAATAAATATTTCTTATATTTGAAACTGCATTTTTTTATTTAAAAGACGAAAGTTTTTTAGTGAAGATCAAATTATTACAAATCCTCTTCGGAGTTTCAGGAGAATACATCCGAAATAATTATTACATTTGATATCTGTGGCATTTTGACAAAACAATCTACAGTGGCTCACAGCTTATTTCGTGCAGTAATTTTTTTTAACTTTAAAACACTGTATCTTTAAAACTAATACAAATATCATCAAATTTTGAATGCAGGCTTAAACGGGCATGTCTATGTATTGTTCATAATAAGTAAAAGAAAATCCATAAAATTTGATTCCGAGACGCTTAAGGCGGAAAAAACCGATTGAGCAGGAGAAATTCATGTCACAGCTTATTTCGTGCAGATGCTTATTTTCCCTTTGGAGCCAGCGTTTCGCGTTATTTAATGAAAATTTCTTTTTCTATGTTCTCTGTGTGGTATTCTCAACCAGATGCAGCCAATTTTTAGTTTGATCGTGTACATATGAGGGTAAAAATGTGCATTTTGCAGAAATGGCTCGTCCAGCAACGATAATCGGTGATAACTCATTTTAAGAACGGCCAATCTATGCGCTAATCTTCTTAGTATGTTAGTTTGAGTCCCACCTACAATGCAAGCACAATTAAAAGCTTCGTTCATGCAAATCGGGTCCAAAAGTAGGGTAAAAGTGCGTCAAACAACAATTTTAATCCCGCTGACGATTCATTTATGGTCCACAAAATCAATACTATCCCACATTATTGGCTCCAAAAACCATCTGGGATATACATCAAGAACTAAGTAACTCGTACAGTGCGAAAACTGGCGACTGCGTGTCCCGAGACCACAGCTTCAAAGCCCAAGTAGTTCTTCATAAGCAAAAAAAATTCAAAAAAGTCTACTTGCTTTTGCGATTCGGCATAATATTAAAAGTCCTAATCTTTGTGGGCGTGCTAATACTGAGCTCGATATCAAAAATAATTTAGGCTATTCTGGCATTTTTTGTTTATGAAGGGCTACTTAGGATTTAAAATTGTGGTCTCGGGACATGCAGCCGCCAGTTTTCGCACTGTACGAGTTACTTAGTTCTTGATGTATATTCCAGACGGTTTTTGGAGCCGATAATGTGGGTTAGTATGGATTTTGTGGACCATAAATGAATCGTCAGCGGGATTAAAATTGTTGTTTGACGCACTTTTACCTTAATTTTGTACCCGATTTGCATGAACGAAGCTTTCAATTGTGCTTTACATTGTGGATGGGACTCAAGCTAACATATTAAGAAGCTTAGCGCATAGATTTGCCGTTCTTAAAATGAGTTATCACCGATTTTTGTTGCTGGACGAGCCATTTCTGCAAAATGCACTTTTTCACCCTCACATTTACACTATCAAACTAAAAATTGGCTGCATCTGGTTGAGAATACCACACAGAGAACATAGAAAAAGAAATTCTCATTAAATAACGCGAAACGCTGGCTCCAAAGGGAAAATAAGCATCTGCACAAAATAAGCTGTGACTTGAATTTCTCCTGCTCGGTCGGTTTTTTCCGCCTTAAGCGTGTCGGAATCAAATTATGTGGATTTTCTTTTACTTATTATGAACAATAGACATGCCCGTCTAAGCCTGCATTTAAAATTTGATAATATTTGTATTAGTTTTAAAGATACAGTGCTTTAAAGTTAAAAAAAATTACTGCACGAAATAAGCTGTGAGCCACTGTAGCTCGAAATTGGCAACTTTTTAGGAGAGCTAAAAAACTGTTTAACTGCTTTTCAATAATGTGGCTGAATTTCTTTGATCCAGCAGTGAATCTTCTCTTTCAATACTTTTTAACTAATTTTCAACTATCGGTTGTCAAATAATTTTATTTTTTTGGTTATCAACACATCACCGCTTAAATAGCGCTAAGTTCAAATCTTGCGTGAGTTATGGAACACCCTTATATCTCTGGAACTGGAAATCGCAGAGATATGGTGATTATACCAAAAGAAATGTATTTAGTTTTTATTTTTATGACTAAGACCCTGGAGAATTGTCTTATCTCGAGGTAGGTTTTTTTGTCAAATGTCCACAGTTATTATGGTTTATCAAAAAGGAAATTAAACATGAGTACTTCTTTGATTCATAAAGTAGCAATAAAGTCAGAGTCCAGCCAATTTGAAGTGTTCTGTTGGAACAATTAGGTGAACGTATGCTTCTGGAAAACATTTTGTATGGATAAATTTTGCCACGCAAACCTTTAAGGGTTCAAATGTTATAACATGCGCTACACGATAAGAATAAAAATTTGATGCGCTTACACGTGAATTTAAATTTTTGGCAAAAATTTTGCCAGCTAATTTAAAAAAAAAAAACGATAGGCAATAGCAATTGCATCTGGAAAAAATCTGTGAAAATAAATTAAAGAGGTTAGAAAAAAAAAACACAAACATAAAATCTAAATTTCATTAAAAGCAATTGCCTGTAGCTATAGACAAATTAAAACCAGGTTTAAAGAAAACGTTTATACATACTTTAAGTTCTTAAAACCTGGTTTTAATCTGTCTTTAAATTAAAACGATCAAAAAATTACAAAATTTTTGATAGTCTATTAGTTCGGCCAAATAAATATCCAAACCTTCACAAAAAACAAAAAAATAGTGGCGAAGTGAAATGTAAAGGGTTTTTCAATAAGAGCGCTACAAAAGTTTTTTTAAATAAAACAAAACAGTTTTGGATATCAATGAAACTGTTTATTCCTGTGAAAGTACATTTGATGCCATTATGTATGGAACTCGATTTCTTTTGCATGGCCACCACGGGCTCGCTTGCAGAAGTCCAGACGCTGAACCCAATTTTCGACAGTTTTCAAGCATAAATCGGCCTATACTGCTGCAATTTCACAATCGATATTCGTACGAAGTTCATCAATCGTCGCTGGCTTGTTGGCATAGACCATAGACTTGATGTAGCCCCACAGGAAATAGTTTAACGGAGTCAAATCGCACGACCGAGGCGGACAATTGACTGAGCCATTTCGTGAGATAACACGTTCACCAAACTTGGTTTTCAATAAATTGATTGTGACATTCGCAATGTGTGGCTTGTGGCGCCGTCCTGTTGAAACCACATATTATCCAAGTCCATATCATCTAATTCGGGCCAAAAATATTCGGTTATCATTGAACGGTATCGATTCCCATTCACAGTAACGTGCCGGTCTTGATCATCACGGAAGAAGTACGGCCCAATGACGCCGCCGGCCCATAAACCGCACCAAACCGTATTTTTTTCGGGATGCAATGGTGATTCATGGAGTACGTGTGAATTGCTGCCTGACCAATAACGCATATTTTGCTTATTGACGAAGCCATTCAGCCAGAAATGAGCCTCATCGCTGAAGATGATTTTTCGATGAAAATCCGAATCATTTTCAAGTTGTTGCTCAGCCCAATTCACGAACATACGACGCTTCTGGTGCTCAAGCGGCTTCAGTTCTTGCGTCAATTTGATCTTGTAAGGATGTAGGCCAAGATCTTTTCGCAAAATTCGCCACAACGACGTCACAGAGATGCCCAACGCTTGAGAACGACGTGTGAGGGACACATTTGGGCTTTCTTGAACTGAAGTCTCAGCGGCAGCAATATTCTCGACACTACGGGTACTTCTTTGTCTCACTGACACGGGAAAATTTTGTACTGTGGTTTCAAATTTTTCCACTATAGTAGACGCTCAATTATTGATCTAGTAGGACGATTATGACGACCATAACTGACTCCGAATTTCGGTAATAAATTTTAATAATTTCTACTTGTTGTTGGCTCGTATATCTTTCCATGATGAAATGACATACCTTACTGAAGAGAAATGTCAAGAGAGCGTTTGCTGTCCCTATCGGTCTACTTTTGTAGCGTCCCCATTGAAAAACCCTTTAGTTTTAAAATGACCGGTATAAGTTGGAAACGCTTGGATTGAAATTAAAAATATTAGTGTCATGATATGACAAATTTGACTATCTGAATATGTTTTAACAAGTAAATTCTACGAGTTGTTGTTTTTATTATATAGCTTTAAGACAACCTCAAAGAAGTGATTACAGGGTTACCCCAGGATTCTGATGTTATAGAAAAAATATTATATTAAAAACATCACTTTATAGTATTTTACTATGTACATGTCTGTATACTTAAACTTCCCAAAGAAAGAAAATTTTTTTGCAAAGTGCTCCGTTTGTGACATTTTTGATGTGACCCTTTTTTGTTATTTATGGCTCATATTAACCCATTTTTAGCCACTATTCGAGTTTTCGAACAGCAAATTTGCCTATTTTTATCAATTTCTTTTGCTATGTAGAGGTGGAAGTGGAAATTTTTGTGGTATACCATATAATAGATAATTTAATTGGCTTTTGAAAAAAATAATTTCCGCCATCCCCCTTCCCCCCTGTGGACTACAGTTGGGGGTTAAAAAATAGCTTATAAGCAGACCCATTTTTAATAAATGAAAAAAATATAATAATAAATCGTATTTTCCAAAAAGAATTTTTTTTTGGTAGATAAAGGTCGAAAATATTCTAAAAGTGAGTTTACTTATAACTTTTTACCACTTGGAAGCACTGGTAGACTTGCAAATATGACTGTTCGAAAAGTCGAACAATGGCCGTTGGCGGAAAAACTCATAATTTTTTGTTGGTGTACTTTTCTATGCTAAGCAGGCTAGAATAACTCTGAATTCGGAAGAAACAAAAAACAAATCAATTTTTTTCCATTGGCGTTCAAATATTTTAATAACTCGAAGATGCCTATGACTTTTTCCATTGAAAAATTTCAAATTTCTGTGGAAAACTACATTCGACCTTCAACATATGAACAAGTATTTTTGAATGAATCAAAGATGCGTTTGACTTTTTTTGCAAAATTTCAAATTTCTGTAGGAAACTGCAGTAATGTACGATCATTGAGTTTTGGACAACACAATTTCATGATAATGATGCTTCCAATTATCGTGCTTCGATTTGATCGATAAAATTGTGGTGGGCACTTTGGTTGTCCGTTTTAGAGTCATTTGTTGTCAACGCTTGGAAACTTAATTGCTTTGTTAACGAAATGGTCGACCGAAGACTCCATAGCAGGCATTTCGAATGGACTTATCGACAAATTTGTTACTAACGCCTGATGAAAACGAAGACAGCGACCTCGAACAGCTACCTGATTCAGGCGAAGAACAAGCCCCACTGCTTCTTCGAGCCAAAGGAAATCATGAGTTATAGCCCAGGCAAATTAGCATAAAAATAGACGTTAAATAACAATAATTAGGGGAAAGCTGAATATCAGTACAGACCTTAGAAACACCATTACAAATAATCTGTCAAAAGTCCCCATTGATCCCATGTGAGCTAAAAAAGTTATTCAAGGTCAAAGGTCACAAAACATAGTTTTTTGGAAATATCTCGCCAGCGGTAACTTCTAGAGAAAAATTTTTGTCGGCAATTTTGTAGCTTATAAAATTTCCTATAAAAACGTTTCACATTTTGTTTTCATGCGATTTGTAGTTTGGGAGATATCCTAATTTAAATTGAGGCAAAAATTAAAATGTACGTATGTGCCGCTTATGAGTGCGCATAGTGATGTGTTGAGCTTTAAATTTAATTATCTTATGAACGGTCAGTCAGACGTTAAAAGTAAAAATATTGCCTTTAGGGAATTGCTTGCTTAACAAACTGCACGTTGTTTTTCTTTCGTGCGATGCATAGTTTAGGAGATATCTTTCGACAATCCTGAAATTTAGAAAAAAACAATTTTTTCAAAATATCTCGGAAACGATGTGCCCTGGGAAAAATTTTTTTCATGCATTTTGTAGTACGTGCGATTCCCTATGAAGGTCTCTCGGAACACTTTTTTCGTCCGACTAACCGATCATGAGATAACGCTATTTGAAAATCATTCGAAAATCAACTTTCAAATTATTTTACAATGCACACTCGTATGCCACAAGGTCTTTGCTTTGCCGTTGCTACGTCGACTGCGCACATTATCGTTTTCAGGGTTGTCACATCGTATTTTTTTAAGGAATTCTTAAAGCATACAATTTAGCAAAATAAAATAAAATAAATTTTTGTTTTAAAAATTTTATAATAACTTTAAAAGTTCAATATTCACTTTTAGGGTTGCCACCTGGTTTTTTTTCGTATATTTGGCTTAATCCATATACTATAAAAATTAAAAAAAATTTTAGTTTTGAAACGCTTAGATAAAGTTTATAAAAATCCATTATACATTTTTAGGGTTGCCACCTAGTCATTCTACAAAAATTTGATTATATCTCACTTTTTACCGACTTAATTGAATTGTTTGGCCTTCAAATACGGTTATATAATCCATAATGCATGAAAAAAATTTTTCCTAGGGCACATCGTTTCTGAGATATTTTGAAAAAATTGTTTTTTTCTAAATTTCAGGATTGTCGGAAGATATCTCCTAAACTATGCATCGCACGAAAGAAAAACAACGTGCAATTTGTAAAGCAAGCAATTCCCTATAAGCGATATTTTACTTTTAACGTCTGACTCACCGTTCATGAGATAATTAAATTTAAAACTCAACACATCACTATGCGCACTCATAAGGGGCACATACGTTTTAATAATTTTTGCCTCAATTTAAATTAGGATATCTCCCAAACTATAAATCGCATGAAAACAAAATGTCAAACGTTTTTATAGGAAATTTTATAAGCTACAAAATTGCCGAGAAAAATTTTTCTCTAGAAGTTACCGCTGGCGAGATATTTCCAAAAAACTATTTTTTGTGACTTTTGACCTTGAATAACTTTTTTAGCTCACATGGGATCAATGGGGACTTTTGACAGATTATTTGTAATGGTGTTTCTGAGGTCTCTACCGATTTTCAGCTTTCCCCTCATTATTGTTATTTCAAATGCTAATTTGCCTGGACTATTAGTTGTGCAGCCCGAAAATAAAGCCAGACACTGCAAAGTATGCAGTAAGCCTACGCTACGAATGTGCAAAAAGTGTCAAGTCCACTTGCACATGAAAAATTGCTCCGCAGCCCACCACAATTAGGAGCAAAATCAATAAATATTGAAAAACATACAACAAAAAATAAACAAAGAAATGAATTAATTATAAAAAATTAAATAGAATGAACATATCAATTGTATTTTTATTAAATTTTAAATATGTATGGCTAATTTCTGCAGTAATATGCATATTTACTGTAGTGGCTTAATTGTGCAAAACGGCCTTTGTTCGACCTTTCGGACAGCCCCCCCTGGCAAAACTATTACAGATACAATTTTTTGGAAAGCAGATTCGGCTTTTCTAGGTCCATTTAAGTTTAGAAATGTTACTTTCAATTGCAAATTCGAAAAAAATATGGCGCGGCACAAAATGGGTTGAAGTACGATTTTGAGTTCAAGATTTTGCCGAACCGTTAAACCTACGAAAAAATTATTTCGTGCATAAAATAAAACATACCTCCTGGGAGTACCGAGTGACACGTTTGTAAAACCCTGCTTTCAGCTGCCGTATAAAACGCAAACATATTTTTACCCAGACGCGTCAAAGCATGTCACCTTTGGGTGACAAATAGTGATTCAAATTAACGCATGTGCATCGCAGTCAATGACTAATACAGTGGTATACGTACCAACAACTGTTTTTACGAAAATTATTTTCTACAAAACTCGAGGACATATTTCAATTCGAAACTGCGAGTTCAAAGAATTATTTTCAGCTGCAGATTTGTAATTTGTTTCCTGTTCCATTTCCGTTTTATGTCGTTTTTCATTGTTATGTTTGGTGAATACAGGATATGCCACGTTTGTGACATTCGGGGTATATTAAAAAACTTTCACGGTAGACAAATAATTATCCACTTTATCAGAAAAGCATAATTCCTAATTTATAATGTCGCTCCCAATTTAAAGCCCTCAAGCTAACTTTTACAACGGAGGCAGTGTACAAAATTCTAAAGAATTAACTTGCTTGGTAACAAAACCGCGCACAGAAACTACGACGCCAAAACGGTCTAAATGACTTTGATTTTGTTAATTTGTTTCGATGGAATGTTTAACGCTTATTACAAGATGTTGAAAATTTTCCATTTACTATTTACTTATGTATATGGCTAAACTAATTTATTTTTTATTATTATTTACTTATCAATCACCACCAAATATATGTATATCAAATACATATATCTTGCGAAATTGATTTATATTGATATTTCCAAAGAAATGACAGTGGAGGGGGCATAGCATCGCCCATTTTTCAGTTGGATGTTATTAACTCAAGTATTGTTCATACTTATATACTTACCAAATCTCATTCAACTACGTGAAACAGTTTTAAAGATAGCACTGATTCTTTCGATTAAAGCCACACATTTTCATATAAACAGCAGCCTGGGGGCCACGGTCAAATATTTTCCGATCAGCACCAAAATTTTTATGCTCGATACTTACACCAAAAGGAAAATTTTTAGTCCCAGGAAGCAAGGTATCTCACATTTTTAATTTTTGCGATAGGTCCAATGTATTTATACGAGGCGCTGCACAACAAAAAGCACCGTATATTCACAAGATCAAGATTTATACGACCACTGAATGACCATTTGACCGTGATAAAATCGTCAATTAACATTCTCAGCAATTTTTGTACTTAACTGCGGTACTGTAAAACTGACTAAGACCATATTAGAAATTTGTTTTGATATAATGTATTACGCTATTTACATAATGATTAGAAATTTTCCATGTCCTATTTACATTTATGCCTGAACTAATTTATTATTCATCGTTATTAATATACCATATTTCAAAAATATCTTAAGATATTGATATAAAAGCTGTAGATTTTTAGAAATTTTATTTGAGTTTAACACTTTACGCAGCACAAAACACAGCAGAACAGAACATCAAAAATGAATTGTAAGTACAAAGAATTAATATAAAATATTTTTGTATTTCCCATACATTCAAGAATTTTCTTTCAGTTTTCCAAATCATCCTAGCAATATGCTTACTACAGCTGACCACGTCGGCAGAGAATCAAGCAACTTTCGCTGCAGAACTTTTCGATAAAATTGTTCAGGAAAAGGTTAATGAGAATATCGTCATTTCACCAGCCTCAATACAGACCGCTTTAGCACTGGCTTATATTGGCGCTGAAGGTAATACTGCTGACGAACTAAGAAAAAGTTTACATTTGGGCAATAGCAGCATCAGTAAAATACAAGTGGCAGAACGATTCGAAAATCTAATGACTAAAATACGAAGAAACACCAAAGCTACAGTGAAAATGGCAAATCGCATTTATGTTCGTAACGATCTTCAATTTGCCTCCACTTTTAATGATGTGGCTCAACGATATTTTGAGTCCAGTGCAGGAAAAATGAAGTTTTCAGATAGTATCCAAGCAGCTAACAGAATTAACAATTGGGTCGAACAGCAGACAGAGAATAAAATTAAAGATCTAATTTCGCCTGATGATATTAACGGTGATACACTTGCTATATTGGTGAATGCTATTTACTTTAAGGCAGATTGGGTAAATCCTTTTCCACCCTCTTCCACAAAGGAAGATTTTCATGTGAGCAAAATAAACACGAAAAAAGTAGAGATGATGCAAAGAAAGGCAAAGTTTGCATATGCTGAATTATCAGATTTAAATGCAAAAGCTTTGTCGATGAAATACGTAGGTACTGATATACAAATGTTAGTACTGCTACCAAATGATTTGGATGGCCTTAGTCGATTAGAAAAGCAATTGCGATTTGAGGATTTGACCGCATTGATACCAAAATTAAAATCAGAGTCTGTTTATGTGTCTTTACCAAAATTCAAGTTAGAGTTTAAAGTGTCTTTGAAATCAACTTTAGAAGCCCTCGGTATGCGACAGATGTTCAATGAATCGGCTGATTTTAGTGCCTTGCTTGAAAACGGAGTTAGAGTTACTGTATCGGAAGTTTTACATAAAGGTTTTATTGAAGTTGATGAAAAGGGCACCACAGCCGCTGCAGCTACTTGTAAATACAGGAAATTATGTTATTCGAATGACTTTTAATTTTTTTTCTAATTTCAGCTATACTAATGATTAATACTTTGTCAATAAGTTTGGTTCCGCCCAAGGTATTTATAGTGGATCATCCATTCTATTTTGCTCTCATGGACAGTGATACTGTGTACTTTGTTGGACATGTTGTCAATCTTTAAGTTTTGAAAATCTTCAAACAATAAATAATGACAAAATAAATACATATTTCTTATACTTAAAATTGAGTTTTTTTATTTTACAGACAAAAGTTTTTTAATGAATATCAAATTATCACTTATCCTCTAAGGAGTTGCTGAAGAATTCATACATGTAAATTATATTGCTATTAATATTTATTTGTTGCGAAGAAATGTTTATATATAAGCCGAGACCATCTAGTGGAGAAGGTACATTATCTTCAATCACAAAATTTAGCAGCACAGCTAAAAATAAGAGATGGGGTCAATTTTACCGGTTTTCAGTTTTAGGTGGAATTCAGTGTTTAGACATGTTCCAAACATTTTACAACTGATTTGTAGCCGGTTATCAAATTACAAATACAAAGAAAAGCGGTCTTAATGAACCTCTACCTTGTAAAAATTGATAATTGGCAAACTTTGAACTTCGATATCTACTTACAAACTTGATTTTTTCATTTTACGATTTCAAAATTTCATAACTCAGTCAGCTTTTGGAATTTTCCAGTAATCGAGGTGCGATTATATTTAAAATGCATGTATTTTTGGAAAATGTAAGAAAACGGATTTTTATTTAGTGAAGATATGGTATCTTTTTCGCTGGACGATTACAAATATTGTCAGCAATTACTCTGACGTTTGACACATGTCATTTTATTTATTATTATTATTATTATTATGTTCTTTATTTTCGGTTATATCAATATTGACAAAGTATTTCATATATGTAAAGATTTACAAGCATGACATGATATCTGCCGTCTGCCGGTTAAAATTACAAAAATTAGTTTTTCTTAATAGAGAGAGTTAATTTAAGAATAAAAATGAGGAAAACAGGTAAAAAAAATGAATACAAAACCATAACATTTTTTTTTTTTTTGTGTGTGTATATTAAACAAATATGAGTTTTAAGTGAGGGCTTTTACTTTAGCTAAAAGAAATGCAAAAGAGCGCACCAGAAATGCATATGAGTGGTACATATAATCATTTCTAATGGCTCCCTGCTTAACAATAATTAAAACAGATTAGAAACTGCATTTTCGTAGCTACAACTTAGATGTTTCAAGTTTGATAATCTATAGCTCTATGTACAAATTTCGATACTGCATAGCATCTACAATAAAACGAATAAGTAATTTCCAACCGTAGGCTCCATTCAGTAACTCCAAACAGTCTTCAACTGCTATAAAGCTCGTGCCAAAGTGTAATCTACGAATTTCTTGTGGAATTGGGCATATCGCCAAAAAGTGCAAAACATCTTCATTTTTGTTAAAATTACAAAGTGTGCACAAGGGGTTAATATCACTCCTATGCGGCCTGTAATTTATTTCAATAATTTCGGTGCGAATTTTAAAAATCAAAGACATTTCTGTGGCAGTGAATTTTTTCATTAAAATAATTGTTGGGGCCTAAATAGTGATTAAGCTGTTTATATATAGATCTCGTATCTGTTGCTCTTGCTCTTTCGAGGCATTGGTTGTAAAGCTTGTCATCTACTGCGGAAATGCAATCATAAAAAATATTCCTCCACTCATCCGCATTATCATTCGAAAGTGGCAAACTGGAATTAAAAGTATTAGCGACATTGTACCACTCGTTGAACGGAAAATGACTACCAGCAAACGCAACTTGGAGAATTCTTTTTTGAAGATTAAGGGTTGGTCTCTGATTGACCTTGCATATATAGTCTGCACTTGCTTTCAGGTTAGTTATGTAAATAAAAGGAAGACCTGACTCTACATGTATAGCATAACTTGGAGTATGTGTTGGTAGTTTAAAGACTCGTTTGAAAAAATACCGTTGAATGTTCTCCATTTCCTCCGCATATTTCTGACCATAAGTCTCATTTGCATAGCAGAAACAACTTTTGATTGTGGCATTAAATACTCTGAACTTAGAGTTGAGATCAACATGCAAAGAACTTGGACCACAAACTATTAATTGCTGTTTTAGCTTTACACATTCGTTCTTCAATGTGAGGGCGAATGTTTAAATTATATGTAAGTAGAAACCCAAGATATTTAAATTCGTTGACTACCTCTTTATTATTGCCATCCAGATTCCATCTTCCTTCACTTCTACCATTCCGGTTTTGTGCTCTAAAAACCATTATTTTAGATTTTTCAGTATTTATTTTCAAGTCCCACTTATCACAAAAAAATTTAAGCTTATTAATTTGCAGCTGGAGGGTTGCTGGGTTGTCAGCGCAAATAACCAAATCGTCTGCGTATAGCAGCACTTTTATATCTACATTTCCATAAGTTAAACCGCCAGGAATACTTTCAGAGACATCGTCAATGTATAAAGCAAACATAATAGGACTGAGGATGCAACCTTGTGGGACACCAGATTTGGTGGAGAATGTGTGCGATCTTTTGTTTTCGCTACGGACACTAGCAGAAGTATTGGGTGTACAACTTTGCTTCCGCCGTTTTCCGATAGGTGGCTGTACCGGCTGAGGCTGGTTGAAATACATAGATGATAATGCCTTTAAAGTGAGTGTGGACAGTGCCTAACGAATTGTCATCGCCGTTTCAGTGACAGTTGTTCTTGTTTTTGTATTATTCACGCTCGAAAATGTCCGTTTATGTGCCCAATTCTCGCCATTTGCGGGAAGTTTTACTTTTCTGTTACAATTCGAAAAAAAATGCAGCTGAAGCGCATCGAATGCTCTCAGAAACTTACGGTGATGCTGCTGGTTTCAACGTTTTAAAAATGGTGATTTCGATGTCGAAGAAAAACATGGTGGTGGACAATGCTCGGCCTCACGTCGCAAAAGTGGTCAAAAAGTACCTGGAAACGCTGAAATGGGAAGTCTTGCCCCACCCGCCGTATTCCCCAGATGTCGCCCCTTCTGACTTCCACCTATTCCGTTCGATGGCACACGGCCTGGCAGATCAACATTTTCAATCCTTCGAAGAATTGGAAAAATGGATTGCTTCATGGATAGCGTCAAAAGCGGACTCCTTTTTTCGAGCCGGGATCCGAAAATTGCCGGAAAGATGGGAGAAAGTTGTCGCTAGCGACGGATAATACTTTGAATAATACATCTGTAAGCACTTTTTCGCAATAAACCTTTTAATTTTGGAAAAAAACGGCGGAAGCAAAGTTGTACACCCAATATTTTCTAAAAGCTTTTGATAAATGTGTATGAATTTTGTCGATACACCCAACGAAGATAATTTAAATAGCAAAGAATTTCGGTTCACCGTATCAAATGCTGCCTTAAAATCAACGAAAAAAGCGTATAGTTTCTTTTTCTTTTCAATAAACCTCTTCGCTACTGTTTTTATGGTAAAAATTTGCTCGAAAGCCAGCTTCAAATGGACTTATAATATTATTGTCATCAAGCCAATTGACTAAACGATTATATAAAATTGATGTAAAGATTTTTCTTAAAGAGCAAAGGACTTAGATTCCTCGGTAATTTTCGGGGAGGGCAGGGTCACCTTTTTTAAAAATTGCAGAAATACTGGAATCCAAAAAAACTTGAGGGAACTGTCTCATCTATAAATATTTTATTAAAAAACCTCAAAAGGTAGTTTAACAGATCCGGCGTAAAATTCTTATAGCATTCCACTGGAATTCCTTCAGAACCCGAAGCTTTGCCTTTTTTCATTTTGCTAAGAGATATTACAAGCTCGGACATATCAATTGAGTGGTCCAAATCTGGGATTATGACTTCAGGGATCGCATAATAGATGGTTTTTTGATGCGGGTCTGGCAGTAAGAGATTCTCAAAATATGCTCCAAGAACATCAACATTAATCACAGAGGTATTTCTGTTTTTGTAGCCACTTAGACAACGTATATGGTACCAAAAAGATTTCGAGTCTTTACAAGCGACTAGCCTAGAAGCGTAGTTTTTAAGAAACATTACTTCTTTATACCAACATAGTTTCTTATACTTTTTGTTCACCTGAAGGTAGAGTGATTTATAAATGGAATTATTTGTTTCTCTAAACAAAAACGAAAAGATTTTTTCCTCAGCCTTCTACAATCTTCATCATACCAGTTTGTCAGTGCAACGCATCTTCCATAACGTGGAGGTGCCCCTATCGAGTCCTTGATTACCTGAAATAAAGCATTAGTTACAACTTCAAGGTCATTATTTTCTACATCAGGTAGCGTTGAAGACGATTGGGTTAAGTTGGCAACATATCTTGACGCGATTTTCTCGCTCCATTTTAATAGGGTATCACTATGCAGGAGCTGATATCAGTCAACATTGCCCAATGAATGAAATTCGCAGGAGACCACAATAGGCAAATGCGATGAAAAGTTAGCAGATACAATCTCAAAGTCAGTTATAGCATTAAGCCACTCGTCTTTAACTAGACAATAGTCAATTACCGAACAACCTAACTTGGAAATAAAGGTGAAGTCACCTCTTGTATCTCGTTTCGAAACGCCATTTAAAATAAACAACCCATAATCTGTAATTGTTTCTGCAAGTAGTTTTCCTTTTTTATTTAAGCATTGATCAGCAGAGTTTTTATTGTCTGCAAACTGCGAGTAACTGAAAATAGTAGAGTTTTGAAAATTACTTATTCGTCCGTTTAAATCCCCGATTATCATCAAATTTTTATAATTGCATTTAACTAAAAAGTTTCGAAGGTCTTCCAAATCGCATTCCCAATTACTAAAATTCAAATACGTCGGTAAGACTGTTAAATGACAAGAGTTAAAAGTTATATCTATAATTATTCTATTTTCAACGTTTTCAAAACATACCGTATTAGTCGAAATGCAGTTTCTTAGGGCGCAAAGTATGCCACCGCTGGCTCTTCCAACACTATAATTTCTTTTCGCAGGAATACACTTAATTTTATAATCTTTAAGATATTTAAAATACTGTAATTCATTACCCTCCTCGACAAAAGTTTTTAAGAGTATGATTATATCAAATTTCATAATAAATTTAAAAAAATCTGGTGTTAAAAGTTTACTTTTAAGACCAGCTATATTATAACACATTATACTAAAATTATAAGTTTTCAAATTTTTACTAAGATTTTGGCAGACGGCAACCCTATCCTAAATAGTCTTAGTTAAGTTAGGACCTGAACTACGTTGCTTCGTGCTATGAGCTACAGGTGGCGTAACAGAAGCTTGAGGGATTGGCTGCTGGCTATCATTCGAAGAGGTGTCAAAGTAACACATGGCAGTATCACCAAACGTTGTTTTGATGAATTCTAGTTGTGTTTTGTTTTCGATTTTTAAGCCACTAACTACGTTGTATGTGAAGCTAAAATTTTCAATGTGTAGTTTCGTTCCTTTTACAAGTAAATTGCATTTCGGGTTCAGTGCGTTTAGTCGTTCTTTAATAGTAAAAAGCGATTTTCGTTTGTTTCGCGTGATGAGTGAATTTTCGCGGTGTACGGTAATACCACAGCCTCTTCTCAATTTAGATGGGATAGCCTTGATAATATTGTTGACAGTTTCTCCATCGCGAAAATGTAAAATCATCGTAGTGTTTTTGTTGCTCGGCTTGGAAAATTCTTGTGATTTTTCAATACCTAAATCTGTATTTGCATTTAGATCGAGAAGGTTAAGACAAGTCTGTTTTGCAAATTCCAGCTTGTTTTCTTTCCCATCTGAAGGAAAATGCATGACAACCGTATTTTCAGTGGTTTTTCGTGAAAAAATTTCTAATTGTTTTTCCAAAAGATGACAATAATTCTCCATTTTGGATAACCTCTCGGAGAGTGTTGTGTTGAGAGATCGCAGTAATTGAATTTCAGCTGAAACCGCCAAAATGTCATCTTTTGTTGCAATATTTTTCAGGTGAGACTCCAAACACTGGTCCACAATTGCCTTGAAGCCATCCAGATCTGTTGACATGGTGGGAGATGAGGTGTGACTACCAGATTTCTTTCCCTTAGGTAAAATTTCAGGCGATGTTTGCAACAACCTTCTTTTATTACTCATAAACGTTTGTTCTAACAAGGCGCCAAAAGTCACAATGCGATTTTATTTGTTAAAAAGTCCTACCTTGAATGCAGGATACAAACTCGAAATGATTGTTGGTGCAGGATTGTAGTTTATCAAAAATAAATAACTATTTGATAAAAACTCACTTTATTTTATAATAAAAACGTATACAACTGGGAGCTCAAAAAATTTTGCTGTTGAGTTTAACTCTCTCTCTCTTGTTCGTGTTTTTTTCTTTTTGGTTAAAGTCATCAACTCATGCACACGTTTTCCAGAACTGGTTACGTGATAACACGCTGGACTAAGTCAGATTCAAACACAAGTGTGAGATATTTTATAAAAATAACAATGAATTTATAATCTTTTATTGAATTTATTTAGATTTTAGCTCTCACACTCATAAGTATTTAATACCGAATAAACTGAAGTTAGCTCAAAATCAGTGTCCTTCCTCAGTAAGAGTGCTATACACGTACGTTGCAATAATATTGTTGTTAAGCAAAAGGGAAATCGAACATGACTATTTTTTTGATGAAAATAAAGGCAATAATGTAACTGTCCAACTAGTTTTATTAAGTTTTCTGTTGTAGTCCTGATAAATTTTGCCAAGCAAGGCTATGACGGTTCAAATGCCAAAAGATGCGCTATATAGGAGGAGCATAGGGCCAATATGAAACATCTCCACTCGTCGCGATGCCTTACGATGACTTTGATCTCTTGCCACGACTTTCCCGATTCTTGAATTTCCTTTTCCAGCGACCTTTTCCAGTTGGTTTTGGGTCTACCACGTCCTCTGCTGCCTAGTGGATTCCACTCAAGAGCCTGGCGACAAACTTCGCTGTGTGGTTTCTGGAGAGTGTAAACAATCCATCTCCATTTGCGCAGCTTGACCACATTTGCTATAGTCTTCTGATTGCATTTTTGATGTGGTTCGGCATTTGATATAGAGTGAGGCCACCAAACCGTTAGATGTTCAGGAACAAGCCATGTTTCGCACCCATATAACAAAACCGATTTCACATTCGAATCAAAAATGCGCACCCTCGTTTTAGTGGATGTAACGGGTGAAGACCATATTTTGTTCAATTGAGCAAACGCGCCTTTTGCTTTTGCTATTCTTGAGTTGATATCCTCTTTTGCTCCACCATCCATGGAGATAATGCTGCCCAAATACGTGAAGCTATCGACGTTTTCGATGTCATCAATGCCAGCTCTAAACGTGATGTCATTGTTTGCGTTTAACTTCATGCTTTTAGATAAATTGACTCGCACTCGCTTAGGTCATCTTTTTTTGGCAGTTTCACTAACATGCCATGTAGCCAATTTTCTGGCAAACGCTCTTCGCTCCAGATTTTCGTGAGCAGAGAATGGAGAATTTTAGCTGATGTTATGGGCATGCCTTTATCAGTTCAGCTGTTATTTGATCTATACCGGCGGCCTTGTTGTTTTCATGCTTTGAATAGCTTTCACTATTTCATCGATTGTAGGCGGTGGTGTTTGTATTCGACTTCTACTGCGAGTCACTGTGGCAGTTGTAGTTGGTGATTATGGTTGTGGGGATGTGGTAGACATGGGATTTAGTATATCACAAAAATACTCTTTCCATCTCTTTATTTGGTCGTCCGCGGATGTTAAGATATTTCCAATTTTGTCTTTGATAGGGCGGCTCTGTTGGTGTTTTCTGCCAGATAATCTGCGGGTGATATCGAAAGTTGCCTGAGATTTTGAGCATTTGCAGCGCTTTCGGCTTCGCTCGCGAGGTCGTTATACATTCTTCTTTTATCTTGTCTGCACGATCGCCTGTCTTCTTTATTGAGAGAGTTAAAGACCTTTTCGGCGACGTTTTTTTGCGCTCTAGTTTTAGCGTCGTCTCTCAGTTTTTTCGCGCTTCTTCTTTTTTCAACAAGACTCAACGTTTCATTGCTCATCCAGTGCTTCTTGTTCGAGGGTCGAAACCCAAGTATTTTTAAACTGGAGTTTAAGAGCGCCACCTTAGCTGCCCTCCACGATGTTTTAGTACTTCGACCACAATCGAACGGAACTGCTTTAAGTTCTTCTACGAAAGATCTGCGTATCTCGTCGTTCTTAAGCTTAAGCACGTCGAATTTTTTTTCTACAGATTGTTCGCTGGAACGTTTATTAGCGGCGAGTTTTAGTCGAATGACCGCGACGAGAAGACGGTGGTCGGAGCCCATGTCAGCGGCCCTCTTTACTCGTACGTCCAGAAGACTCCCTCTCCATTTTCTGCTAATGCAGAAGTGGTCGATTTGGTTTTCAGTGATATTGTTTGGAGACACCCAAGTAGCCTTATGGCATTTTTTGTGTGGGAACAGCGTACCTCCAACGACAAGAGCGGCTGCATTGCAGGCGTCAATGAGAAGCTTTCCATTGTCGTTTCTCGCACCCAAACCATGTCATCTAATCACATGCTCAAGTTTAAGGTTTTCTAAGCCTACTTTGGCATTTAAATCGCTCATAACCATTATGACGTCGTTCTTGTGAGCACTGTTTATTGCTGCAGCGAGTTGGCTGTAGAATTCATCTTTGGCTTCTCTCTCTGCCAACTCGGTGGGCGCGTATGCTTGGAAAATGGTAATATTTCTTGCGGGGGTTCGAAATCTGCACCAAATGAGCCTTTCGCTTACAGGTTTCCATTCCATAACTGCCTTTACTACAGTTCTACTTAACAAACATACAACTCCATCTCTGTGGATGTCATTTTGCGCTCAACCGAAGTAAATAAATTTTTCGCCGTCAGGAAGTACATATTCGCCGGCACCGTTCCATCTACATTCGCTTAACCCCAATATCTCAAGGTTGAATTTCTGGAGTTCTCTTACGGCTTGGTGTATTTTGCCTGGTTCATTAAGAGTTCGGAAATTCCAAGAGCCGATGCGTGTTCGAGTTTTTATCGAAAGGATTTTAAAATTTTGACGAACCATATTGGTTCCAGTTATAGGAGAATCATTCCTAACTATTCATGTTTCTGGCACCTCCAAATCCGATGTGCATGCTGCCGAGGCAGGTAGATTAACCACACTCTGGTGGGTACCACTTAGAGAGTTGATTTCCATCGTTTTTCGATCCATGCTTTATTAGTATAATCTTCTCTGCAACGCCCCACGCTGTAAGTTATAAGCTTTAAGCTGGATCCGGCAAGCGCTGCAACTATAGTGGCCAAATTCACTTTCAATTTTAGCCGCCTAATCTGGGAGCCACCCACTTTGGGTCAGACGCTTCAGGATTACAACTTCGACAAGATGCTGTCCAACGCTACGCCCTTCCACACCCTGACTGTTTACCCGCTTTAAGTCGCCTTTTACGACAGGCATGCTTACCTCGGGCATATTCTGACCCCTTACCCGTAGGGTTGCGCTATATATACGGTGACCATTTATTGTATTTGAAATTGAATTAAATTTTAATTAAAGCATAATTTATAAGCTTTTAAATGATGTATGACTCAAGATGGGATTCGGTCGCTACATGACAGATGGCTTTTGAACGCCAGCGTTTTTACTCAAGAGGAATACATCTTACGAAAAAATTGTACTAGCCGTAAATGCTTAGGATCGTCCAAGAAATACGTGCGAAATTTTTTGGAAAGTTTAAAAAATTTTTCATAATTTTTGAAAAAAATTTTTGTAAAAAATTTAAAAAAAAAAAATTCAAAAAAATTCAGACGTATTCCTTAGACGATTCTAAGCATTTTTTCCCAGTTCACTTTTTTCGTAAGAAGACTTTCTTTTGTGTAAAAAAGAGTTTTGCCTGCCGCGGACATTCGAAAGCTCTTATGTAGCGACTGAATCCCATCTGCAGTCATGCACCATTTTAAAGCTTATAAATTATGCTATAATTTAAAGTACTGTCAAAAAAAATTTGGGGGGGTTTTTTTTTTAAAAAATGCAAAAGTATTTTTAAATTTAAAAAATTTTGGTGAAAAAGTTTTTTTTTTTCAAGTAATATTTTTTTAATAAAAACAATATTTCAAAATGAATAGGGTAAGTTTCTAACAATTGTCAATTTACAAAGTCTTAAGTTAGCTATAAATTTTTGAAGATACATATACCCTTTTCATGAAAATTACAAAAATTGCCATCTTCGACACCCTGTATTTTATCAATAAATGGTATAAGGACCAAATCCTTCAGCATTATTAATTTTGCACACGGGTACTACCATATTGCCAAAGTTGAGCGAAATCGGAGACAAAAAAATTTTCAGCTGGTACACTTGGCGTGTTTTGCTTCATATATACATATCTAAAAATGTACCCAAAATTGTTGAAAATTTCTTCAATTTTGGAATTTTCTATCTTTCTGTGTATATCTGACTGTATTTATTATGATTTAATACATAAAAAGTCAAAATTCAAAACAAAGTTCAAAGAAAGAGAATATTACAACTATCTTCAAACCGCGGAATAATGCTCACTTTTTGCACCAATATATACAATTGTAGCCATATGGCTGCATGTGAAATTCAAAAATCGCTGAAGTCTATCGGTGTATTTTTTTAACTTTTTATCTTTACAGTATTGTAAAGGCATGTTTTCTTTATGAACTACAATATTTAATTCATTTTGTCTAATATAATTTTTTTTTAAGAAATTTAAAAAACAAAGTCTGTCATACAGCAAAAAATTTAGTTTTGGAAAATGCTTCTCTTAAAAAGTCGAAATGTATACTTTAAAATAAAAATTCTTAGGACTCTAAAGAACAATAATAATTAAAGAAATATTTTCTAAATTAAGTATCCATACCACCACAGAGACCCTAAAAGTTGTGTAGCTATATGGCTACAAATGACTGAAAGGTATTACTATAATTTAAACAGTAAATTTTGTTACAATAGTAAGAAAATGAGAAAAATCAGTATGAAAAAATAAGAAATTAGGGCTATCAGTCACTTATAATGTTAATTCAAAAATTTTAAATGCTTTGCAATATATCTCAAGTGATATTAAGGGAACTGATGCTATTGTGGTATAGCTAATGTTTAGGTAGAATTTGAAAGAGAACCGTTAGATAAATTTCAGCCAAATTTGTTTATGCTAAACATTGAAGTATTGGCTACAGAATATATTTCAATAAAATGTCATTAAAAAAAGTTATTGAGTAAAATCTGAAAAAAGTCAAAAAAGTTGTTGGGAGGTGGTGGCACAATTTGGTATATATACTGATCAGTACTTGTAAAGTGGGCTGGTAATGTGGTAAATATAAGTAGGGTAATGTGGTATACTTAACCATAAAACCAAATATAAAGTTTGAAAAGTATGAAATAAGTTCATAATAACATTTACATTGGTTCTCAAACTCATAGTTTTTATAAAAAAATAAACAACACTCAAATAATGTTAAGAATAACAAGAAATATTCATATACCACATTAGCGAATCCTGATTATATAGTACCACATTGGCCAATTTTTACATATTACAAAATTCGAAAAATAAAATGGGAAACTTTGTGAATTTACACAGTTAGACACTTATTTCGCAATACTTAGCACTTACCTTTATTGAATATAAATAAAACTTAACCAAAAAAGCAACTTTTTCTTAACAAAATTTTTTTCCAAAAAATCCTTCAAAAAAAATCAACCATACGCGACTGAAGTTTCGTTCAACTGACACCGGAAAAATTTTATTTTGGTGCATGACAGCAACACATCCCTGGATTTTCATGTTTTCTAATAGGATTGAAGCAGTGACGTTCGCAGGTTCTTTCCCAAATCAAAGACATGCGACCATACCACATTGAAAAACTATACCACAATAGCAGCAGTTCCCCTAATGTAGCAAAAAACACAACAGCAGCCACAATGTATGGTTTTAATTGTGTTTATTTAATTTAATTTGAACAATAATTTTTTAATAATAAATATACAGTAAAAGAATGCAGTCATTAATAGTAAATCGATTTACATATTAACCGCTCCTTAACGTATACACAACGACGACTCAAAAACAACTGAACTGACGACTGACTCACGCAATGAATTTGACGCTACATCGAGTAAAAAAGAGTGAGGGTTGCCATATGAACAATTTAGGATTCTACATTTATGTTTAATTCCTAAGCTTTGGATTATCAAAAATAAAAATAAAAGAATGGTCTAATAGAAAAAAATTCAGTCTCTCAATTAATAATTAAGTTAGGAGAAAGAATTAATTTTCACTTCATTTCTATAAATAATAAATATTAAAATTAAATCAAAGCAAAAAAATTTAACATAAATTCAATTCGCATTGTCAGCATTAATCGACTGTCATTTGCAATAAATTAATTGTAATCACAATAATAATGAAATAAATTTATTCCCTATGTAATGTATTTTAATTGTGGAAATCATTTTAATGTTTTAATTAATGTACTTAAGTAGCGAATATAATTTATTACTCGTAATTTTTGGTATCAATTAAGTCTGATATAATTAATAACATGTGATACTTTATAATATTTAACTGCATTTTAAGATAAAAACTCTAAGCCAAAAATATATTTCTAAATCAAATTAAGTTAACAATTTCAAAAAAACTAATTTTTCGTTAAATATTTTTATTCACAATTTTGAAATATAACAAAAACTCCATTGTTTAAAAATGTGTCTCTATTGGACCGAACATTATTACAATATTGTGTAGCAATAAATTGAAATGTAAATAATCTCTTTGGTAACAAGTGCAACACAAACTTTTAATTATATTTATGTAGATGAAATACAATTGAGTGAAATAAATCACTAAAACTTTGTTACTCCGTACTATAGATATTTTTTATTACTTTTCCTAATTAAATTGACTTTGCTGCAGCATTTTCCACAAAATTCATGGTAAATTAAATTTTCGTTTAATAAATTGGTTATATATAAAATCAATACAACAATGTCGCATAAAACAGCAGCGACACCGCGTAGAAAATGCAATAAATTATGCAAAAAAATGCTGATAGCGTTAAATGAATTTTAGCTTTTGCTTCAGCAAAGTTAAAAATTTATGTTTTTAATTTATCACTGATACAAAACAAAAACAAAAATTCATGAAATTTACAAAGCATATACGTAGTCTTTGTCTTTGCAGTGATATCTCGAGTTTATTAGGGATAATTGGCATTTCAAAGTATAAAATAATGAATGTCTGAGAAAATTAATTATCTCGATCAGGACCGCAAGAAAATGGTAGCTTTTACAAACAATTTAGTTGTTTAGAAAATCTGTTCCAGAAAATTCCAGAAAAATCGTTAAAATTTTAATTTTGTATACATATGATTTTTGGCCGTTCTATGGCACGGCGAGCCTTAACCAAAATAAAGTTTTATTGCAACCACGGAAAATTCGGCGTATGCAGGATTATTCTACTTAAAAACACTAATTAACAACTGTAAATAAAAGTTTCATACCTGATCGTCTGAAGAAGATATGGCATTTTTACAAATTTTTTTTCATGCATTTATTATCATAGGTATTGTTTTAAGTTTGAAAAAAAAAGATAAAAAACTGAGTATGCAGAAAATTTTCGGCGTGTCTTTTAATTTAAAAACTGGAAATTAAAAGATCCTAGCTGATTCCATTCAGCGGATATTGAATTTTAAACTAATTTTTATGCTTTTTTTAAAAAAATCGGTTTCTTCGTATTTAAGCCTAACACAAACAAAAACCAGAAACACTAATAGTCATTCCAGATGTGATTTTTAATGCTTAATCTGAATCCGGTATTAGAATTGCTATGTTACGTCCGGTTTTTGAGATATCCTTACCTTAAAGTTTAAAGGACACCATTTTTTCCTATTTTTGAAGTTATATAACAAGACAAGGTAACTCTAAGCCGAAAAATCTGGTATGACAGCTAATAGTCCCTATTTTTTCTTTAAGACACAATCAGGCCGACGTCGATATCTTTTTTTTTGTCAGAGATATCTTAACCTAAAAAGTTAAAAAAGTGCAAAAACACGATTTTTGGCTTTATTGGATGTCATATGCAGGACGCACAAAATTTTTCTGTGAATTTCTATCACCAGAATCATTTGGTACTCTTTTTTGGCTTCAAATTGAGCTATAAAATTGTAATTTATAATATTTCTCTGCAAAGTTATGATAATTTTAAAATCAAATCATGAAACTCAAAGTGAAAAATCTCGGTTTTTGGCTTTTTTTACTGACTGAATCATGTTATACCATTCTTTATCTCCAAAATGAGCTATAAAGTGGTGTCCTATGATTGTTTTCTACAAAGTTATGGCCATTTAAAAAAAACATTATGGAGTGCAAGCTCACAGGGGTGTCACTAAAATATAGCGTACGAGTATTTATTATATTGCTGCAGCATGGCATCTTAAAATAGTCATAACTTTGTAGAAAATAATCACAAGACACAACTTTATAGCTCATTTTGGAGATAAAGAATGGTATAACATGATTCGGTCAGTAAAAAAGGGCAGGCGAATTTTGTCCGTACTGTATACAACCTCAAATATAGCCAAAAACCGAGATTTTTCACTTTGAGTTTCATGATGTAATTTTAAAATTATCATAACTTTGCAGAGAAATATTATAAATTACCATTTGATAGCTCAATTTGAAGCCAAAAAAAGTACCAAATGATTCTGGTGATAGAAATTCACAGAAAAATTTTGTGCGTCCTGCATATGACATCCAATATAGCCAAAAATCGTGTTTTTGCACTTTTTTAACTGATTGTGTTTTAAAGAAAAAAACTAGGGCTATTAGCTGTCATACCAGATTTTTCGGCTTAGAGTTACCTTGTCTTGTTATATAACTTCAAAAATAGGAAAAAATGGTGTCCTTTAAACTTTTAGGTAAGGATATCTCAAAACCCGGACGTAACATAGCAATTCTAATACCGGATTCATATTAAGCATCAAAAATCACATCTGGAATGACTATTAATGTTTCTGGTTTTTGTTTGTGTTGGGCTTAAATACGAAAAAGCCGATTTTTTTAAAAAAGCATAAAAATTAGTTTAAAATTCAATATCTCATGAATGGAATCAGCTAGGATTTTTTAATTTCCAGTTTTTAAATTTAAAGGCACGCAGAAAATTTTCTTCATACTCTAGTACAATCATTTGGGAGAATAAAATGATGTTACCTGGAAAGTTTTGCGGGATTTTTGCAAATGAGTTATTTTATAGATTTCGATGTGCTCTTTCAGAATTTCAACTTTGCTACCTCGAATCGTGTTCGCTCGCGCCGCCATATTGGGAAAATTGCGCCCAAAATCAGATTTTTACAAATAGCTCTTTAACGGTTACATTTACAGAAAAATTTTGTGAAACAATATTTTAGCTTATAAAATGTTCTATAAGAATGACCTTTCAATTGTTTTCGTACGACTTATAACTCAGGAGATATCCTAATTCAAAATTTGAAAAAAATTAGTAAATTGTGCATGCCGCTTATGAATAGGCACAGTGATGTGTTGAGCTTAAAATTATGATTACTCATGAACGGTGAGTTACACGTTTAAAGTAAAAATAGTTGTTTGTAGGGAATTACTTGCACTATAACCTACATATGATTTTTTTTCAGATGACCTTTAATTTTGGAGATATTTTCAAACAAACCTAAAATTTTGACAAAAACTCGTTTTTTCAAAATAGCTCCAAAACGGATCGTCCTAGAACAAAAATTATTCATGGATTTTGTAGAACGTTTAATTTCCTATAAGAGTCTCTTCGAAGTGTTTTTTCGTCAGAGTTATCCTTCATGAGATATCGCGACTTGAAAATCATTCAAAACTGAATATAGTACTGCGCATAGTACAATGTTCAATTTTGAATGTATTTGAAGTCGCGATCTCTCATGAACGGTAAGTCGGACGAAAAAACAGTTCGGAGAGACCCTTATAGGAAATTGAACGTTCTACAAAATGCATGAACAATTTTTTTTCTAGAGCAAACCGTTTTGGATATTTTTTGAAAAAACGGTTTTTTTCGAAATTTCAGGTTTGTTATAAAAATATCTCCTGAACTTCAGGTCATCTGAAAATAAAAATCATATGTAGATTGTAGTGCAACTAACTCCCTATAAACAACTATATTTACTTTAAAGGTGTGACTCACCGTTCATGAGTAATCATAATTTTAAGCTCAACACAACACTGTGCCTATTTATAAGCAGCATGCACATTTTACTAATTTTTTTCAAATTTTGATTTAGGATATCTCCTAAGTTATAGGTCGTACGAAAACAATTGAAAGGTCATTCTTATAGAAAATTTTATAAATTTTTCTGTAAATGTAACTGTTAAAGAGATATTTGCAAAAAACTGATTTTGGGCGCCATTTTCCCAATATGGCGGCGCGAGCGAACACGATTCGAGGTAGCAAAGTTGAAATTCTGAAAGAGCACATCGAAATCTATAAAATAACTCATTTGCAAAAATCCCGCAAAACTTTCCAGGTAAAACTACCAAATGACTGTACTACTCAGTTTTTTATCTTTTTTTTTCAAACTTAAAACAATATGATAATAAATGCGCTTCATATACAAAATAACATTTTTAAAAATTTTGACGGTTTTTCTGGGACAGATATGTCCCTATGTTCATAAGGAGTTACATTTTCTTATACATCCTTTGTTCGGGGGTTGGGATACCTTTACTTCAAAGCAAGATAACTCGGAAAGCAAGGGTGCAGTTGGAGAAATTCACAGTTTTATAGGATATGACTATTCGAAGCTTTTAAAAAAATGGAATTATACCAATGCCTGGAACTGCACTATAATCCTAAAAACAACATTTTCAACAAACATTTCGCAGTTCTGGCCTCTGACTCGGCATCAGCATCAAAACGTACGTTAGAGGAAGGGTGTCAGCGTAGGACGAAAGTGTGCCAATTTTGGCTCGACCAGCAACATCAATATTTCTGTACAACAACACAGAAATAATTTTTGTTCTTTTTTTTTCACGCTCGTCAAAATTTCGCGTTTTTTGTTGCTTTTTTTTGCGTACGTACAAAACAACAACAACGACTACGTCGCATCAAAAACAAAAACAACAAACAATATGGGTATTAAAGCAATGATGCGTTGTTGCGAAAATACAAGTCTTTTACACATTAATGCCTGAACTGAACGAAATTACAGAAGTAGTCCGAAATTTTCGGCAATATGTTTGTAGTTTTACAAATATTAAACTTTCGCAAACCGCACTCCCGCAACGACGCAAGAGCATTGCGCATCAACGCGTGAATACCCCTACTTTTTATGTGTGTCCTAGTCCTTAGAAATTTTGAAACTTGTTGAAATACTATTGTTGTTGTAAACGAGGCATGAAAAAGCAACAAAAAATTGTTTTTGTGATTGTTTTAATTCGAATTCGAAGTTGTTGTAAAAGCGAAAAATTTGCGCTGACTGCACTGCATGCGCTTGGCTCAGTGATTTGAAAACGCTGACACCCTTGCGTTAGAGTGTACATACATATTTCCATTCAAAAGTTCATTCCATTTTTATAATGGCTTGGCAGTTTACCCCCTGGCAAAGATTATTTCACTTTGTAATCAAATGAGAAACACTTACAGATCACAAACGAACTGACACTTTAGAATAACTATACACGAAGAAAAAAACTAGCACTTGCTACTTTATTTCTCAAAAGTCTTATCACAATTTCAAGTCAGAACTGTGAGAACTCCACACCGAAGTAAATTTTACCTTACTGTTTTAGTCAATTCAGAATGTATGCTTGCTAGTAATTTTTTCTTTTTAAATTTACGTGATATTTACCTTACTGTAAAGTTCAAATAATAAAAAAAAAAAAAAATTAACTGCCGCACTAGGGCACGAACCCTGGCCCGTCTGTGTGATACGTATAGGTAGATACACATTTTCCTGCGCTACTTGTGCGTATGATGAAGTGGCATAAAATAGAATTTGTTATTAAATTAATTGTAAAAATCAAAATGATTCTATATTTTTTGTAATATTTACCTTATTCGAGTGGAGTGAAAATTATGACACTAATTTTTGAGCGTGAAAAAAATAAAATAATTTTTACTAGAATTATAAAGTCAAAATGGTCGTACATTTTGTTTTTTTTTTCTGAAAGTATAAAATACCCTACATAAAGTCAAATGGAGGCAATTTAGAGTAAAAATTCCTTTAATAATTAACTACATTTTATTTGTTAATATTATATTTCGGACCCATCAAATAGTTCATACGTAAGGTAATTTATATTTGAAACTTAGTGTTAATTACTTTAATTTCTTGACTACCCGAGTGTGGAGTAAAAATTATGATGCGTATTTTTCTCCGTGTAGGCACATAATTACTTATGGGGCTTCCACAACTAATGATACGTTTAGAACAGGGGTTCTCAGTCATATTTGGTCATAGCCCCATTTCAAGTTTTTCACAAATTGGGGGCCTTCAAAAAAAAAAAATGTTTAAATAGTAAAAATTCCTTTAACAAAAAAATCAACTTCTCTCCCATTCAACTGTGTATATCTGCGAGCTTTCTCCGAACATTCCGAATGGCTTCCAAAAGAAGCAGAAGCTACACATAAAGATTTAGAGTTGAAAAAATTTCCTTTAAAACGAAATATTAAAAGCACATGATTCAAAAAGTTTAAATACACATTAATGAAATTTGCCTTCTCTCACACCAATTTTAATAATAAACCATTTATAGTTTCATGCGACTTTCACTGGCACATGTGTATCCGTATATATGAATATTTATATTATATGTATGTTTGTGCTATATTAACATTGTATTGTAACCACCTAAGATTCTGTTGCCATTCCTGACAGTCTTGACTGATTACATTTTGTGGGTGTTGATACAAGGCGTTTCCTTTGAATACTGTCAGAAAGGATTTCATTTGAGCTAACATATGTAAGGGACGTCAAGCAGAAAAACGCTGATGTGTATAGGACAAATAATTAAATAAACTATTGGGTGTGTTATGTTCGTTTAGTTTTATATAAAAATACAACTTGGCCCCATCCATGCTTCACGAAATAGTTACCAAAAAGAAGAAAGTGTGTAGAAAATTAAAGAATTAAATATCGTAAATATGGCATATATTATAAATATGTTTTTAAAATATTGTACATTAAACTTAAATACGTTTCCTATGTTACATTGCTGAAAAGTTTTTGCATTCATAAAAAATACTTATACTCGCATAAAAAATGTTCTATAAAATCCAATAAAATAGGTCACACATATTTCATAACCATTCATGCATGCCGTACAAAAAGTCATGGCCTTTGTCACATTCATTCGTAAGCTTTGTACGGAAATACAATGCCTGAACTCAGATTAGGTAGGTGGTGTTAGACAGTAACATAATGTTTTGAATATATAAAGGAAATCCTTAAAACACTTTGTTTTATTCGTTGCACACATTTAAATTTTTAAATATTTTCTATGATTTTCAACTAAAGAATATGTACCAAGAACAGACACACCGCATACATATAGTATAATCCAGTTATTGAAGCAGAGAGCAGTAGTAGCATCTGATGTCCAAGCGATAACCCAATTATAAAAAACCAAACCGCATGACCGCCGACCATAAAACCCAATGGCATGAGAATGTAAATTGGTTTCGCAAATGCCGCGCTGAAAAGCAAAAAAAAAAAAAAAAAGTTGGTGTTACTATGCGTTAACAAAAAAAGGATATTTTCTTTGATATCTAGTGTAATATGAGGATTGTGTATGTAATATTCAGTGAATTCTTTATTTAAAAAAATTTATTTCCAAATTTTTTTTTTCATCAAAAATTTTTCTTTGGATAATTCTCATAGCAAATCATTCAACATGGGTCATTCCAATCCAAAACGAAATGAAATAATTAAATTTATTCTGATTACATCCATTTTAACCATTTTCTTATTGTATGTAAAATGTCCATTGTTTATATATCTCTAAAATAATTTTTTTAAAAATTATAAAAGAGGTATGAGACATGGTTTACTACATCAAAACTTATCATTTTAATGTCCTCTCTTATTGCCTGTGACAATAAGAAAGTAGCTGCTTGGGCCGATTTTTGATCAAAAAGAAAGTTGGCCCAAATTTGATTTATGACTCATACTGCTTTGCTTTGCGACCAAAGATTGTCTTAAGCAGTTATTACTTGTTGTTTGTTGAAAACATTAAAAATACAAATATACACCACAAAATTTTCACTGATTAGATTTTCAGTTGTAGTCACATATTTCATCGATTCCAACATATAAAATAAATTCACAAAGCAGCAGTAGTTTGGCTAAAGTTCTACCACATAGCAGTCTTGGTCTTGGTCTTGTTGCAGCACAGTGAATCTTGGTCTTGGTTTTCATATTAAGCCTTGGTCTTGGTCATTAAGTCATGGTCTCGTTCTTGGTCTTGAAAAAATTTCTAAAGATTGTTGAGCATTCAAATTTTCGAAAACTTATTTTTCCAAAGCAGTTTGGTTTTTAAGATCCCAAATTTCCAATTGAGACAAAAATGGACATAAATACTAGGAATAGTAGCTGCAAGTTCTAGGCTACCCCAGGTGCAATTTTTTGTTAGTCTAGGCCTCCACTATCACCTCCCAGAAGTTTCGAAACTTATGCGATACACCCTATATATGTACGACGATTACACCAAAAGAAGTGTATCTAAATTTTAAATGTAAGTATAACTAAAATCCTTAAAAATTGTCTTGTCACTAGTTAGGTTGTTTTTCAAAAGCCCACAGAATGAATAAACGAAAATATTATTAAAAGAAATGTTTAAGAAATATGACTAGTCACGAAATGAATTGATGTATAAATAATTAAACGAGCAAATGAATTAATGGTGAATAAATCAATAAATGAACAAATGAATAAATGAATAAATGAATAAATGAATAAATGAATAAATGAATAAATGAATAAATGAATAAATGAATAAATGAATAAATGAATAAATGAATAAATGAATAAATGAATAAATGAATAAATGAATAAATGAATAAATGAATAAATGAATAAATGAATAAATTAATAAATGAATAAATGAATAAATGAATAAATGAATAAATGAATAAATGAATAAATGAATAAATGAATAAATGAATAAATGAATAAATGAATAAATGAATAAATGAATAAATGAATAAATGAATAAATGAATAAATGAATAAATGAATAAATGAATAAATGAATAAATGAATAAATGAATAAATGAATAAATGAATAAATGAATAAATGAATAAATGAATAAATGAATAAATGAATAAATGAATAAATGAATAAATGAATAAATGAATAAATGAATAAATGAATAAATGAATAAATGAATAAATGAATAAATTAATAAATGAATAAATGAATAAATGAATAAATGAATAAATGAATAAATGAATAAATGAATAAATGAATAAATGAATAAATGAATAAATGAATAAATGAATAAATGAATAAATGAATAAATGAATAAATGAATAAATGAATAAATGAATAAATGAATAAATGAATAAATGAATAAATGAATAAATGAATAAATGAATAAATGAATAAATGAATAAATGAATAAATGAATAAATGAATAAATGAATAAATGAATAAATGAATAAATGAATAAATTACTAAATGAATAAATGAATAAATGAATAAATGAATAAATGAATAAATGAATAAATGAATAAATGAATAAATGAATAAATGAATAAATGAATAAATGAATAAATGAATAAATGAATAAATGAATAAATAAATAAATAAATAAATTAATAAATGAATAAATGAATAAATGAATAAATGAATAAATGAATAAATGAATAAATGAATAAATGAATAAATGAATAAATGAATAAATGAATAAATGAATAAATGAATAAATGAATAAATGAATAAATGAATAAATGAATAAATGAATAAATGAATAAATAAATAAATGAATAAATGAATTAATGAAAAAATGAATACATGAATAAATGAATAAATGAATATATGAATAAATGAATAAATGAATAAATGAATAAATGAATAAATGAATAAATGAATAAATGAATAAATGAATAAATGAATAAATGAATAAATGAATAAATGACTAAATCAATAATTGAATAAATGAATAAATGAATTAAGTAATGAAAAATTAAATAAGTTATTAAGAGAATTAAAAACCAAATGTATATAATGTCAAGAAATGATTAAATGAATCAAAGAAAAAGTGAATTATTGAATAAAAGAAAACTTGAATAAATTAGGGAACAGAAGGAAAACTAATAATAATTCCCATAGAAAAGTATTCAAATTTATTAATTTGAAATTTTGGATTTTTGATTGAAATCGACTAGTGAATAAATGTCCTTCCACAAGAAATTGATATTGGATTCTTACAGGCAGTGGAGCTGGAATTTATAGCCAATAATTTTTACACAATTTTAAATATTCAAGTGTGTTTAGTTCCACTTCATTTTCAATTCTTCAAGAATTACCAATAAAAGACTCTATTAAAGCAGGTGTCTATGAACTACGCAATAATGATGACTTTATTGTGCTCTCATACGGCATTTTGTTGCAACAACTAAATTGCGATTTTCATTGCTGGATGTCATTTACACTGAAGTTGCAACGTAAATATAAATTTTAGTACGGATACACATCAACACACACACATACACGGGCTCATGGCCATCCGTCAACGCATGCAAATACAGCGTTTTGTGCGCCATGAAAGCTTAATTAAAACGCGCTGTCGTTGTCACTAAGACTGCAACCAACAACAGCGGCAGCAGCAACAGCAGCAATGAACCCTCATATGATGCACAAATTGTGCGTTGTTGTCACAACACAGCAACATCATAATTTTGTACACAAAATTTGTAACTTTGTTTTGTTGTTTGCTTGCTGTTGTCAGAAATTTAGCAACTTTGTTACTGGCAATTGCTATTAAGTTGTTTTTGTTGTTGTTGTTGTTGTTGTTGAGTAATTTGCGCAGTTTCATCAAGTGCTGTAGATGCCGCAGCATTAAACTGCATTCTGCATCATTATGATGATGAAGTTATTTGTGCCTATGCGGGTTCCAGTCAAAAAACTGAAAGAGAAAATTTCAAAAGGATTAAATTGAATCAGGACTCTGCGTTGTACTTTGAGGCGATTTTAATTATTTTCTAAATTGTCAACACTTAGTAACTATGGTGTTTTATTTTCAAGTGTTGATGGAAACTATTTGAACTGAATCCAGAGAAGAATGATCGCTCAAAGTATAAAACTGTTGAGGAGATAGTGATTGTCTGCATACACTTGGTGCAAAAATAGAATGTTTTAAAAAAATTTTATTTTCTCGAATTAATTTTTGTTTTTTTTTAATGATTTTAAGCTGTTGATTAAAAATTAATTGACTGTGATAATTTTTACTCAACTCGAGACGTAAAAAAATTAAAGTAATAAACACTAAGTTTTAAACATAAATATAGATAAGAATGAACTCTTTGATGGTTCCGTAAATACTTACAAACAAAATATAGTGAAATAATAAAGAAATGTTTACTCTAATATAAAAACAATTTTATTTAATAATTCTAGTAAAAATATTTATATTTGGACAGACATTTGCTTAATATACAGATTTAAGACCTTTTCTTAATATTAGGTTTGAGGTGCACAGAATTATCAAGTTTTGTAATGATACGTATAAGTAGTAATATTATATTTCTATCTATCATACGCACGGACTCCAATTCGAGCCTTAGGCGGTCACTTCATTCTTTTTTTTTTTTTGTTAATTTTTTATTGATTCATTTTTACAGTAAGGTAAATTCACATCGATTTTTTCAAAAAAATTATTATGCTATAAGTTTATTCGAAAATTCTGAATAAACTGAAACAGTAATGTTAAATTGAAGTTATTGGAAAGTTGGCATTGTCTTGAAAGTCTAGTAAAATTTACTAGAAATAAAGTTTACAAGAAATTGCAACCGAATGAATTAAAAATTTCGAGAATTTCGATTTATTTTATTTTTTCTTTAAATTAACTATCTCTGCGTAGTTTTACGTTTCTTCTCTTTTCGATGAGACACTATTATTCCTGGTTCTTCCAGTGTAAGTAAGTAAGTAATGTTGTCACGAGTTACCAAAGCAGTTTTATGATAATGCTCAAGTTTGTTTCGTGCATACAAATCAAGTGGTCTGTGATGAATTCTCTGAGCCTAATTCGACTTTAATTAATATCACTCAAAAAGCTGGCCAAATAATGCACTTTTTTATTCTTGCTGGAAGATAATAACCGTTCCTTTGAGATTTCGAATTCTACAAGAGCATAAGACATCCTTATTCCTTATTTATTTAATTTTATTCTCTTTTGCTAATTTAAAATATATTTTATATTGATGTGCTATAAAAGTCTAAGACTTAATGTGTATTTGAAGCTTTGAAATTGAAGTAGGGGAGAATGAGGAGTTGTGTAACAGGTTTGGTTTCAGGGGAAAAAATCTATGCAATTCATTTTTTTTTTAGCATCTCAGTATATAGAATCTCTAACCTCAAAACACAACTTTTGGCTAAAAGGTTCGGTTGAAATTTAAAAAAATCTAAAAATTATGCTTGTTAGCCCAAAAGACGCGTTTTTGTGGAGTAGTGCAACACGGAGGGAGTTGTGCAACACAGCTTTAAAAATTACATATTTTGATGAATATTCTTTGTTAAATTAACTCTTTGATTGCAGCCACTAAGGCATTGATATCACACGCTGGTTTGCTGGTCGCACGATACCTACAACGTGGCATGGTGACTATCTACAAAAATCACGAAAAGTCACGAATAAAATCAAGAAAAATACTAAATTCTGTGAAGAAAATCCACCAAATTGCATGAAACGTACGTATTCACAAATAATGCGATATACGAATGAAAAATGCAAATTCGGGTTGAAAACTGTCAAATGTGGCGTTCTGTTGCAAAACTCCCCACTCTCTACATAATCGAAATGGCCAACGCGTCATCGATACATCGAATGCTTATACATCATTACTTTCATGCGTTGAAAGAGTATTCACAAAGGAATGTTTTGCAAATATTGACCTTTATCATCAGCTTCAACTAGTGACTGAAAACACCACAAACACAAGAAGACAATGAAGCTTTCCGACAAATTTTTCAACGCACAATGAAGAACGACACGAAGAATATGTATTGACGTGACGAGTGCTGGTGAAAAGTTAGATCGTAGCGAGACAAACAATTGACAGTAGTTGGATACATGACAACTACTGCCATTTGACATTCATCGACGTGTTGCTCAACTCCCTCTGTTGTAAAACTCCCAATCTCCCCTACTTATTTGCTTAAACTTATTTTTTTAAAGGCAAAATTTGCGGCTCGATGTATTTTGTTTGACTCATTTAAAGTTAGCATATTTCAAATGACGATGCATTTATCCGATGCTTTTTATCCTCATAATGGTATAGCTTTCCAATTGGTTTTGATGTCTATATAACTATTCTTTATTAATTAAATTAATATGGAATTCTTGCAGTTACAAATCCGATATACACGCTGACGGGTTAAGTGAATTTTCGACATTATAATGGATACAATTTGCAGAATGAATATTCAATGCATATTCAGTTAGTCCTTCATAAATGAAAAGCGCTCAGCAACCCTCCACGCGGCAAACTATAAACTTGGGCTTGATCTGCTAAGTTGACTATACTATACTATACTATACTATACTATACTATACTATACTATACTATACTATACTATACTATACTATACTATAAAAAAATGGTCCCATTAACATACTTTTTATAGTTTTTTTTTTTTGGAATCCTCGTTAAATTTTCTTTAACTCAGTAGTATATTTGTCATACCAGTCCCAGAAGCTTCGTAACCTTATCGATTATACCCTATATACTGTACTATACTTAACTATACAAGTAGTTAAATATACATGTGGAGAAGTGCAAAATTTAGGTATGTAACTTATAATTAACACTTCTGGAACTAAACTTTTTCTCAAAAAGAGGTGTAAAAAGTATGCTTAGGATTTGGAAAATAACGCGAAAAATGCTTTGTTCAAAAGAACTAAACTTCGACAAATTGCCGTTATAACGTAACCAAGAAATGTTTCTTTAACTTCTATCTTTAACCTTAACTGTAAAATATGGCAGTATTTTTACAGTGCTTTGCAAACTTTACATGTTTGCATACGGTGTATTAGTAGCGGTGATGGTGGTGGCGCTGATTTTATTTAGCGCGCATGAATGCGGTTTGCATCACGTAAAGTGCATTTTGCTACTTTTTTTTAATGAAAACAAGTTGCTACATTTTTTTTAGGTAGGTACCTACATACTTACGGATTTATATGCCATATATTTCTAGATGTAATGTGCTTAATGCATTTACGTTGAAATATGGAAGAAATCTAAAAAGTTTTGGAGAACAAAAATAGTTCCGAAATCCGATTCTCTTTAGGTCCAAGCTAACATAAGATGCTGCTTCACATTTTGATAAATAAGATAGAATTGGAATTGTATTCCAATCAATCAAATAGTCTATCGGTTTCAATCCACTTTGGTAAAAAGTTATTAAGATTTGACGATAATTATAAAAATCGGATCCATTTTCGTTTCCGCTCGAAATCAGATTTCAGCACAGGCCTGAATACAACTCCATGGGTGTTTTGTAAAATAACAGAACTGTATATGCCCTCAGTACTTAAAAAAAAGTATTGCCAAAAAATTTTCTAAAAATTCCTTATTGCATTAAAAGTGCGATATATGTACCTAATGATGCAACTGCATGCAGACAATATCTATATGTGAGTTTTGTACAAAGCACGAATCTGACTTTATTTTGTTGATTTTTTCATGCAAAATAAAATTGAAAATTTATACGTGGCATGCAAAATATTTAACATAAAAACGCAAAACCTGAAAAGTTGGAAAACTGCCAAAAATTACAACAAAATGTTGCATAAATTTAACAAGGTTAGTGTATTTTTATGCTTCGCTTTTTAGAAAATTAAAAATTTAGGGCTTCAAATTGTGTTTGGCTTATTACTAATTAATTAAATTTTTTAATTTGTGCTTTTTTTAGGAATATACTTATCCGAAATAAAAGAGAATGCGAACCAATTAGTTTCTCCATAGTAAACGAAACATAGAAAGTGCAGAGGAAAGAAACTTAGTCCTCATTTTTTCTATGATATGACGTATGCGAATGGCATAGTACTAAAAAATTGATGTAGCGGTTTAGCTGTGGAAACGCATTTTCCGTTTAGAAGCATGGAATTGTATGTACGTGGGACGAAGCATCCACATAGTCGTTGGGGGCCGCCATTCTCATTAAACAAAATCTATAACCGACTAAAATTTCAATTCAATTAGTTCACGGTATTTAAATTAGTTATCTTATATTAAATTCAATACAACTTTTATACTCAAAAAACGAATCTTTTCTAAAAAACGTTGTTGACCGACCAGCACAAAAAACTATAACTCGCCAGTGATCAAAACTGTCATAACCAATGTCATAGAAGCTGATGACATTTGGTATATCTGTTTGGAAATCAGTAATCTGCTTATGATTCTGAGATCTGTACCTGTACAGTATATATCCTGTAACTCCTGAAACATCTCCATTTGTCACGATCCTTTGAAATGACTCTTATCTCTTGCCACTACTTTCCCGATTTCCTTATCCAGCGATCTTTCTGGTTGGTTTTTTCGGTTAGTTTTTTTGGTCTATCACGTCCTCTACTGCCCTGTGTATTTCACTCAAGGGCCTGGCGGCAGACTTCTCTGTGTGGTTTTCGGAGAGTATAACCAATCCATCCTCAAATTCGTAGCTTGATTTTGTTTGATATAGGCCTCTTGTTGCCAGCATTAAAAGTGATGTCATTTCTGTTAGCGTTCAGTTTCATGCTTTTAGTCTTGGATGAATTGAATTTATGCCGGCTTTTTGCGATTCAATCTTATCTGAGTTTTTAGATGATAGAAGGCAGTTGTCGGCAGCTTAGTCAAGATCTTCTAGATATTCGGTAAAATTCCATCAAATACCTCTTTTGGCCATATTAAGAGGTTTATCGAGGATATCGTCAAGAACGATGAGGAAGAGAAATGGTGATAGTAAACACCCCTGCAGTACGTCTGAATTAGTGGTGAATGTCGGTGACAACAACCCGTTGTGTAACACACTGCATGTAAAGCCTTCATATTGTGCTCGAACTGAGTTTATGGCCATTGCGGCAATACCTCTTCGCTGCAGTGAAACCCAAATGTTTTCTCGGGAGGCACTGTCGAAGGCAGTGCTGTAGTCTACGACAAGTTGAAGCGCAGCACGCCACTCATATGATTGCTCGACAATTATTCTAAGGGAGTTGATTTGATCCACGCATGATCGGTTTGGCCGGAATCCTGCTTGTTGCCTTCGAATGGCCAAATCGGATACCCTGCTTAGAAGCACTTTCGTCAGTACTTTTGATCGTACTGAGAGCAAAGTTATTCCTTTATAATTTTGGCACTCGCTTATGTCACCTTTTTCCGGCAATTTGACTAGCATGCCATGTAGCCAATCTTCTGGCAAATGCTCTTCGCTCCAAATTCTGGAAATCAGAGGATGAAGAATCTTAGCTTATGTAATGGGGCATGCTTTAGCAGTTCAGCTGTTATTTGTTCTATAGCTTTCACTATTTCATCGATTGTAGGCGGTTGTGTTTGTATTCGATTACTAGTTCGAGTCACTGCGGAAGTTATAGTTGGTAATTTTGGCATGGGGATGTGGTAGACGTAGGATTCAGTATATCAAAAGAATACTATTGGAGTTTTCGAACAGATAGTCTGCGGGTGATAACGTAAAGCTGTCTGAAGTTTTGAGCATTTGCAACGCTTTCCGTTTCGCTCGCGAGTTCCTGATATATTCTTATTTTGTCTTATCTGCACGATCGCCTGTCTTAATGAGTGCATCTAGTCTCCTTGAGAATGGTGCCAATGAACTCCAAAAAGTCGGGTGAATGCAATGAATAAAAGTTATTTTATTTTATTGCTTGGAAAACAATCGACCAAAGAGTCTACAAACAGTATTTTACAATATAAAATTGGTCCACACTCAGCCTTAATATTTTTTAACTACTATCTACACTAATTATGTTTCTACTAAAACTTAATAACATATAAGTGCTTTATGCCACCCGTAATTAAAGCAGCAAACTTCCCGTACAACTCATAACTGACCTGCAGTCTTTAATATGTCGAAAGGTACATGGGTCAGTACGAATTGAGTACACAAATTCAACTCAATTCAATTTTAATTGGCGTACAACATGGACTTGAAATCAGCATAAATCTTAAGAGACTCACTATACCTGCAGGAGCATATTTGTGGCAACCATACTATTCGTACTTACATACATAAATTGTAATTCGGTTTACTTCTATTATACCTTGCATTGCTAAAGCAGTCATTGTAAGGCATATACATATGTAAGTATATAGAAACATAAGACCATTTACCAACAACCAACATACAAACAATCACTACAATTTCTACTATAATTCAATTTCAAGAAATGCTTTACTGGGGATTTTAAAGACTTATGGAAGAGTTTAAGCATAAGGGTACCTCTTTGTTCAATCAAATTTGCATTTACTTAAGTTTTTGTTCATTTTGAAATTATTATTAACATGTCCAAAAATCTGTAGTTCCATAATTACTCAGAACACTATTAGCACCAGCTGCTTTAATGTTTTCAATACGTTTCATGGCAGACATTTAATGGCAGAGCTAAATTTGGCAAGTCTTTAAAGTCTGAAGAAAAAATATGTTTTTGGGGAATGTTCAAAAAATGTACGCAAAAATTTCGCGAATTCGGCGTAAGGCGTTTTTTGAGACTATCCAAAAGAATTACTCAAATACTAAGAACAATAAATGCAAGCTCTGAGCAAAAAATAGACGACCTCGGACAAGAGGGCGTGGGCTCTCTCATATAAGCAAAAGTTTCACAATGCTATAATGAAAGTAGTTATTGATAAAATCCAACCAAATTTCACTCGAACACTAAGAACAGTGTATGCAAGCTCTGAGAAAAAAAAGGCGAACTTGAGTTTCACGGCGCACAGTGGTCTATATGAGAGTGCTAGCCGGTCATAAGTCTGAAAATTTATGTGCCCAAAGTAATCATCTTATCGTACAAATTTAATGTTAAATAAGTATGTAGTTAACATATTTCAAGTACCAAAATACAAAGAAATTATACCTTTTCTGAGTTTTTGCGTCTTGAACTTGATGAATTCTGAAAATGTAAATTTTTTACGAAATTCTCTTAACAAATGTTAAAGTTTAAATAAGTGTATCCTGAAACTAATTGGCCTTACTTCCTTAAACCTTTAGTAGGAATAACTTGGTCTATTTTCTGTTTATTTGCAAACTTAGATACTAAATTTTATTAATATAAAAATGTTATCCGGATCATCAAAAAGAAAAAACTGTTTATATTTTCCTAAATTTACGAATTTCGCAGTATGTGGATTATAAATTAAAAGTTTTAAGGAGTTGGAACGGCTCGATCAAGTGTGCAAATATCAGCCACCCCGTACGCATTTTGGACCACGGTGATTTTTTCTTCAGAAACTTTTCTTTATTTTTGCAACGCTCCAGTTTCGTAGATCAAATAATAACCAAACTTTTTCATGTAGAGCAATAAAATTCGATTTCCATTTAAAAATAAAAAAAAACTGGCATGGTCAGGTCAGGGTCACGGTTACCTCCCATAAAGTTTAAAATTTTAAATCGCCATAACTTCGTGAATAATTGAAATACAACAATAATATTCGATATCTGAGATAAAATTGATAACATCTAGCTACTCGTTGAAAACGAGTGCAGTTCGGCCAAGGACGCGCTCAACTCCCATAGAACCCAAAATTTGAAATCGCCATAACTTCAAAAATATTTCAAGTACAACAACAATATTTGATTTGTTAGAAACAATTATCATTTGAGAACAACAATAACATTTCATTTCTGAGGTACAATCGGTATCATCTAGCTGAAATAGGAAACGTGCACATTCTAGGTAGTCCGAATTGCCCACCATTTTGTTTTTATTAAAAATTTTATCCAAAATTTTTAATCAGTGGGTTTAAAAACCTCACTAGCCAAAATAATCATTTTTTTAGAACATTGTCCGTCATTTTGCATCCACCACTTTGTTTTGAAAACATTTTATCCTGAATTCGTAATCAGCGATCTCAGAAACTCTCCTAGCCATAATTTCGTCGTGATATAATTATTTTTTGAGAAAACAGTCTGTCATTTTAAATCCTCCATTTTGTTTTCAAAAAAAATGGATCTCGAATTTTGATTTAGCGGCATCAAAAACCGCCATGGCAACAATTCAGTTGTGATATAATAATTTTTTAGGAAGATTGTCTGCTGTTTTGGATGCGCCATTTTGTTTCCAAAAAAGTTGATTCCAAATTCAGAGTAAGAGAATTCAAAGCCCTCATAGCTAATATTTTGTCATTATATGATCATTGTTTGAGAAAACTGTCCGCCATTTTGGATCCGCCATTTCGATTTTTAAAAAATGGTTTCCAGATTTGGATTCAACAGCCCAAAAAACAAAAAATCTGATATTCTTTTAAAAAAATAACCAGGAAAGACTTATGACAGGCTAGTATAGCATTCTAGACCATTGTGCGGCGCGCCTGAACTTGTTTTAAATCGAACGTAGTAGCACATCAAATTTTTTTACAGATTCTGTTTACTTACCATTCAAAAATGTATAAAAAAAGTAAAAATTGAGATAACCCCTTTTCAAAAATTTTTTAACTACCATAAACAACTATAAAAATAATCACATTCGGTGTGTTTTGCGATGTTGTTTGCAATTTGCAGAAAGTATAACTCTAAATTCTGACGAGGTACAAAAAAAACTATGTTCATATTCGTAAATAATAGGTTCCAAAACCCCCTATTTAGCTATATAATTCGAGAATGAAAAAAAAAAAAAATTAATAAAAATAATCTCTGAAACCTATTCAAAAAAAATATTATATATCCTTTCATTTTTTTTTTTTTTTTCAACCGTTCAGTCTCTCAGTCCATGAAAAATACATAAAACGAAACCATTGCAAATAAAATCAGTCCATTACAATGCAATTGCAATTAACATGTCAGATTTTTGGGTCAGATTAGAATGACGTTAACAAATTGTACAAATAGAAATGCAAAAAAACTGCTCCCAGGAAAGGCCAAAGTGCGGGTATGCAAAAAACAAAATAACGTAAGCGCCAGCAACATAACGTACCCTTACGTTATACAATACAAAGAAGAAAATGCAAGGCAGCAACCCAAATAAAGTCAATAAAAATGGCTTCACTTTTGTTATTTGGTTTAGTCTGTTGTCCGTCTGTCGTGGTCAAACAAATTTGCCATGCTACATAAGGTGAATATCAAAATAAACAAACATGAAATAACAAGCATGGCAGCAAAAAAAATTGCAATTCCGAAATGAAAACAGAGGATGGAGTGGAAATTTTAAGTGGGCGTTTGTTTGACCAAAATAAAAATTGAAAAATATAGGAGTAGTAGGCGACCAGTGGTGGTGCCAGAGGGTATTTTATATTAAAATGTCAAAATTGAACGATACAAATAGACGACAGCTACACGGAAAAATAGTACGTACCGCTTTGTTAGATTTTCAAGTCAGAATAGTGACAAATCCCCAACAAAGTATTATTTACTATACTGTTTTAGTTAATTCAGAATGTTCAAATTACCCTGCAGTATAGTAATTTTTTTGAAAAAATTGAAGTGATATTTACCTTTCCGTGACTGCACTAGGATTCGAACCGGTGTCCATCCGTGTGATAGAAAGAAAAATATCATATAATATTTACGTACAATAACAAGCTCGTTAGATCTCTACACCACTGATCTATATGATGAAGAGATGAAGAGGTATAAAATTTGTATATTAAGCAAATGTCTGTCCAAAAATAAATATTTTTACTAGAATTATAAAGTCAAAATTGATATATAAGGTAAGGTAAAATAGGTTTGAAATTTAGTGTAAATAACTTTAATATTTTTACTAATCGAGTGAAGTAAAAATTATGATATTCATTTTTCTCCGTAAAAAGTTATGACACGGATTATCTCCGTGTACGATCTGATGAGAAACAATTGCAAATGTAGTCAAGTTGAATTGACCATTTTGAACCATACTCTGTTGGAAAACACCTCAAGATTTGGAGAGATCTGAGACATGTAAACACTACAAGAATAAATCTTCTATAAAATATTTTTGTTATCTCAGGGCTTCTCTATTATTGCCACTTACATATTTCATACCCTGCAGCAGGTTTGATTTTTGATTGTTTTTTGGCCATAAATCAGTTTTTCGATACTTATATAAGTAATTACGGTCTTCAAAGTATCAGAACTTAAAAAGTAAGATTCCTGTTAGAAAAGTTCAAGAGTAAATCTTGATATTTCGATGTAATTAAAAAAAAAGTATTCATCTTTTCCTATAGCTACGCCATAAGCCTGAAAACAGCGTTTCTCCAACTTCAAAAAAAAAAGGTATTTCGAAGTCCTGCAGGTATATTGATAATTCTGAGGATACAGTCGGACTCATCGTCAAAAAGTACAAAAGGCGGCATATATGAAATAAAAATTCCATAATTTTTATCATATGGCCCACAGGCCAAGAAACCGGTTTCGGGCAAAATAAAAAATATGAGTCTATTAGAAACTGTCTAGTCAAATCGAGTAAAGTACCATGCCAAAAAGTTTCAGCGCGATCGGTGACATTCGACTTGAAAATAAGTTCATCTTCTCGTGTAATTGTTCAAAGTCAGGAGTATTGCGAGAGAAACTATAACATGGAGTCATTCAGTTGCTAGCAGTCACTTTTCTGGTGAGCCCCGTGAAACAGTGTGAAGAAAGTTCTTCAGAGAAGAAAGAATACCTGAGGTTTCGTTAGGCTAGCGTAGTTGATATCGTTAGTAATACTGAAGATTTATTTCGAAGATGACAAATTGCTTTACTTATGAAAATAATTTTTTTTTTTTCCTTATAAACCCAACGGGAAACGGAAGCGCTTTGAAACGACTTCTGTTACGCTTCTAGGGAAGCAAGAATCTGCTTCCAGTGCTGTTCTCACTGCTTATCTTTTTTAACACAGCATGTCCTAGCGGAGATGCACATCTTCAAATGCACATTTAATTACTTTTTTTCTGTAACTTTTGATAGATTTATTAAAGATATATAGCTTTATTAAAGATGATAGATGTATAAGCAATAATAGAATTTGAAAAATTTTGTATGCTACCAGAGATGTGCTTCTATTGCGCTCTTTTTGGAAGCAGCTTCATTTCTTCCCGTTGAAAAGTGTATATCGTAATATTTAAATCTGGCATCACTGTAAATTGCATAAATCTACAGTGAAGTCAGATGCAGTCAGTCAGAGAGTTTATTGTTTGAAATGCAACATAAAGTGGACCTTTTAACTGGATACATACGAGCACCAACTTGGTACATAAAACCGTATTTTTATTTGTTTTTATATTGCTGCATTCGAAGTAGTTCTTCAGGTCAGAAAGTCGAAATAATTTGTTTGATGCTTTTTGCTTCTTTCGAAAAGTTTAGCAAATAAAGTGCAAACCAAATTAAATACTTACTACTTTGTTTCTACTAGATATGTAACTGTATAAGTACGCGACTTTTCACTTTAATATATTAATATTCACTTTATATATGCTCGGAGTTTTGTTCCCAGTGTTGTTATAGTTTTCTTTTGATCAAAATAAGCACCACGTAAATTTTGGTTCATTTCTGAGAATATTTGAATGATTCCAAACCATTTTCAAAACCGAAAAGTGTTCCCAATTTTGGAAAAAGAAATTTGTTTTAAAATTCAAACTTTTTAACTTCTTATATGAATTTTGGGTCGTTTTATTCAAATCTGTAATTTAGTGCTCCGTAAGTTCTGTAGTTTTGAAAATATTGACCATTCTAGGTGGAAAATAAAGATACGAGTGTCCAATAAGACCAAAACTGCAGAACTTACAGAAAAATAAATTGCAACAATCGAATTTAGCGGCTCAAAAGAAGTAAAATAGTTTAAATTTTAAAACAAAACGTTTTCCCTTATTTGGGAGCATTTTTCAGGCTTGAAAATGGTTAGGGAGTACTCAAATGTTCTCTGAAATGGATCAAAATTTACGTGGCACTCAATTTTATCAAAAGAAAACTTTTAATTCTTTAGAAATGCAATTCCAAACAACATAAATTTTTTCCGTACAAATTTAAACAGTACCGAAAAAAAGAAGTAAGTAATTGTAGGAAATGTACTGAAAGGTTATAAAAGTACTAAAATGTATATTCAAATTTTTAATATAATTCAAGAGATTTTGTGGTTAAATCGATATCATATCGAAGATTTTTCAGTGAAAAAATTTCAAAAGGGTGTAATGCCACATTATAGGTCAAGCCCGAACAAGAATACCCCACACCTAATCCTAGAAGAGCAAACAATTTAAAATTTTTTTTAATAGTTTTAAGCTTGAAGCGCTCCATAGTTTCTACATCTATCGAAATTTAAAAGGTTTTCTAAAATGTTGAGTGCACAACCTCATCTGGAATCAATAAATAAATCATTTTTAACATCCGTATTTATAATTATTACTTTAAAGGCTATGAATTGCACCACAACCTAAAAGATATTTTGTACAACCTCTTTTCCAATCAGAACAGTTCCAGACTATTTATGAATCTCGCCAATGCCGTGTGATTAGAGTCCCGGAACCTAGGTACTTATATAATTCTGCGTCTCATCTGTTCATGGCAAGTACACAGCACATGCTGTGCTTCTTCCAAGTCCTCTTGAAAGAGTCTACAGGAATCGCTGTCGCCCATCTTGACATTATTTCAGTGCACAACTTTTCTGAGGGTGCTTAATAGTTGATAAGGCTAACTTCCTCCCATTCTCGAATTAAGTTTTTTACATTGTTCAGTCCGCAGAAGTGTTTTGTTGCCCAAGCAATCTGCCCTTTCACTGCCTTCACAATCCTCGTGTCCTGGTTTACAGATCAGTGCAGTGGTCAGCAAATTTACGAGACAGAGTTTATTTTTAAGAAAATATAGATAGAAGATTTCTTTATATTAAGATAGATAGATAATTTAGAGCTCAATTGAACTATGGTATGCCGATCACTGGATGAAAGTCAAATCATTCCTACTGGATAATGTTTGGAAAAATTTAAATTACTCCCAGACTATGTAGCTTTGAGTATATTGAAAACAACATTAAAGATTTTAAAGTCTTTTTGACTATCCGACGAAAATGCTTATGTCAGAACCGAAAGTTCCTCTACATCGACATTCTCTATCGCATAACTTTGCAGAGTTGAGCTCCGTTCGAAAAACGGAAGTTGTTCCCAATATCCAGATTAGTTAGCCAGCACCGAAAGCAGTATTTGCTCGTGGGGGTGGTTTCATATGGATTAATTTTAGTTTCTTTCAATATTTTCAACTCATATATAATTTATATGGGTAAACGATTTTCCTTAGGGGGGTTTGAAACCCCAAAAAACCTACCCCGTGTGCACGGCCCTTTAGTTAGCTCTTCAAACATTGTAATTATTTAAATTAGGCACCAAATATATGAATAAAAAAACCATCCAACCCATGCAGTTTTTCTAAGTCAAACGTAATATTTTAGCACCTTTGGATAAAGTTGATGCCATCTTATGGCATTACGCAAAAAAAAAATCGTACAGCATTACTGAACCATGTCACAAGTCTAAATTTTTTTACACTTACTAAACCAGTATTTAGCTTCTTAATGGCATACATAAAATTATCAAAAAAAAGTATATGCTTAATAAAAATAATTAAATTATGAAGTGATTTTTTTTTGCAAAATACTTCATTGACCGTAAATGTTCATTCTATTTGATCTTAGAGCTTACTGCGTCCCCCAATCGGCATGCAAGCTCTGTGAAAAAATAAGATGAAATCGAACGATATAATCAAAAGTTTCAAACCGATATACTGAAAGTGTTTTTTGAGATAATCCAACCAAATATCACCCAAAACACTAAGAACATTAATTGCAAACTCTGAGCAAAAAAGAGGTGAAGTAGGACTAGAGGGCGTGGCACCTCTATTATAAGCGAAAGTTTCAAAAAAACCTAACCGAATTTCACTCAAACACTCAAAACAGTAAATGCAAGCTCTACTCAAAATCTAGGTAAGCTCGGAGAAGAGGGCGTGGCACTTCCCGTATAAGTAATTTGCTCTTATATCATCCTAGGAGTTATGGATGAATAAAACATTTTATTTTAATAAAAACTTGTAAGTACAAGAATATTGCATAGTATTTATCAACTAAGTGTTTAATAATATACTTGAAATGCAGTGAGTATTTCATTTTTGGCCAGGCCAAAGATATCACCCTTACTAGTTTTTACTTAGATTGAATGAGTAGATTCTCACTTTTAAATTTTGTACAGTAAGAAGACGTAGCTACCGTAACTAACTTAATAATTTTCCAACGAAAATTGCAAACGCTACATTTCTTGAAGCCATTTTAGTTTGCTCATATCTTTTAAAACCACCTGCTTAGCGAAATATTTTCCTATTAAATTGCATATACGAGTAGATTTAGATTTCATTAGATTTTTCAAATTTCGTAGTCAAAATATTTTTTTTTTTTCAAATTTCTGTAAAATACTAAAAACTAATCAGTTAAAGTTTAAGCTGCACTAATGCAGAATATTTTAAATTAATAATATAAAAGGCTTTAAAATAAATAATTTCCATAAAGAAAATGCTTCTGATTATGAAATAAATCAGATAATTTTCCAAAATACTTCATGAATAAATTATTTTGTTATTCACACATAGTAAAATCAATTTATTCATATGTATGTACGACATGGTCACAATATACTACCAAATTATATGCATACATACGTACAAACATAGCAATTCATAAGGCTAATGTTTATATTAATGCTCAGTTCACTTTCATTTCACACATTCGACTATGACCAAATAGCCCTGGCTGCATACATTAACCCAAAAAAAAAGAAAAGAAATTCCTTACGAAACATTTAACATGGCAGTTGCATAGTAGGTACGAAGCTATTTGTTGGGTCTGAATGAATTTGTGATCATGAATTAATTTACAATAAATCAAAGCATTTACAAATGTATTTTGCACTAAAAGGGACGAAAAACTGAATTGGAAAAGGCTGCCGTTTTAGTACTTCCTTAATGGTTAATTTAGAGACTAGCAATAATGTTCCATTTAAACATACATACATACATACATACATACATACATACATACGTACATTAACGTACTTAAATACAAATATACTAAATTAAATTGTTTTAAATCATTTCAATTTAACTGAAGTTAACCTTAATTGAGGATACTCTCTGTGAGATACAATTATTTAAAGAAGACAGTGGATCTCAGACTTGTTTCTCGATATTTGACTTTCTTAAATTTTTTACACTGATTAAAACCAAATCAATAATTCAAAATCTAAGTCGATTTTCTCCTACAAAAGAGAATTTTCAGATCCTTATTGCAACACTTCTTCCCAATATTTCCGATCGTCTTAATGAAGTCTTGTCACGCTTAGATGAATCAAACCAATATATCGGGCCTTATGAATATGGCTTTAGATATTGCAAATCCACCATAGACCAACATTTTTTACTACTCCAACTTCCAGAAAAACCCCATAAAAGACAAATTGACACCTACCATCTCTTTATTGATTAAAAAGCTGCATTTTATAGCCCGATACGAGATTGCCTATACTCAACAATGTCTGAGTTGGGTATACCTACAAACTTGATACGGCTCTGCAGAATGACGTAGGAAATTAATTTCGAAAAACCTTTAACCCATAACGGCTATTGGGTAGAATAATGCCCAAGAATAGAGTAATCTTAGAAAAAATCTAGCTTGATCGAGGCGAGAAGTAACGCGTATTAATTTCAAAGCACATATAGATTAAAGTTTGAAGCACTGAAGAAAAATTTGGGAGTCATATCATATATTGCCTTGGGGATTGGCAAGTAGGTCAAAAGTCAGCAAGTTTTCTGATAAATTATTGGATTAGAAAATCAGAAAATGTTTTAGGTGTCTTCTTTCATACAAAATTAGATTAACCTAGGTCGAATTGCTTATCTGGGACACGGATGTGATTTCATGGCATGGGTATTTAAGTACCCATGTCGCCGTTAGATGGTTTTTACAATAACATCTATTTAAGCATGTTCTGAAATCCAATTCACTTCGGAAACGGAATGAAAGCAATCTTCAAGAGTTCCGCATTTCGATAATTAACATCAAATCGGATTTATGTTTCGGTAAATCGAAACGGAACCATTATCATATTTTATAAGTTGAAATACAAATCCGATTCCATCTTATTTGTAGCAATGCAAAGCTCTTGAAGATTGCTTTCACTCCATTTCCGAAGAGAATCGGATTGCAGAACTTGCCTGATTATTTTTTTTTTTTTTTTTTAAGTAAAAATGCAGATTTTTTTGCAATAAAACATTTTTAATCGATTTTTGAAGTTTTTTAATCCACTGTACATGAAAAATACCAAAATAGCGCATTCTTGTGTTAAATCGATGAATTTAACTATATGATCCTTACATTTGAGGTGTATTATGTGTTCAGTAAACTTATGTTGGATATTACGAGGAATATTTTTGTAGAAAATTTTAACCCTCTAAGACCCTTACAAGTGGGTCATTTTGAGCCCCCCACATTTAGGTCAAAATGACCCACCTGGGGAAAAATTTTTTAATCATTTGTTGCATAGTGTTATCTAATAATTATCTAAGCTACATACTTACAAAGAACCAAATCATATTTGTATGGAGTTGAAATAACTTTTTTTCGATAGGTGATAATATTAAAAGTAATGACCCAATTATAAATGTAAGCTTAATGAGAAATGATTTTCGTATGCCATTAGCAAATTTGAATTATATTGTTTACTGTAAGTGTGATATAACTTAAAAATTGGCAGAAAACAGCAATTTTTGCACATTAAAGCAGGATATCTAAAAAAAATAATTTGGAGAATCCGGTATTATTTTCGTATTCAGTAGATCAATATAACGCGAAATCAACTCCAAAACCCCACGACGCAAAATCAGTGTTGCCCTAACTAATGAAGTCTTTTTGATTTTGTTGAGTTCCCTTAAAGTGGCATAATGAAACTGAGCAAAGCAGTCTTTTGGAATAAATTTCGTTTGCATTGCTCATATAAAAACTATATTTTACCTCCAAATTGCTTACAACGCACAGTGTGAGATTTTGCCAATCTAGGACGTCAACATTCAATTATAGCCGTAGTTTCAAAGATATCGAGTTGTATATGTGCTTTAATTCTTTATGCGGAGATTTGGTTCAGAGATGAAAAAAAATCGGACAAAATCTACTTGCACCTTCCATACAAATGTGCCTTTTTTTTGTAAAAAAAAAAATTAAAAAATTGGTTGTAATGAAAATATCAACTTGAAAATTTTTATTTACAATTTCAGTGGTAACTGAATACTACTAGCAAAAAATGGAAGTGATTAAAAATGACAACATACATTTTTTTTCATGATTTCAGTGCAAATTGTTCATTATAACACTTCAGACATTGTAAAAAAAGTAGTCTTTGGGCAAAAAATGGGCAAGATTTTATTTTTTAAGTTTATTCTATGAGTATGTATGCTCATCTTGTATGCTTTTTCATAGCCTAACCACGCCCAACTTGTAGGTTATAGTCTATGAAAGATTCAAGATTTTTGAAATTTGTCTTACCTTTTAGCTGATTATAAAATAGTTTGATTAAAATACTTAAGTGCAAATGTAAGGGTTGTGTATAGCAAAAATTTTTAGTAAAAGTATTGAACTTTAATGCAAAATACTTTTTGCTAAAAAACAAACGCGCATTGCATGCTGTTCAATAGTACGTGTTTGATAGCTGCTATCATGCCAATTACATTTCTTTTATTCTCTTTTATGCTTATTTTCGTAACAATTGGGGTCTTTTCTAAAAAATTACAAAATATGATCGATTTTCAAGCACATTGTTTTTTTTTCATTTTGATGTCCTAGATTGCCAAAATCTCACACTGTGCAACGTCGACGTTTACCAATTTTTTCAATCGAATGCACAAATTTGTCCATGCACCTTACCATCTGTTGTGTTTAGGGTTACCAACATTTTTTCTGTAAAATATAGTATTTTTCCGAATAAGCCTTAAAAAAATATAGTACGCTACAAAAAAATATAGTTTTTCGTGGAAAAAGTAAAAAAAAGACAAAGATGAAGATATATTTGGTACATATTTGTTTTTGTAAAACTATACTTCTTAGAACTATACTTCTTAGCATTTTTTGGTAATTTTTTGTCTAACATAAAAGTGTCATACGTTTTGTCGCAATCAATACTTAATTAATACAGATCAAAAGCTCATATTTTATTAATGAGATACTCGATCTGTTTCTGTCTTTGCGCCATTTCAAATTCATTACTGAAAATATGTGATTTTTTTATAAATCGACCCAAGAAAGTTGAAAAAACTAAATAAAATTTTTCCATATCTCGCTTTGTTTCCAAGATATCACGGCTTACTTAAAAAATATGAGAATATTCAATAGAAAATTTATAAAAGATTTTCAACTTATTTTGGGTCATTTCATGTGAAAACATTGTCAAATCGAGAAGCTGCGGAAATTGAAATATAGCCAAAAAGCTCATCCGGCCAATGCCAGTTCTTACGACAGAAAATATAGCGTTACATGGCACCCATTTTACATTATAGATAATTTGCGGATCTTTAGTAATCCAGTCAAACTCTTTTTCCCATTCAGATTTATATTTTTGAAGCCTTTTTTGTATTTTCCGCTTTTTAGTAGGTGTTAGTGGTGGGCTTAGATTTGAGGTACATTCGTTTTCACTACTACTTTCCATAACTTATTTAATTAGACTTCAACTTCTTAACGGGAAGAGCAACCACTAAGTGAAAATAACACAGTCCTGCGTTTTTGAAAAAGTTAAAAAATTATGGAATGAAGGTAGTTGATTTTTATAGATTTTTGCTCGCTGAATCCGAATATGACCTCCGATTTGCTCCATTACGTCTGAGATCCGATTTATTCTTTATTTAAAGTGCAATAAACGCTATTTTCCGACATATGGCGTACGTCCTGAAAGTAGTCTAGTTCACTTTTGACAGCAGTATTGAATAGCCCTGAGCTTCCTCTTTAAAGCGTATTTTTAACTTATTCAATTGAATCATTAGTTTCCTAGATATCATCGATTGAAGTAAAAGTATCGCTAATCCCTGTTAAGGACTATATTCAATTTGTATACCTTTACTTCAATGGATGATATCTCGGAAACTAATGATCTAATTTGAAAAGTTAAAAGTACGCTTTAAAGAAAAAGCTCAGGGCTATTTACGCCATATGTTTGAAAATAGCGTTTTCTGCACTTTAAATCAAGGATAAATCGGATCTCAGACGTGATGGAGCAAATCGGAGGTCATATTCGGATTCAGCGAGCAAAAATCTATAAAAATCACCTACTCTCATTTCATACTTTTTTAACTTTTTCAAAAACGCGAACTGTGCAAAACTCTATAAAAATCATACTTTTTGTCATCGCAGGTCTGTGTAATTAACTCAATTCCAAAATAAAAAAGAAGCAAAGAGAGTTGCAAAAGCAAACATTTGCTTAACGTTGTCAATTTTGAAAAGTGAGAAATTTTTTAAGTATAACTTTCGGTGTTTCAAAACTAAAGATGTGTTCTTGTGGACACTTTATCTGTGCTCGTAGAAGCACATTCTGATAAACGTATGGAAAAGCAATAACTTCTGTGCTTTACTTGACACAGAAAAATATAGTACAGTCAGCACGAACATAGTAAAAATATAGCATTTTTGCGTACTATATATTTCTTCAACAGTATATAGTACGCAGACCCGAAATATAGTACAATAATATATATTATAGTACGGTTGGCAACCCTAGTTGTGTTACTGTATCAGAGGTAAGGCGACGATTACAAAGAAATCATAAGACGGTTTGAATTCTTGGCCTACTTGGTCAAATGACGTGTTTTCTTATGGCGGAGAAACTGTTTTCATCATATTAAAAAAGAAAAAAAATACTTATAACTCCCTAACAGCGAATTGGGTAGAAAAATACCTATAGGCATTAGGCTCAGTTGAGCCGGATCAAAAAAAAAAAAAAATTACAATGTAAATATAAATAGCCTAAATAACGTCTGCATGAAGTTTCGTCAAAATCGGACGAAGCAAACGGGGGTCAGCTGTTAACGGGTTAAAACCGAACGTGGCTCCAGAGCAGGCAACCCCTATGATACGAATTCTTCTTATTTGCTTAATATAGTTAACACTCTTAAATATATGGAGGGCTTCCAGGATAGAGCATAATTTATTCGAGCCAAATGCGTTGGATAGCGATGAACTTCCTTATACTTTTCAGCGATATTACTTTTCTAATTGGATTCTTCCTTTCCGAGTTATCATCCGTTGAAGTACAGGTATCCCAACTCCATACAAATATAATATAGTTCTTTGAAAAGAACTCAAAAATCTTTACTTCAGTGGATGATAATCGGAAAACTAATGACCCTGCTGGAATAGTCGGAATGTAAAGTTTGATGAGTAGGGTAATGGCTACCAGATGCTTTAGAAGATATTATGTCATTTACTGCATGTGTGATATAGCCTCAAAAACGGATCGAAGCAACGGTTTCTGTAATTTGAAGCAGGATATATTAGAATCCTGACGTGATAGGAAAAAAAGAAGTTCAGATTCATAAAGAGAAGATCCCCTAACTTCATAATTAGTCATCAAATTCAGGAATGAAAAAACATTGTGATAATTTTATTATTCTTATGTGTTCTATTTGAAAATTATTTGCTCCACATATAGAGTAGAACGGGGTAATGTCGTGCAGGGGGTAATATCGTGCACTGGCTGTTTTAGCCTAAAGAATTGAATGATTTACCAACTGTTCGCAAGGTAGGGACCTGCTGACCTACTGAGCCTATGCATATAATTTTAGCAATTTTCACCAGTTCGTCTCTACAGAGTAACATTTTTTTCAAAACGTACGCTTTCGGGACGATAAAAGTGTTTTTTTATTGGGTCAGAAAAATAATTTTCCTTCCGGGAAAATATACCAGGTAAGTGTTTTCTGAAACGAAATATCCTGCCAAAGAAAAGAAGCATTTGGTTTTCGAAAAAAATTTTGGGCTTCACCGAGTTATCGAAGTTGACCTTTAAAACGACCTTTGGGGTAATGTCGTGCACATTCACTTACACAAACACAATTTCTCGCTACACAAATGTTGTTACACATGGATGTAACCAATGAAATTATCTTTCGATTGGATGCTTACTCGTTGCATTCGCTTGAGATATACGGCTTTACGAGCATGTCAAAGTTGAGTGCACGACATTGCCCCGTTCTACTCTACACAACATATTATGTACTTCACACTTGTATAATAATGAATAAATACATGATAATGCTAAATATCCACTAATAGAACCACTACCTATCATTTCTCACACATTTTGGCACCTTTACTATACTCGGAAAACAATGCACGACATTACCCCACAAATTTTGAGGGGGGTAATGTCGTGCACATTTTTTTTTTCTTCACTTACACAAACACAATTTCTCGCTACACAAATGTTGTTAGACATGGATGCAACCAATGAAATTATCTTTCGATCGGATGCTTACTCGTTGCATTCGCTTGAGATGTACGGCCTTACGAGCATGTCAAAGTTGAGTGCACGACATTGCCCCGTTCTACTCTAAAGTATAATCTAAGTCATATGCGTGTATGATATGGAGTAATTGAACAAATACTACCCATGCAAAATAATTAGAAATTTTTGATAATTTGTTGGCTATGGAACCCAAAATTTTGAGAATAGTTATTGTACTTTAATCATCCATCAATCTTTTGCCAAAATTGGAAAATAATCTATTGCGAACTTTCTTTTTAGATTTTCTGTATATTCTTATATTTATATTGAGCAAAAGAGCAGTCGGCCGACGAAATGTGGAAAACCCTCAAGCGACAATTAACTAATGAAGACCCTTAAATCGACTTCGTTAGAACAGAGAATATTCCAACAAAATGAAAATTGGTAGCCGTAGTTAAAATACCAAAAAAAGCAACAAAAGGAAACTTTCTAATTAATTTATGAACAAAAAACAAAAAACTACTCACTAAAATTCGAATTTCTACTTGATTATAAGTTCACTAGCTGTTTTACCCGGCGTTGCACGGGTTTTAATAAAAAGCCAGATTGCTTTAAAAACCTAATAACGAAAACCCTTTTTTATTTTTTAAATCAATGTGCCACAAACAGATACTCCGATATATTTATTTTATCGGTATAATTCCAAAAGTATCGCAAAATATTAAAAAATATATACCGAAGAAATCGGTAAAAGCCCAAATGTATCGAAAAAACATCTAAAATATCGGCAAAAGTCTGAAAGTATAGAAGAAGTTCTTCTATGCGAACGATTCAAATCAATAAATACTATATATAAAAAAATCAGTAAAAGTCCAAATATAGCGAAAAAGATCCAATATATCGAAAACGGTCCAAAAGTTTCGAAAAGCATTGAAATACATCGAAGGAATCGGATAAAGTCCAAGTTTATCAAAAAACATCCTATATATCGAAAACAGTTCAAATACATATATCAAAAAACATTCAACACATATATCGAAAGAAGTTCAAAAGTTTCGAAAAATAGTGAAATAAAAAAAAAAAAATTTTTCGAAAAACGTACAAAATATCGGTAAAAGTCCAAAAATGTCGAAAAATATCCTACATATCGGTAAAAGCCCAAAATTATTAGAAAACATTGAAGAAATCGGTGAAAGTCCAAATACATATATCGAAAAATATTCAATATATCGAAAAGGGTCCAAAAGTTTCGGAAAATATTGAAACACAACGAAGAAATCGGTAAAGTCCAAGAAAAACATCCAAAGTATCGGTAAAATTACAAAAAAGAAATCGAAAAACATCCTATATATCGGTAAAAGCTCAAAAGCACATTGAAGAAATCGGTAAAAGTTTAAAATCAAAACATCCAATAAATCGAAACAAAATCAAAAGTTTCGAAAAATAGTGAAATTTGTACATCGAAGAAATCGGCCAAAGTCCAAGTGTTTCGAAAAACATCCAAAATATCGAAAAAATTCAAAAAGAATTGAAAAATATTGAAAAACATGTAAAACATCATTAAAAGTCCAAAAATATTGAATATATTGAGTTGGCATCACTGACGAAATCACTCTCATTTTTGTTCTCATCAACAACCCAACATTAAGAATAAAAAAAAACAATAAATAAAAGAGACGGAAAAGACAACAACAACACATAACTCATGGCGCAGCAAGCTATAGCGACTGAAATGCAAACCATAATTTTTATGCAAGCATTGAATTTTTTTTTCAACAACTTCATACTAAAAAAAGAAAGGTTGATCTTATAAAACCCAAAAAAATAAGTATACAATCCTGTCTGTTATTACACGTAGAAGGTTTTAAAAAAAAGATTATTAAAATCGGTTCGGTATATTTTGCACCAAATCGTTACATAGGGTTTTCATATAAGCAATTTTATATAAATAGTATAGATTTACGTATGAACGTACCAGTTTCAAAGAAACGAAACAATACAATACAATTAAATATTTACATATGATTAATAATATTCTTAAAGTTAAATTTAAATATTTTTTTTTTCTGTTGGGAAATTTGTGAAATAATTTATTATCTTGATAAAATTAAAAATATTGCAATTCTACAATAAATATTTAATGCATTTTAAAATACATATACAAATACAGAAAAGCCATGCTCAAACACACACACACATATTCGTGCGCTACATGCATAAATCTATTTTGACATCTACAAGTACGCCCTGCGACATATAATTTTATTGATCCTTTGAGACTATGAACATAAACGTACAAACAAATATGTGGCACTCTACATATTCATGATTGAGTTATGAATATTTGCATGGATATAAATTTTCCCACAGCAAATGCATGCAATGCAAATACGTCAACAAAAGCAATTTCAACATTTACACAACAATGTTGTTAACATAACGCAATTATTTATGTTGGCAGTAATGATAACTGATTTGTCGTTAACCAAAAACCATGTTGGTGCTACACTGCAATGTGTCAACAGTTTTAAATTATTTCAACTTTTATTTTTATTTTTTTTTTATTTTATAATCCTGTAAAAATAGACAATGTAAGTCGAAATAAAATCACAATTTTTAGGACAGAATATAAATTGTTTAACATGTTGAAAACTGTTAAGGATCAAGATATCGGAGATTAGTAGAGCACAGTTCGAAAGTAAAGATACAAAATGTAACAAAAGCAATGTTTATTTTACATGACACTTGGGAAACCCTTGTGAAGTTAATGGCACATACCATAAAGCTAAGCAATTTGTGGATTTTTCTCGAAGATTCTAAACATTACTTACCAATGCGACAACATTGATTTGATGCAAGTTTTGAGAAAAAATGTTGTGTCCCTGTGAATTCACTTAAGTGAAATTTTCATAAGATAATTGAAACATAATTAAAAATTACTATAAATAAAAATACAGACATTTAATGACAAAGAAAATATTTTTATTTTTCATTGCATTACAATCCTTGTGTCAAACTTTAAAGAAAAACGAACACTATAATTTAAAGACTTTATTTCCTTGCCATATACATAAGTATGTACGAGTATGTATTACTACCATAAATTTTGACAATTTTCAAACTTTTCTTTTCTCATCACGATATGAGTTTCTTTTGCAATGCGTTAACGCTTTTCTCATTCCAAATTTTTATCTTCACAGTCAGTCAGTCAATCATTCAATAAAGTTTTATGTCAACACATTGAAAACGATTTATTTTTTTTAACAATTTTTGATTTTGATATATGAACTTTTTGTGTACGGTAAACTCCAACGAATTGCATATTCGATTCAAAGTGCAAATGACAGTGAAGTAACTCTGTCTGTTAGTTTTCTAAAACTTTTACTTCAACAATTTTTACATTTTTTTTTTTTTTGGAAAAAGTTGCTTCACATATGAAATATTTTTGGAGAAAAAAAAAGGCGAAGAAAAATTGCAATTGATTGATTAAATTTACCACTGCATAGGTTAAAAGGTTTGATCAAACTTTATGAATTTGTGTGTGCTTACAACTTTTTCAACATATAACATTTTCACTCTATAAATTTTTCTCATTTGGGAAATTTACTAAATTATCAAAATTTTTTGAAAGAACATGCACTCTTCAACCTAAGTTACAGATTCTAACTTGATTTTGAAAATAATACAAAAATTTATTTTTTTTTTCTAAATAATGTTCTATTTGTGTCATTTTTTAATAAAGAACTGCTTCTTTTATTCAAGTACTTAAGAAATAAACTAACTTTTATAAGACTGGTCTTTTTTTTGGATGAAAATTTTTAATTTTTTTAAGAAATTGATGTATAAGCTATCCGATCTCAAGTTTGAGCAAAAATTCAATATTTTTACAATGAATTTTTGTTTCAGAGGATCCGATTGGCTGTCTAAAAACAAGAAATTATCTTATCAAATGCGACGGGCGAAAGTGACTGTAATGAGGAAGTTCGAAATCAAGTTTGAAAATTATTACGGTCGACACCTTCCGTGAGTTTTAGGTTAATTTTTGTAAAAAATATTTATTGCTCAAATAGATATTGATATGTTGATAAGCAATTTTGGAAACTACTTTTCAATTTTCTAAACAAATTTACTGGTCATAGTGTAAAGCCAAAGAAAATTTCGAGACTCATCAGGGGTGTTCCGGACCCCTCTTAGGAGCTATGGTCCCATTTAAAAAAAAAATGGTGTTACTCCAATCGGTATGAAATGCCGACGAAAAATGTTTGAAATTGGCAGGAGTGTCCTCGATCCTGCTCCCATTGTCCTATCGATTGGAGCACAACAATTTTATTTCAAAACGGGACCAAAACTCCTAAGTTGGGTCGAGGACACCCCAAACAGTTTACAAAAATTCCTTGAACTTTGACTCACCTACATAAGTATGTGTCGTTAAATGTCAAAACTGCTTGAGTCCCTCTTTGATATGTAGGCAAAATAAAATAAATTTCATTAAATTGATTTAAATTTATCTTATTTTGCCTACATGTCAAATTTCATTAAATTGATTTAAATTTATCTAATTTTGCCTACATATCAAAGAGGGACTCAAGCAGTTTTGACATTTAACGACAAATATGTAAGTGGGTCAAAGTTCAAGGAATTTTCGTAAACTGTTTGGGGTGTCCTCGACCCATATCGATACGTCCAAGGTAAAAGTTGGTAACTCGAAAATCGTATATTTTAGTTATGATCATTTTTGAATCGTTTTCGTTAAAACAAGAAAACCAAAAATAAAAATTGAATAAATACTTTGGAAATCTGTAGTCAAAACAAAGATTATCAAAGAGGGACCCAGGCAGTTTTGATATTTAACGACACATATATGTGGGTTCAAATAGTTTTTAAATATTTTTATTAATTTAAATTCATATTTTTCAGTTTACATTAAGATTTTTACACATAGTTTTACTTTTATTTTATCAATATCTTTCATAAATTATTTTGTGCGTTTTAACTGCGTCCAAACTCAAACTCAACTTACTGTCGTTTTTTTGTCTCTTCTTCATTCGTAGCTTATTGTTCGATCGTTTTCAATGTTGTCATGTTAGTAAGTTTTATTCGTCTGTCACCAGTGTTGTTCCTACGTCTGTCGATGATGTTTCCCTTCTAACCCTAGTGTTACCGTCTATTCCATATCTTCGTCCAGTTCGAGTCACTCTTTCTTGTTGGTCGTGCTCTTATCCTACATATCTACTATGAGCGTATTTCCAAGAGATCATACCATTCTCAACTCAAAAATAGAATTAGCATTTTTATTAAATTTGAATGCTTCAAATATTAAAAACACATGCATCTGCTATACCAAAGAAAGATTAAATGAAATTTTATTTCAATTCATGAAAAAAAAAATTATTTTTGGGCTAAAAGTCATTTGATTTTTTTTCTATTTTAAAGACGGTTATAAAAAATTATCCAAAAATGTACTACACTTCATGATTCTTTCTTCTAGAACGGACCTTTGACTGTTAACAGACAAAATGTCATAACGATTGAGCTACTTTTGACGAAATGATAACATATATCATGAATGAAGCCCAAAATTACTAAATAATTGGGACGGTTTTTTCAAAAAATCATGATTCCCAAACAACGAATTTGGGCTAATAGAGGCTGCTTCATAATATTGTTTATATATATGACTATTTAAAAAAAAATATGAAGAAAAAAAAAAAAAACTGATGCAATTCGAAATTTTTCAAGTGAAAAATTTTTTGATTTTTTTTTTTTCCAATGACGATATAAAAATAATTTTTTGAAATATACCCTGTATCATATTTTATTCTTTTATTCTTAGCTACAAACATACCAAAAATTACGAAGATCGGACTTTTTTTCGCAAAGTTATCACATTTTCCGTGAAAATTGACATGCGGCAATAGCGCAAAATCGAGTTTGTAGACGAATTTTAAAAAATTCCCCACGACGAAAGAACTCAAAATCAAGCAAAAGAAAAAAATACGTGTCTCATCGATTTTTATGTAGAAACTATAAAAAAAATTGTATGCAAAAAAAAAACGGCCTGGATGATTTGAGATGAAATGACCCTATATCATTTTGAAAGTCCAAATTTGCCAAGTTTTTGGTCAGAGCTTGTTCTTACTGTTCTTAGTGTTTTAGTGAAATTCAGTTGGATATCTTAAATAACGTTTCAGCAATTGTAACTTTTGCTTGTATGGGAGGTGCCATGGTTCGTACAAAATGGTTCGTATATTACAAAGCGAGTACCATGCGTTAAACGAATACAGAACTACAAAAAAGCAGCAAACGGATACGATAAGATGGTTCGAACAGCGCTAGGGGCATTCAAGGAGGTTGCTTTCTACAGTAGGGTGTTCGTAGGCTGTTGCGAAAACCATCGAGAAGGTACCAACTATTTCTGGCGGATGAGTGTAGAAGAGATTGCAAATTATGTTGTGGTAAAAGACTACTTCTTTTTTTGAATTAAGTTTGCTATTAAGTTTTAGAGTTCAAGGTAAAGTAAATGTCAACGACATTTTAAGGAGATTGGAAATATATTGTGATTTTATTTCTGCACAATTCAAAGGTCAAACAAATTTTCTTTATTTTAAACAATGAATTTTGATAATACTTTGTCTTTAGAAGACTCATCGAATTTGTTTGGTTTTTATTCCATTTTGGCTTGTTTTGATTCAGTTCTGTCTTCACATATATTCTCATATTCTGATCAGAAACTTATTTTCCAACCACCATCAATTTGCTTTTGCAACAATGCCTTTCAACAAATTACAACTGACATGCACAACAGAAATTTAAATAAAATCAAGCATTCAATTTAAACACAAAAATGTTGTAATTTCGGTTTCAACAACTTTTGTTTTGTAAATGTTAAAATTTTTTATTTTTTTTTTGTTATTCAAGTTTCTCGTAGTTTTCCTTGTCTTTTTATTACAATTTTTATTTGAAGACTTTGTTGCAAAGTTAAATTTTCTCTTGGTTACATTCATTGAACACAATTTCAATGCAATTTGTGGTATAAAGTTTTTGAAGTGCAATACACAAGAAGACGTTCACAACAAAATTATTTTGATGTTTCGTAAGAAATTGCAATAAGTCACGAAGTTTGTTTGCCAACCGAACTTTCTGCAATTTGAAGGAATGTTTCTTATTTGAAATTTTATACTATTTTTTTTTCATTCATATAAACTTTCGCGCTTTCCTAACTTTGCTACTTTGAATTTATGAAATTTAAATATTCTTTTAAATGGGTAAAGTAGCTTTAAAATTAATCAATAACTCATAGTTGCATAAACATTGAACTGATATTTTTGAAAATTCTATGATTTCGCACATAAATCTAAAAAAGGATGTTAAAAAAATAGCTCAGTATTTTTTAAATTTTTTGCATTTTTTTTATATTTTTAACGCATAATAACAATAATTAAGTTCTAAATATTTCTTGCATTTGGTGACCCCTAGTGAAATTTTCCATAAAATATATTTGAAGAACACTTAAATCCATTATAAGTCGGTTCTTGGAAAAAGGCGTCAAAAAGAATCATAAGAACAAGATATAATGAATTAAATTGCAACAGAAAATTGTTCTTTGCGTGATTTCATTATGACTTTAGGCAACAAGTTTAATGTTTTATACTACGTGTCCTCTGGATATTTAGTTGTGACCAGATTTAAAATCTAGTCCTTAAATCCTACCCGTTTTCACCGGCGTAAAGGGATTTATTTTTGAAAGTATTTCTACCTATTCATCTTTGATTACCTTTTTTTTAATAACATTTGATACCAATTGTCAAAGTAAAGGCGTGCTTCTTGGTCGAAAATCGACAAATCGGAAGCCCTCTAAAGATTTATATGAAGACTTAAAATAAATCTCTTTAGAAGTGGATTTGTTTGGTAAATCACTCGAATCAGTCGAAAATCACCAAATAAATCTCCGATAAAATCGTAGTATTATGTAGAGAAGGGTGAAGTTTCGAAAGTACCCTTTTTGTGGGAATTTAAGTTAAAAACACTATCGTCCCTTTACAAGTGAAAAGCACTAAGACAGTTTTCCCGTGTTTTAAGTTATTTAGTATTTCTGTTCTTAAACATTATAGTCTTTAGTTTGATAAGAACCATGTAACCATATATCTGTTAAAAAGCGGTTATTTTCATCATAAAAGTAAAAGTAAAACAGGGAATTCCATACAAAAAAACAAAAAATAATTTTTTCAACATCAAATGTCTCGAAACTGACTTAATGCTTTCACACAGTTTTCTTAAATGTCAAAGGGAAAAGTTGTTCAAAATAGTCGAATGAATCTCACATGTTTTGGTGTTCTACTGATTTTTGCCTAAGCTGTATATTAGGCCTATGTCAAAAAATTAAAATGAGAAAAACCTTGCTCCAGGGGCTAAAAAGTTTCCTATTGGTGTAAGTATCAAGCACAAAAATTTTGGTCCCGATCGGACAATGTTTGACTATGGCCCCAGGCCGTTGACGGTCGGAAAGACGCTATTTAAGTATATGAAAACATGGGTAAATAACATTCAACAAAAAAATGAGTGGTGCCACGCCCCCTCCATCCGAAATTCGTCGTATCTCTGGAAATATTGGACTCAGGAGAATGAGATTCGGTACCTATGTAATTAGCACTGGGAAAAAAATTTTCAATAAAAAAATGGGCGGCCTTACGCCCCCTCCTTCTAAAAAAAAACAAATTTGTCGAATCTTTGAAACTATTTAACACATATGATTGAGATTTGATTTCAGGTAAAGTGAAGCGGACTGTAATAATGTTAAACCAATTTAAGGCACTTAGTTGGTATAAAAGCAGGATTTTTTATATTCTTATTTTGGTGTCCTTGGTATAGACACCAAGCGAAAAAAATTTGGTCCTGATCGAAACATATTTGAAAATAACGAAACTATCGAACCTATCTTTGAAGCTATTTGACATAGGCGGGCCAGGCCACCTCATTCTAAAAAAAAACAAATTTGTCATATCTCGCGTTTATCTGACCTTTAACGGTCTGGGGCACGGTCGAATATGTTCCGATCGGGACCAAATTTTTTTCGCTTGGTGTCTTTACCAAGGTAGTTTTTGAGATAATCTCACCTAAAAACCAAGAAAATGCTTTTTTACCATTTTTGAGGCTACATAACTATATGACATATCACATATTAATTAAATCTGGTAACAGTACTTCAAAGCCCTAATCTTGTTCTTTAAAACCTATATTTTATCCATTAATTTCAGAGCGCCATCATGTTGCTTTCTCCTGTAATTCACTTGTACATCTAAGTATATTAATTTAGCGCAAATGCTCCAATAGATTTTAAAACTAAAGAGCTTAATCATACTAGGAAATTGCTTAATTTTGTTAGTTTTAAATAAAGTTTTTTACTATGCACTGCGTACATAATTTTTGCATTTAATTTAAAAGTTTTCTCAACTTTCAACTAACACGCTTATAGTGAAGCTGATTATAAGACTTTGCCAACACGCATATGAAATTCAAAACTTTTCCATCACAGGTGCTTAGGAAAGACTTGATAGACATTTGAGTTAAAAGTTTTTGTTCTGTTTGTGTATGCGCGCAGCAAAGTTCCATATAAGCACTATAAATGTTTCCTCTTCATATTTAAAATATTATTATTAAAATTTATATTCAGAAATAAGCGGACAAAACATATGGAAACTGATGCCCAGTCTATATAAGATTTGGCATCATTGTTTGTGAAAACATACCTCACGTGTGAATCGCATTTGAGATGTTCAATGTTTTAAGTCAGTTGATCTTTTCAGTGGTGTCACTTACAAAAATTTTTTGCCTAGAAAATGCCCATTGAAATGAGTCCCGAATGACAAAAGTTCATAGACTTTGTCTCAAAGATCGCTCCATCGATTCACATGGAATTCGCACCACGTATTTCTTACATTAAGCAGCATAGCTTTGATTATACAACTTTTATTTAATATTCTGTTGTCCAATTTTTTCTTTTATGGATAACAGAAGCGATTGTCATGAAAATTACATCAAAGCCTTTCGGAGATTGAGTGAAAGTCGGTACCTATATTAGTGACACGTTCCATTGTAACCTTGCTGTTTCAATGCTTGCTTAAAAAAAAAAGTAATTTCTTAAAATGTCTTTTGGGATCAAAATAAGACGACGAGTGTAACCTTTGGCCTGGCCAAACATTAAATACCATACACTGCAGTATTGTTAAACTTTTGCTTATACAGGAGGTGCCATACCGTCATTTCCGAGTTCACCCAGTTTTTGCTCAAAAAAACGCTTTCAGAATAGAGTTTTGAAGCTGTTGCTTATATGGGAGGTGCCACGCCCTCTTGTCCGAATTCTCCCAGTTTTTTTTTTCAGAGCTTGCGCTTACAATTCGTAGTATTTATTTGCATTGCGGTTCCATTGTCGTGAAAAATACCCCTAAAGTTGCATTTTGAAGATATTTTTGTATGGGCGGTAGGCGTGTTCGTTGACCGATTGCCGTTTTAATCAGAGGTGGATCAAGGTCATCTGCCGCCCTAGGCAGTTGCGATTTTGCCGCCTCAGACAGCAGCCTTATTTCTGTTATTGATTAATGAATTGACCTTGAAAATGCATGAACTTGTACATTTGGAAAATATGTACAATTCAAAAAGGTGAAAGTGATTAATTAGAAGAAATTAATTCAAATGTTTTCAATGTTTATTTACAGTTGCTTATACATGTTTTTGTAACTCGCGTCACATGTTCTTACGTCGCGCTTTACGAAGCGCGAAGTCCACAGATCACATGCAAGATTTGTTTTTAAATGAATCAATTCATCATCCAATGAAGTCTCCAAATCTTCACTCAATGCTTCTTGTAAAATTTTGGCTTTTTCCCGGATGTCAGCATTGTTTAAGTTTCTCAAATCAATCAAAACAGCAAATTTTTCGTAAACTTCTTCATATTTTCGGCACCTTTCCAGTAATTCAATCAAAAAATTGTCAAAGATAACATTGTATGTGTTGACTCTAAGGTCATCTTTCCCAAGCAATGTTACCTCCTCTGTTCTTGTTTCATCGTCGTAAACTTTTCTACGTTTAGCCCTCTTCTCAAGTGTTTTGTATTCTTGGTTGACTGACAAATCAAATGCTTTTCTCTCGAATAATTCAAAATCATCACGTGCATCACCCACAATTTTTAGGAGACTATTGTACAATTGAACTACTTCATTCAGGTTACATAGAGTGGATTGTAATTTTTTGCTGACAGCATTGAAATTTGAAAGCAGAAAACTCAATAAAGATTGCATAAAAGCTGTTTCCAGTAATTCAAAACGTATTCGAATACCTTTGGCTTCACTTCGTGTAACAGCTTTTTGTGAAAGATCGTGTTCTATAAATACGCTATATTTCATCATACGGAAAGAAAAAAAAAGAATATTCAACAATATGTTGGACTTGAAAACTTTTGGGTAAAAAGTTTTATAGTCTCGCACTCAAAAGTGGCATTTTGTCTAGTGTAAACGGTCGAAATTTGCCGCCCCTAAAAATTTGCCGCCCTAGGCAGCTGCCTATGTTGCCTATAAGGTAAATCCGCCACTGGTTTTAATGCTGGCTTAACTCACTATTTGTTGTCTAGCACGTGAAAATGATGTCTCCTCTATTTGTTAATGTGCCTATTACAAAAGCATTGATCATGACGGAAGATGTGGACAAACGTTTTGGTTTATAGAACAGTATACGAAACTCTTCAGTCGTACTGACCTAATAACTGTCTTTTTCGCCCATTTAGTGGTCGCACATCTGGGCAAGGAATCCAAAACCTTTCTGCTAGGCAGAGTTCAATGACGTACGACAAAGTAAATAATGAAGGTGGAAGTCATATTCCCCATTGATTCGGTTCAGAAGAAATCCAAGCATATACTTGGTAGTGCCTCAAAGGAAGGTGCTTAAATTATATTATTAAAAACTTAACAAAGAGCAACCTTTAAGAAAAGGATGCACATATATCGCAAAATCACAAAGCGTCATATTTATGTACATTTCTGTGGCATTTTGACAAAGCAACCTAACTCGATTTTGGCAACATTTCAGGAGAGCTAAAAAACTACTTTGATGCTTCTCAATTATTTTTGTGTAGTAATTGGAACAAATGCTAAGGTTTGTGATTATATGTGCATGAAAACTAAACAAGTATTTTCCATTACTTTCTTTAGCTCTAAGGTCAATAGTATTTAAAAAAATTTAAAAAATATGTTTTTTGTCAAATTTTTTTGATTTAAAAAATGTAGTTTCTTTCCATCTTGACCTAAGATATTGTGTGAAGAAAAAACGAGTTTCTTATAACGACTTAGGATGGTTTTGTGAAAAACATTTGTAAAAGTTTTTTTTGTTTCAAATGCATGCATTTTTTAACCTATTTGAGATAAATTGTTTTGTCAAATGTAATTTGAAATAAAAAAGCGAGATAGGTTGATTTTCAATTTTCTATCTCTGCAAATAAAAGTCATAAAGATATGACGATTACACCAAAATAAGCGTATTTTATATTTTATTTAATATTTCATATTTATGACTAAAATCCTGGAAAATTGTCTTATTTAGACTTAGGTTGTTTTGTCAAAAGTCCACAGATATATTCTTATGTATGTTTAGTTTTTAAAAAAATGTATATTCACTTGACTGCACAGTCAATCAAGCATAAGATCAGAATCAAATCCCTTTTGTTTCGTTTGGAATTTATGTTCATAATTGTTCGCTTGTGCATGCGGATTGGTTCTGGCTAAATGCGTTTGTTGACCTTTTTTGTTTCAGATATTTTTAAAATTTTGGTTTAAGAATATTTGGAACTTTACATGAGAAAAAACTAATAAGAACAGACAGAAAATGTTCCTGAAATTGAAATCTGATAAATTCAAAACTTATGAGCCATTTTCTTTAAAGGAAAACTTTAAACAATTTTTGTTATTTTTATATCCTATTCTCTTTGTCCTTCCGTTTGTATCGCAGAGAAGGAGGCGTGACAGGTACGGAAAAGTATATTTATTCTTGATCAGTGTCACCTCCTGAGTCGATATAGCTTTGTCCGTCTGTCTGGCTGGTTGGCAGCCTGTCTGTCTGTGGAAATATTTTCTATGGGAAAATGAAGCAAGATAATTCGATGAAATTCTGCGTACCGCTTCTTTGTAAAAGTTAGCTCGAGGAATTGAAAACGAGTGAAATCGGTCAACGGAAACGCCTACAGTCCACACAAAAAATATATTCAAAACGCAATTTTATGAGCATTATTCACGTTAACGCAACCAAAATAAACATAAATACTAGGGATAGCGATTGCAAGCTCCAGGCAAAAGCTAGGTGAACTCGAACAAAAGGACGTGGCACCTCCCATATAAGTAAAAGTTTCAAAATGGTGTAGTAAAAGGGTTTTTTGAGATAGTCCAACCAATTTTTACTCAAATACTAAGGAGAGTAAATGCAAGCTCTTATCAGAAACTTGGTTGATTCAGACAACAGAGCATAGCACCTCTCATACAGTCAAAGTTTTCAAAATGCTGTAAAGCAAGTTTTATTTGAGACAATGTGACAAAATTTCGCAAAGTTACCAGGAATAGTTAGTGGAAGCTCTGAGACAAAAACAAGGTGAACTCAGAAAAGGGGTTGTGGTACTTCCCATACAAGCAACATTTGCAAAATACTGTAGTGCAAGCATTATTGAGGTAATGCAACCAAATTTCGCATATAAAGAGTGTGTCGAAAAAAACTTATACACACTTTTTCAGCCATAACATATCCTGTGTCCAACGAATAATTTTTTTTTGAATCACGTTAGCTTTTAAAGATATGTAAGATATTATTTTTTATATATTTATTCAAATTATTAATTTTCAATTATTATTTCTTTCAAAATGGACAGCGAAATGAAAGTACGTGAAAAAATAATTATAAATCTTAAAAAAAACCATTGTGGACTTTCAAACACACTGTTTCAAAAGCCATTAAACAGTATAAAAAAGACTTAAACATTGCACGAAAACCTGGATCAGGAAGAAGAAAAGGTCCAACAAATATTGGTAAGGCAAAAGTTGTCGAACAACTCTTTCGAAGAGCTCCGAACACTTCTGTCAGTCAGAAAAACAGCTCGTCTAGTTAAATGCTCTGATTCTTTTGTATGCAGAACCAAAGCTAATGCTGGGCTGAAGTCGTTTAAAGTTCAGAAAGTTCCAGACCGCAATGCAGTCAAGAATTTAGAAGCATAAAAAGATCTAAAAAATTGAGGTCTAATTTATAAAAAATGTACGTCTGTGTGATGGATGACAGACTTTTCACAACTTCCGTGTCAAGATTTTTATATGGCAGATGGACGAGGTAATATCCAGGAACAACACCGGACAAAAGAGCAAACAAAATTCCCTAAGGAGTTTCTTGTGTGCCAAGCCATTTGCAGTTGTGGCAAAAGAAGCCAAGCATTAGTGACATCAGGAACGATATATACATAAATGTACATATAAGTATTAAGGAGTGTCTTCAAAAACGGTTTTTCCTAAAACAGCACAGAGTGCTTACATATTTCTGGTCCGATTTAGAATCATGCCACTATGGAAAAAATTTCCTCTGAGAGGTATGCAAATAATAATGTAAATTTTGTACCAGGGGAAGCAAACCCACCCAACTATCCAGAACTCCGGCCTGTGGAGAGACATTGGGCGCTCGTGAAAAGGTAATTGAAGAACGCAGGAAAGTTATCCCAGGACATGTCTGACTTCAAGCGTAAATGGACCGGCTTCTCCAAAAAGGTAACGGAAACAACTATAAAATCGTTAAGGGGACATTCGCTTTTGTAATTGAAAACAAAAAAACACTTTTTAAAAATTTTAGTATGAAAAAACTATTATATTTATTCACAAAATTTCTTTTGGACATTGTTAAGCATTGTCCAAAAAATATGAAAAAAATTTAATTTCTTTATTTTTAGTTTCCCTTGGCTGCTGTAGAGGGCGTCATCCAAAAGTTACTTTTCAAACTGGTAGAAAATTTTTCTCCGAATCTACTCGATGGATTTTAAAAAACCAAAAAGCATTCGATTACTCATAAAAAATATTAAACAATAAACCTCTGAAAGTTTTAAAAAATACGCCCCCCTTTTTTTTACCGGGCGTTTTTTGAGGTTAAGTCCCTCAATTTTTTCGCATTTTTTATAAATATTCATACAAAAACTTCAAAATATAAAAAAGTATGAATTTTAAAGGCTTATTGTATGGTTTTGGGTCTCAAGAATAAAATCCATTTTGAATTTTTCAAGAATCTGTTACAGGAGGTCTAAATATTTCCTACCGTTTAATAAGTAACTTTTAGATGGTGCCCTCTACAGCAGCCAAGGGAAACTAAAAATAAAATAAAAATTTTTTTTCATATTCTTAAATCATTATATAACTATGTCAAAAAGAAATTTTGTCAATAAATATAATAGTTTTTTCATAATAAAACTTTTATAAAGTGTTTTTCTTTTCAATTACGAAAGCGAATGTCCCCTTAATGACAGGCTTCCTGGAAAAGGTGGATGGATTTATAAATTCCGATTAATATTCCAATATTTAAATGTTTAATGAATTTCTATAATATATTAATAAATTCACATAGTATTTTTAAGAATTTTTGAAAAAAAATTAACGCTTTCAGTTTTATTTAACTTTAGCGTGTATAAGTTTTTATCGACACACTCTTTATACTTGGAATAGTCAACGAAAAGTCTGAGCAAAAACAAAGCTAGTTCGAATAAAGGCGTGGCACCGCTTACAAGCAAAATTTTCAATATATTTCAGTGTAGGGTATTTAATTTTTGGCCAGGCCAAACTTTACACTCTTCCTAGTTTTTTTTTTAATTATAATACAGGTGTGTCTTTAGATATTCACACAAATTGGCGCACCATTTCCATGACCTTGACTGAAAGCTACTTTCATAAATTTTACCATTTTCATAGGCAAATCATCGCCATTCTAAACTAGCACCCTTTCTTTCCTCACTTCGATGGCAACGGCCTGCATTTTTTTTTCCTTATTGCTTTGTTTTGTATAGTCGAATATGGTGGCTTGGAGCTTCCTATTTAGGGATCTGAACTTTGTATTGCATACGAAAACATACATGCACTAGGATTCTAAAACACCTTTGCTAAGAAGTGAAAAAATCGCTAAGTTGAGGCATATTTGAGCTTATATCACACTTAACTTTTCCAAATATGTCCTTACTTTTTGAATTAGCATTTATTTCACAAAATAAATTAATCTTTTTTATAATGGAGGTTATCGTGAATAAATATTTCTGGGGAATTTTCTCAAACTGACGTGCATTCTCTATTGCAGTTAAAGAAAATTCTCCGGGAATCTTGATTCACGATAACCCCCAATAAGTCCATAGTGGTGGCAAAAGTAATGCCATACATATTATGTGCCATATTAATCGGTTGTTTGACCTATATCATCTTTTCAGCCTTATGCCATCAATTCTACACCACCAAGTAAACATTCCTAACAAAATGTCAGCCAATTCGTATTATGACATAACTTTCACACCTTGATTGGATTTATTCGACATACATATAAACACGATTCATGTCTCATCTCCATACAAGTCGTCGGCTTAGTTTTAAAAAAACCTAAAACAAAATTATCTACTTAAAAAGGCCATATAATATGTTTCCATAAATTTCCAGTGCCTATGTAAGGCAACGTAAAACATGAATATTATTTTGTTTTATCCTTTAAATTTGTATTTAAATTTCTTTTTATATCAAGAAGGATTTGCCCAATTTGCATTCAGTTTATTTGCATCCAACATTTGACGCCCTCGAAACGCACACACACTCTGTGTTCGAGGACATAACTTTACGCGGAATATCAAAAAGTAACCATCAAATGTAAAAGAGTATCTGGAGATCAGCCAAGCGCCAAATTTCCGCCTTCTACATGCATTTGCATTCTAAATAAACTGACTAACAAACAAACCAAAAAACGACGGATGCTGTTGCTTCTCGAGCTCCGTGCAACACTTTTGCTATGGCATTTTATTGCTAGTCACTGGTTGTGGTCGTTGCTTTCCATTTTTGCTTCAGTTTTTGTTGTTGCTGTTGCATTTTTAGTTTCCATTGCTATAAACAATTTTTAATTTACTGCATTGTATGCCGTAACATGCAACATAAAACTCAAAGTGCGCGTGCGATAAGTGAAATAAATAACGACATAGAGTGGAGCTGCCGCTGCTGCTGGTAAGCTCTGTTATTGTAGTTGTTGCTGGGTGGCAAATGAAGTTGGTAGCTGATAGGCGTTACCCCATTTTGTTTGTTTTCAACCTCAGGACTAGCCCATCCGGTTCAATTGTTGCAATTGTTGCATTTCCGCTAAAGTATCATCATGACGCGAACTTTATTGTTATAGATGTTGTTGTTGTTGTTGTTGTTGTTGTTGCTGCTGCTGATGCTGTGTTGTGTTCATGCCAAGTTTTTGCATCGCGGTTACACACACACACACATATGTTTGTAAGTACATGAAGAGATTTAATATTCATTCATGGTTATTCTGTTAATTTTAAAGTTTTTTCTTCATAGACATTTTGAAAACATTTAAAAAACTAGTGGTCTATGAAGTATAGCGTTTAGGTAAAAAATTTTTTAAAGTTATGTTAGTGCTAGATCTAGAAAGAGTGTTGTTAAGAGGTATCGATCCTCAAAAATGTTCGGTTCATGGATACGAAAACGGCAGCGAAGTAATTCAAGGTAATGAAATCAAATTTCAAAAAGTTTCTATATAGGAAAGCTCCGAGCAAGAACTAAACTTAAATTCTTCGAATTTGATCATGGCACCTCCTATACGAGCAACAATTTTAAATCACCAAACTGAGTGAGGAATTTGATATAATACGAGGGGTGCCTTTCAAGTTTCGAGAATGTAGTATCCCGAGTGCTTTGCGATGCAAAATTGTATGACAGTTGTAAAGTTTTAGGGAATTTTACTTCAGACGTCATGCGCTCAAACCATTTGTCAAACCACTTTTACCAGTCTGATAGCTCTACAACATTAGTTTTTAACGCCTCAAGCTCTTCTTCGAGTGATTAATTAATAGTTGTCCATGCATCTGCTCGTTGATTCTTGGAAACAACTCGGGACTGTAAGGCGGATGACCCATCAATTCGATATTTTGAGTGCTCAAATACTCGCTTGTTTCAGCCGACGTGTGAGAATTTCCATTGTCATGGTGTAAAATGATTTGTCGTTTTGGGTTAGTTTCTTTTAATTTATCAAAAACTTCTCGTAAACAAATGGTCGTGTACCACACTGAATTAACGGTGTTTTGGTTTTAGAAAAACCAAGAAATACAGTCGATTGGTTTTTCGCTTCCATTACATAGGGCCGTCCATTAATTACGTAAGACGTTTTAAGCATATTTTTGACTCCCTCCCCCACGTAAGAAATCGTAAGATTTTTCACTACCCCTCCTCTCCCTATACAATCTTACGTAAGAATTCTATATTTCTAATTATTTTTTTTTTAATACATAACATGCAAAGCATTCCAAATGATTTAAGAGGAAGTGCTGGGATTGTGGTATATCTAATCTTTTTTCAGATCAGTTTCAATTTTTATGCTGATAAGTGATGTATTGGCTACAAAATACTATATATTCTACTTAATAAAATGTGTGCAATTTCATTTAAAAAAGTTATTGAGCAAAATCTCAAAAAAGTCATAAGAGCTGTGCTTGAAAAGCTGGCGGGTAATGTGGTATGCATGGTAGGGCAATGTGGTAAACTATATGATCAGTACTTGTAAAGTGGGCGGTTAATGTGGTACATATAAGTAGGGTAATGTGGCATACTTATACCATATAGCCAAATATAAAATTTGAAAGGTATGAAATGAGTTCATAATAACATTTTACATTGGTTCTCAAACGCATAGTTTTTATTAAAAAATAAAAAGCAATCAAATCAGGGATATGCGCATGATCTGTCACCAACTTCAGACCGATACACCTGGCAAACTGATGTCAAATTCATACCAGTGACATCTCATTATATTGTTGACAAGCTGTCAAAAGCATTTGCGTCTAAGTTTTATAAAACAAAAGTTTTCCGAAATGGATTTCAAACGTAATAGTGTGATTGCATTATATTTGGCTGGAAAATCACAACCAGCTATTGTTCGTGAGCTAAAACGTCACAAAGTGAACAAAATGTTTGTGTACCGTACCATAACTCGTTATATTGGTACTGGTAGCTATGCCAAACGCTATGGTGCTGGACCAAAAAAAAAGTGTAACATCGCCTGAAATGGTGCGGAAAGTGAAAGCTCGACTTGAACGAAATTCACGTCGTAGTGGTAATCAAATGGCCAAAGAACTGAAAATATCCCAGCGAAGCATCAGACGCATATTGAAACATGAGCTCAAGGTAAAGCCTTACAAGTTCCAAAAGGCACACGATCTTACACCAAAGCAAAAAAAAGTTAGACTCGAAAGCAAAGGAGTTGTTACGCTAGCATTGTGTTCTCTGATGAGAAAAACTTCCCGATTGAGCAGTTCACAAATTGATCGTGTTGACTTGACCGAACGCTCCTACGAGAATTTGAGCCTACGAACAGCCACCCGAAGTAATTTCACGGCGGAAAAATTATGTTTGGTGCATGACAGCAACACATCCCTGGTTTTTCATGTTTTCTGACCGGATAAAATATGTGACGTCCGCAGCTGCTTATCCAAATCGGAGATATGCGACTATACCACAATCGCAGTAGTTCCCCTAGAAAAAGAAACAAATAAATAATTAACAGAAAATCAATATATTGGCTCTATTCAAGTGAAAAACACTTATTCAGTTTTATCCAGTTTCGAGTTATTTGGAGTACGGTCTAAAATATTATAATCTTTAGTTTAATGAGACCCGTGGTCTGCAAAACGCTTTTTTTTACTCAAACCCAAGACATCGTACAAAAAAATTATACTTATATAACTTAGCATACTGTCCAAAGTAATGTAGCGCAGCAAAATTGTTTTCATTGTTTTTGTCTAATGGAATTTTTAAACCGTTAAAATCTGTTAATGATCTTGTTTTCTTACATAAATTCTTTTTATGTTTTTTGTTACATATTCAATGTCATTACATGTTAAGTTAGCTTTTAAGAAGAAGAAATCAGAATAATACCGATCAGCAGCTTATAAAGTTGTGTGTTTGATTCCCTAACGATTAATATAAAAACCAGTAAGGTCAAATAAGATTAACTTATAGCATAAAATGTTTAAAATCGTTCAAGGATACGTGTGAGTTTTCAGAATTTTTGATGCATTTTAGCTTCCGTACCAATTGATGTTTATGTAAGATTGTTTGTTTGCTGATCATTTTAATGCCTAGACATGCCTCGATTTCTCGATAGCTCACGTGACGATCTTCTTCAATTAGTTTTCGCACAGCATCGACGTTTTCTGGCATAACAGCCTTTTTTGGACGACCTTCGGGTGAGTCGTCTTTAAGTGAATTGCATCCGCTCTTGGAATCTTTTGCCTACTCATACACTTTGGTTTTGGATGGTGCTTTGTCGTCCCAACCCTTTTTCAGTCGATCGATGAACCCTTGTTAAAACAAACCTACTCGAAACTCGTAAAAAATCATCGTATGGAAATTTTCACGTGATAGTGCTATTTTTTAATGAATTAAATTTTTCAATTCGAACTGAAAGATGAGGTCTTAAGAAATTTGAAAAATGTCAAACTTTTCAACCGTCATAAAAATGTTCATCGGAAAACATTAGGGAAACTATATTATCGAAATTTAAAAAAACCCATTATACGTATACGACTATAGAAAATTATTAAATTCCGAATTTATTTAATTATTTGATTGCCGAGCATTGGATTAGGTATTGAAAAATCTAGCTAAACAATTGCTGATTACATTTTACGGACTTTTCTCGATAGAGGGCAATTATTTTGAAGACATTAAATTTTTATCACTATTGAAAATATAATAACATTTTGATTCAAGATCTAATAGATACAATATGCGATCCAATCAAAGGAATTATTACATTTTCAAATACTTAAAGTAAAAAGGTGGACAAAATAGCGAAAAAGGAAAGTAAAAACAAATGTCATTTGAACAGGTAACACAGTATACATATAGATATTCCTATAATGATATCAATAACAAAGTCACGTACAAAAATATGAACGCACGATTGCACCTGATGACAGGAATTATTTTCACAAAAATATGGTGTAGTAGCAACATTTGTTGAGCGAAATCATTGAAATAAACAAAATTGTCCTGAGGGCACAATAGTCTCACTAAACATAAAAATGTCCACGAAATAACATGGCTTTCGATTGACTGTCTTCTTGAAATTATTTGCAAGGCCAAAAAAATTAAATGATTATACTATTGGCATATTGATTACTAAATCATAACTTTGCTGAAATATTTTCTTAAATACATTAAATTTACAAATAACAATTTATTTTTCATTTACCAAAAATATGCCTCCTGAAATGTCCATATGCCTACCTCATGCCTTCTTACCGTCAAAGCATTAACATCAATTAGAAATTTTGTATTAACAAATAACCATGCAATAAAAAAGACGCCATAACAACAATTTTTATAGCGTTTTTAATGCTGCCCATTAATCAAAAATGCATAAAATCACAAGTGCGTTTTATGACCACGGCAGTAATGTCAGCTGCGAGTATTTCTCCCTTGTTTTGTACAAAAACAAAAAAATGGACACTACGCGACGTTCACCATTACAACTTTTCAAATAAAAATTTTAATTTATAGCCGACTCTTTTTTTAATAAAAAACGAAAAAATTTAGACTTTCAAATTTACTGGAAATCCCTAATATATTAATTTTTGCTTTGCTTTGATTTTTGATGCTTTAACAATTTAATTAACAGGCTAACTTCACCAGTACGACCAATTTTGATAGTTATTTATTGTCCATGAAACCTTTTAATTTTGTTAAAACGATTGTTTTTATGATTTTATATGATTTTCATAAAAAAGTTTATAAAGTCCTAACGTCTGTACAAACATTGGGCTGCGAATTTATGTCAACTGCAAAATAAACATATTGGCCATACAGCCTTAGGTGATTGATTTATAAAATCCGATTTGAAAGAACCTACTTTTTAAAAGGAGTTGCCCACTTTGGAGAAATGACAAACTGTACGGTAGGTATATTTTGCTGCCACATATATGTTCACCAATAATTTGAAATTTTTATGTAATCATCAGACTTGGGGGTAATGCACTAAATTTTTTAGTTCATTGAGCTTTTCACTAACATTGAATGAATAGTTTGATAGTGAAACTTTTTCCACTACCACTAAATCTAATTAGAGATAGTGAAAATTTTCTCCATTAAACTTAGTGATAGTGGAAATTTTTTCACTATGAAAAAATTCATTTGATGGTAATGAAAAATTTTTCACTATCTAACAATTCATTAAATGATGGTGGAAAGTTTTTCACTATCATTAAAATTAAATGAAAATATCCAATAAAAATTGCACTAAATTTAGTGATAATGAAAATTTGTTTCATTGAATTTAATGAAACATTAGTGGAAATTTTCATTAAAGTTTCATTAAATTCAATGAAACAAAATTTTACTATCACTAAATTTAATGAAGCTTTTAATGAAAGTTGTAATAGAATTTTTCATTAAAAGGTTTTGCAAGTTTTTACCCGAAAAGCTCTCGTTTAAGCATAAAACGTACATGAATGAGAGCTTTTCGGGTAAAAACTTGCAAAATCTTAGAGTAAACGAACAGACTGATTAAATTAAATTTATTGAAAGAGTTAGAATGAGAGATTCATTAAAGTCAAATGCAAACACGACTTTTAGTTTTTGATGTTCTTCAGACCCAAATAATTTCTGCCCTTTGTCAACTAAATGCTTAAAACAGCTTTCGTAAGCTTTTTTAAGTACTAGTAGGATTAATGTTCACGCAATCGTCTCGAACAATGTCTCGAAGGAAAAATTGAAAGGTATCAAAATATTTTGACCTAGTACGGCACATTTTGTCTTAATTGAATTGAAATTTCCAATAAAAAAATTACTGAAGTTATTGAAAGTGAACATTTATTTCATTGAATTTAATGAAACATTAATGAAGATTTTCATTAAAGTTTCATTAAATTAAGTGGTAGTGAAAATTTGTTTCATTGGATTTAATGAAACACTAATGAAAATTTCCATTAAAGTTTCATTAAATTTAATGAAAGTGAAAATGTTTCATTAAATTTATTGCAACATTTATTGAAAATTTTCATTAAAGTTTCATTAAATTCAATGGAACAAATTTTCACTTTCAATAGATTTAGTGATAATGGAAAATTTGCCATTACCACTAAATCAATTTTTTGATAGTGAATGAATTTTCACTATCACTAAATTTAGTGGAAATATTATTTAAAACTTTTAACTATATTTAGCTGGAGTTACAAGCAACGCGTCGATGCTTTACCGCGTCATGGCTTTTCAAGTGTCTCGTTTCTCGAGTTACAAGCCGCGCTTCCTCGAGTCAAAGTTTTTTCTGACAACAGCTGACAGTTCACAAAATTAAAAGCAATAAAAAAAGTTTTTGCTGAAGAAATGGAAGTATCCAGAGATTTTTCTGTTTTTTCGAAGCTCACCGAAATAATTTTAAATTTAAATAGTTTTCTTATTTATTTACATTTGCAGCCAAACAGTTGAAAAAAAAAAAAATACGTTTTGAAATTTAAAAAATTGAAAGGTGTGTTTAATAAGTTTGACGCGAGAAAGCATAGAAAAAGTTGAAAGTTGCTCAACTTTTTGCGTCATATGCTTTTTGACTTTCAACGCGTTGTGTTTTGTAGCTCACTCCATACGAATGTAGGGTTTCAACTTTTTCTGACAGAAGCGTGTACGGCGATAACGCGACGACGCGTTGAATGTAACTTCACTTCAAGAGCGCAAGGATGGAGCAGTGGTCTAGCGACTGGCACTGCGATAGAGAGTTGTAGCATCCGTGAGGTCCTCGGTTCAACTCCGGCTCAGACCTAACACAAAAGTTTTTCAACTTGCAATTTTTCAATTACAATTAATTTAGTAGGGTAAGGTAACCGGCTGTGGGCCGTCACCGGTTGCGGGCCACCCCTTGTATTTTTTGGAGTTTATAAAATATGACAGATCTGAGTATGAGGTTATGTGTACATTGACAATAGACAGTATTAGTGCAAACACTGAAGTGAAAGGACGCATCTGACCCGCAGCTACAACAAAACAAAAAAAATTGAGGAAGAAATTTTCAATAAAGTAATTTCTGAAGATTTTGCGAGTGTGATAAAGCGAAGTGAAATATTGCAAAGAGGTGAGTGTTATGCATTTTTATGCAGTATTTGCGTTAAATTTTCCGATTTTATATCGAGTTTGCTCAAAATTTTTCGCCACGAGAATTTTGCCAGTCACTTAAGGGATGGCTGCCGTAACCGGTTGTGGGCCACCATGTTTTTTGCATGAAAATTATTGCAAATCAATGTTCCTCGCACCAATTTGCAGTCAATTCGATCAAATGCAACGGTGGCTGCGATCGGCTAGTGCATTTGAAATGCGCTGCTATAAAAAAGAGCAAAAATTGCGAACCCGATGAGGATGATTAATGATTTGAAAAAGTCTAATTTTCTTGATGTTTTTTCGCCACTAGAGGCTTCATTGATAAATAAATTTTGATAATACATATTTCTTAACTGGTTTTTCTTCATACAATAATTTTGCATTTGAAGTTTATTTTTCAGGATGGCCCACAACCGGTTATAAATTTTTTTTTGTCCAAAAACCAAGCTCTTTACAAAATTTGTTAAAAAAATTGTTTTTTTTTTTTGGTTACCTACTGCCTCTATCTTTCCATTGGTACTCACAAGTCCGAAAAATGTATACTTGAATGCAAGTTACGGGCAAAAAACGAAACCCGGCCCACAACCGGTTACCTTCCCCTAAAATAAAAATAATTATAATTACATCAAAAAAAAAATAATAGTCTGATGAGTCTTTGTGACGAAAGACGTAAAATTTCAATTAAAAATTAATTTTTTATATATTTTTATTGTCATCCAAAAAGCATCTAAAGAGCATTTCTGAATGCTAGAGCGATGCGCTTCGAAAGAGCATTTATGAATGCGAGAGCGATGCGCATCCAAACAGCATTTCTGGATGTGAGAACGATGCGCATCCAAAGAGCATTTCAGGTAGCGAGAACAAAGCGCTTCCTTCCAACGACATGCCAATATTAATTTCAGCACTTTTGGATACGAGAGAGATGCGCTTCACTGCTGCTTCAGAAGCGCTATTGATGCGCTCCATTCCCCATTGGGTACATTGATTTGTTCTCGTGTTTTATGATCTTGTTTTCTCAGTTTAATTTGTTGCATAGATTTTCAAATTTTTTTCAATTACATTGGTTTTTTTTTTTTTTGTTTTTATATGTTAAAATTTAGTTACATAGTTTAGTATTTCTTAGTTCATTTATTTAATTCATTTGTAGTCCACTAATTATTCATTATTTTTTTCATTTTAAAATTTCCTAATTGTTAGGATTTATATTCTTTGGATCTAAAAATATGGGTACTGACTTGATTAAAAACTTATAAAACATTTTTTCAATAAACAAAAGAATTGTAAAAATAGTAATTTTGAGAAAAAAAATTCTCTGAACATCATTGGGGTCGAAAAACCGACAAAATGACGATAAAATCGTTCATGTCATAAATAATTTGTTCGTAGATTGCAAAAATGTCTTTTTTTAAAATGCTTAAATGTAATTCAATAAATCAAAGAGGCGTGACATCATTCAATAGAATTGATAAAGATGAAGGTTTTCTATGTTGCATGGAAAATACATTTTATCTGAAAAACTAAAAAAAATATTGAAATTTCCTGAATATTTTTAACTTGTTCACTTTCATGCAGCTAAAATTTGTTTTTACTGAATTGTGCTAAATGAGGAGATATTAATTCAATAGTTTAATGCAAATCCTTACACAAATACTTTCGGTGGCATTGGTTTAACCACAAAATCCAATTTGCGGTTTCTGATTAACTTAAGCATTGCCTTATTGTATCTCTAAATCAATATGAATACCAAAGATGTAATTGAGCGTCGTCTAATAAGACAAAATCAAAACTAATAAGTGCGCTAGTTTAGCCATATACGAGTACATACATATATAAATAGTAAATGCAAATTTTTTTTCTTTCTTCTTGCGCAAAATGGTCAATCGAAACAAATTCTCCGCAATTACATACAAATATTATTTAGAACGTTAATTGACGATTTTAACACGAAAGTGGTACATATCTGGAAATTGATAGTCATTTAAAAGTTGTAGGAATCTATTTCATGTAAAGTGATGTTATAATAAGGTTTTCATTTTATTGCGACCTCAAAGATGCTCGAAATAAGACGTACAATATCACAAATTCAGCTAAAGGTGGGTACAATTTTTCGGGTGAGAAAAAAAGCGAATGGCATATAAAAAAACGATATATACTGAAAATTCTAATATAAGTAATTACCCTCAGAAACTAAGGGTCTAAAATTAAAATCAAGGTTCCGCCGAGAGATGTAAAGATATGAGTTTATGGTATGAATTCTGTGAACTTTTATGTCTCTCGCCGAGAGCTTGGCTTTGATTTTGGGCATAACATTATCCAATGGTTTGGGGAAATGACACTGGCTACACTCAAATTCCATTATAGAACAGTCGTATCAAAAGCATATCTAATGGTGAAAAATTGTAATTTAATGGATTTTTCTTTCAATAATCAATCAATTTTTGACATCATCAAAAAACCAAAATGTGTATCAAATCACGTTTTATCTATTACGTTGGGTGAGTTTTAAAAAAAATTGATTTTTGTTTTCGTTTTTAATGATCCTGTTGATGTTTACATTTTGTTTTTGTTTCTTTCGTTTTTCCTAAATACTTGGATTGTTTTGATTTTAAGTCATTTCCGTTTACTTTTACGTGCCTGCTTAGGATATCAGCGTGAAACGTGTTACGCTGACAGACAATTGATTTTGATGGGACAGTAAAAAATTTGATAAGCCTCAAATATGCAAATTTGTGGAGAATTTTGTTGTGCCGAAAGAAGAAAAAGAAAAAACAAAACAGAATTTACCAAAGAGATATAGAAATATTGATTAATGTAGTAAGAGATATTTTATTTGAAAAGGTTTTGCTGCTGAAAAATTCTGAAAATTTATTTTAAAAATAAACGTAATGGACTAAGAGCCAGCAAGGCTGACCTTGCTCTACACAGACAGAAAAAAATATAAAATTTAATAGAAATGGGCTATAAAATTTGTGCAAACGACAGATTTGGGTATTTTTGTGAGTCAGGAAACACTAAGCAGCACCGCCGTCAAAAAATACAAGGCTATAACTTTTCAAAGAAAAATCGTAGATGACCATTGATCACTTTTTTAGAAAGGGAAAAAGCAAGATGTTCAAGTTTATTTTACGGAAAGGAGCAGAAAAAATCCTTGCAACCTTGAACCTAATTTGAAAAACAGCAAAAACGTCGTTTTTGCACTTTAATTTTAGGATACCTCGAAATTCTGACGAGGTAGAAGGATTCTGTGGCCAGTTTTAGAATTAGCACAACAGAAACTATTAGAATCGTTTTTTTTAACTAGGAAAAATTTACGCTCCAGGTTTGTACGCACATCACTTAAAGTGGTGCAAAACTGTCAAAAAGTTTTCGAAATGGTTTTTTGTTCATTATTTTTTTATGGTTTGAAGTTTGGTAAAATTGCTTATAGGGATAGATATGGATATAGATATGTGTACCTTGGTCCGAGTGTACCTCGGTCCAAGTGTCGGTTGCCACTCAACAGTTGCACGTGTACGATAATGTTCTTCTATGGAATTTTCTACTCATACCGCTGACTGATATAAGTAGACTTCAGACCGTCAAGCTGTATGCAGGTATAAAAGGTGTCGGAAAAAGTGTTTTTGGTGTGTAAAAATTAGTTTTTCGAGTAAACTATGAAAGTTTTTTTGAGAAACTTAATTGAAATATTTCAGTTTTACAACATCAGAAAGGAAGTTTAGTTATTGTTTTAAGCTTTTAGTGTGTTTTAGATGTATTTTCATTAATAAATGTTATGGGTGTGCCAGTTTTTGAAACATGCTGTCTGTGTGTACCTTGGACCTATGCTTATTGACCATCGAGCCTTTTTCGACGCGCAACCAGAAAGCCATAATCGCCCTTCAATATAATATTATTATTAGTATTTACGTGATTAATGTAATTATTTGCAACCATTTTTGTTTAATTAATTGTTTTTTCGAAATGGACTTTTTTGTGTTATAATTTTTGTAAATGATTAATTTTTTTTTTTTTTTCATTGAAAAAAATGTTACTTTTGATTACATAATAAATGGTTCTTTTTTAATTTATTACCTATATACAATGTATTCTTTTTTATTTTTGATAGTCCAAGGTACACTTGCATGGTGTACCTTGGACCGTTTGAGGTTGCAACGGAAAAAGTTATATTTCTATTCAATGGTAAGCACGGTGTGCCTTAACCCGTTCTAAATCGGACTTCGTAGCACATCAAATTTTTTTCCAGATTCTGTTTACTTATCGTTCAAGTGATGTATAAAAAAATTTTCACTCGTGACTCCTCGACTAAATTTTGAGATAATCGCTTTTCCAATTGGGGCATTTTCCCATACAAAAAGAAAAAAAAAATTTTTTTAACTACGTTAAACAAAAATTAAAATAATCACAATCGATGTGTTTTGCGATGCTTAACGCGAATCCAATCTTAGAATTGCTCTAATGTATATAGTTTGTGAGATATTGTAACCTAAAGACCAAAAAAAGTCGTTTTTTGCCATTTTTTTATGCTATATAACTATGTAACATATCATTTATTTGTCAAATGTGGCTTAAATACTTAAAAGCCCCAATCTTTTCCTTTAAAACCTAATTTAAATTATATTTATATTTTCATGCGTCTAAGAGATATCGTAGACCGAAATATTGTCAAAACGGGTTTTTTGCACTTTTGTGTCTTTTTAGGTTAAGGTATCTTTGATTAAAAAAAAGATATCAACATAATTTAAATTAGGTTTTAAGGGCAAAGGTTAGGACTTTAAAGTTGCTTACCAGATTTAACTAAATTAAAATTTCTTTCACATTTTAAACATGTTCAACGAACCGACTACTTCTAAATTCAGCCGTTTGACCCCGAGTGTTGTTGTTACGTGTATGGCATACGGCTGAATTTTGAAATGGTCGGTTCGTTGAACATGTTTAAAATGTAAAAGAAATTTTAATTTCGTTAAATCTGGTAAGCAACTTTAAAGTCCTAACTTTTGCCTTTAAAACCTAATTTAAATTATGTTGATAGCTTTTTTTTCCTCAAAGATATCCTAACCTAAAAAGACACAAGAGTGCAAAAAACCCGTTTTGACAATATTTCGGTCTACGATATCTCTTAGAAGCATGAAAACATAAATATAATTTTAATTAGGTTTCAAAGAAAAAGATTCGTACTTTTAAGTATTTAAGCCACATTTGACGAATAAATGATATGTTACATAGTTATATAGCTTCAAAAAATGGCAAAAAACGACTTTTTTTGGTCTTTAGGTTACAATATCTCATAAACTATGCACGATAGAGCAATTCTGAGGTCAAATTCGCGTTTAGAATCGCAAAACACATCGATTGTGATTATTTTAATTTTTATTTAATGTAGTTAAAAAAATTTTTTTTTTCTTTTTGTATGGGAAAATGCCCCAATTGGAAAAGCGATTATCTCAAAATTTAGTCGAGGAGTCACGAGTGAAAATTTTTTTATACATCATTTGAACGATAAGTAAACAGAATCTGGAAAAAAATTTGATGTGCTACGACGTCCAATTTAGAACGGGTTAAGGCACACCGTGTAAGACATAGAAATATCATTGTCACGTCATTTGGTGCTGCAAGCATTGTAGAAACATCACTTAATCAAAAAACTAAAGAAACTTTTTTGGAAAATCCAGCACATTGAAAAAACTGAAAAGCGAACCAAGGTACACACATCTCCCCTATATTTGAATAGAGTTGGTCATGTAATCAGAACGGACGCTATAGCAGTACTAAGTCAAAAAAAGCAAACATATTGACAGTTTTGCTTCTTACTGTAAGTGAAAAGAAAATTTCACCACAAATCCACAAATGGGAAGAACTACAACTCATAATATTATGCGTTTCAATGAAAGCCCAAATGGAAGTGATTCTGAACCAGTTGAAGTTTACACTATATATTCCACCAAAGCTCTCGATATGCAATAGAATAAAGTTTTGGTGGAAATGCGATGCAAAAACGCACTACTCTTTACATGGAAATATATGTATATGCTGCAAAAAATCCGAAGGAAGGGCGAGCTTCAAATTAAGGAGAGAATGAAATGATGTATATTGGTTTTAAGTACTCAAATCCAGGCCGGATAAGAGGTACAGACAATTTTTTACATCCTCGGAAGAATGTCAGCGGTTTATGAAAATAGGGTTGACTTTTGTTGTGTTCCGTCTGAAATGAAAAAAAAAAAAAAAACATCCTCGTCCTGTTCAACTAAAGTAATGACGGGATTAACATAAACATAGTGGCTCAAGTGCTAAGCCAGTTCAACACAAAATGTCAAACTATCGCTGGACCTAAGCATTTTATATGCGACAGCAACGGTCAAAATAAGCACTAGTGGGGTCAATGTTTTAGCACACCAAAGACAAATTCTGGAGAAATACTCTTTTCTACTGCAAAAAATGTTCGGACCCTGTTTGCCAGCAACACTGCAAAAGAAGTTTCAAATGAACTTGAACAAATGACTAAAAATATTAAATGCTTATGTTTTTCTTTTTCTTAGTCTGAGGTAAATATTTATGCATATTCTGACCCCATACTCGAGGTAAACATGCCTGTCGTAAGAGGCGACTAAAAGCAAATGAAGAGCCAGGGTGTAGACGAGCGAAGCGTTGGACAGCGTTGCGCCTTGAAAGAAAACCCACAATGCCTGTAACTGGCACTGACAAGGCGAGTCGATGCTGCCTTAAAATAAGCATCATGTCGAAATCCTGAAGCGTCTGACCCAGATTGGAAAAAATATCCGTGGCGTATACTAATTTGTTAAGTGAACGGGGCAAAAATAATTTTATTCGGATACAATTTCGAAACAGTTATGAATGTATTTAGGAAGAAAGTAACAACTATTCTGTTGCTGTCGTTTTAGTACAGCTACTGTATTCAGAATGAGTAATGGTGTACAAAGTAGAGATATTGGTATCTGGCCATTCTGGAACCAAAGTATGAAGGCAAAACAATGTGCGAAATTGTGACGTTGATGAAATGCTCCAAAAATAAAGTGCATTCTTATATTTATTTCGAAGTATGGTTCAAAACGAGCAACATAAGAAAAGTTTGACCAATTACACTAGTCTACAGCCAAAATTCCCATGAATGCCACTATCCATTTTATATGTAAAATGGGCTGCTGATTCCGAAAATAATTTTTTTTTTTTTGTGTCGTTTTCGAGATATCGGTCAGTTTCGGTTTTCGGACCAAAAAAAAAAAGATAGTTCCATTTAAATACAAATATCTCAAGAACCAATGTTTGTATGTCATATTAAAGGTAATTAAATTACCTAAAAATGATATTCACATCACTTTTTGGTTGGTTTGTTAGTTTCGGCGAAATAAATTGATTTCTAAAAAAAACATTTTTTTTTTTCGAAAAAATTAACAAAAAATCAAAATCAACTGCAGATTTATACAAGAAGAAACAACTTTTTTATAAATTTTTTTTTTTGTATCATAGACTATACATTTGTGAAGAAAAAATCGTAGACAATTTTAACCCTCTAAAACCCCCACATGTGGGTCATTTTGACCTTAGTGTGGGGGGGTCAAAATGACCTCCGTGTAAGGGTCTTAGAGGGTTAAAATTTTCAACAAATATATTCCTCGTAATATACTGCATAAGTTTACTGCACACATAATACACCTCAAATGTAAGGATCATATAGTTAAATTCATCGAGAATGCGCTATTATTGTATTTATCATGTGCAGTGGATTAAAAAACTTCAAAAATCGATTTAAAAAAAAATCTGACGTGCTGGAGAAAAACGACGAGACACGGGTATTTTTTTTTTAACGCCTACTTTAAGAATTTTTTGGATTTTCTCATGTGTTTTACAAAAAGTTTTAATTATCGAACAGTTTATTACAAAAAAACGAAAAAAAATAGGGAAAAACGCATTTTGGTAACTTTTCAATGAATTGTATACAACTTTTGCATTTTTCCATCGATTTTTTTAAGTGGTATCTTATTTTCTTCACAAATATATAGTCTATGATACAAAAAAGTTATTTCTTCTTGTATAAATCTGCAGTTGATTTTGATTTTTTGTTAATTTTTTCGAAAAAATAAAATGTTTTTTTAGAAATCAATTTATTTCGCCGAAACTGTCAAACCAACCAAAAAGTGATATGAATATCATTTGTAGGTAATTTAATTACCTTTAATGGCATTCACTGGGGAAAAATTTTTAATCATTTGTGGACTACTGTTATCAATGGAAAATTTAATTTTCTTAACTCACTGCAAACAAAACAAATATCACTTGTAAATCAAAACGTTGTGAGTACGTTTATGCTAAAAAATGTCTAACTTTTTAACGGTGTTGCCAGATTTTAGCTATTGACATTAGTGTTGCCTAGGCCAGAAATATATTTTCACGTATAACAGGTTGAAAATTTTGGACGACGGACTCGAGCTTTTTGGGTCGTAATTACTTTAGAAAGATTACTATGAATTCTAGATTCAAACTTTTATTTGGTGTGGCAGAAAATGGGTTAGTATCAAATTCAAACGGAATTATAATGATTTCTTTTAATCTTTGCTGTAATACAAAATATTATTTCTGAGTTATAAACTCCTGCATTTATTGTATATTTAATGGTCAAAACTCTTTGCGAAATACTTGACCATCTCTCACACAGTTTGGGAGGAACTGCTCTTAATTGACACAGATGGCGCTTTCATTAACTCTATGTGGCATCATTCAACATATATTTTACTACAAAATTTAATGACGTTACAGTATTAACAATTTTGTGAGCTGAATTAGTTTATTTGAAAACATTCGGCCCTGTTCCTTTTTTGCAGATTAATGATTCACTATTTAATTTCAAATACTTATGTGAAATTTGGATTTTATTTTCATTAGTGAGGGTACTTATTTAGGCAAGTAGTTATTGTTTTATAATCATTTTAAATAAAACTTTATTCTTAAATTTTGAGTAAGTTGGCAAAAAAGTACAATTTGGTTTTTCAATTTACAAACTTCTCTTTCAATTATCATTCCATTAAGATAAAATTTTTTGTAAGTTATTTAAATAAGCTATTTAAATTTTTAGCGCAATTTAAATAAAAGCAAAAGAAAAAAAAATCTTTTATAACATTGTAATTTTAATTAAAACTCCAAATGCAACTGCATTGTAACCGTACCTACTGCAGAAGCCATTCGCTTTGGCTTCGTGCCTTGCTAACAAAATACCTATTTGTTTGCTGTTACTCCACCGCATTTTCAGAGCCCATTTATTCTGTGCGCTTGCTCCATGGTGTTGGCTGGTTGGTCCCGCTCAAAAGCGGAAATGAAAACGCCGTGGTCATGGTGCACTAACAATAAATAATGCGGCAAACTGGAAATAATTTTAATGCAAAACTTATGTTTTGCACGGAAGGTGTAGTGATGTTGAAATTGTGGGAGAAAATTTACTACTTTCAGTTAGCAGCAATATGGTCTGAGTGCGAGTAGGTAAAAGGTAACCATTAGATGGAAAATAAATATTATTTGTTTTTTTTTTTTCGTTATTTTATTTCAAAGTATTAAAACTAACGTTTTAAATAAATCATTTTTTTAAAAACATGAAAGATGTGGAATATTTTTCATAACTGTTGTAGTTTCTAAATGAAACAGACATTTGTTTTTTTTTTTTTTTATATTGTTAACAACGGCAAATCCTTAATCCTTTTGTCAAACTGAGTGATTTAAATCATAATCTTGATCATGGTCATATTATATAAATATGTATGTTTTGTAGGAAAATCTTTCAATCTAACGTTCCTTTGTTCTTTAAGAAAATAAGCGCAAAAAGTCAAAAACTTTACTTCAATGATAACAAGATTACAAGAATGTCACAAGGAGCTGTTTTTCTTTTGTTTTTGTTTTGGCTAAATTGGTACTTGACAAATTTTTCTACAGCACAAATAGTGAAACAAAAGGATTTTCTACCTTTTTCCTATGCCACTTACAGTTGCTGCCATAGAACGAAATCAAATAAAACTTGCAAGCTGCAATACATACTAGGAAATATATTGATACACTGAAAAAAAAAAAAGAAACTAGTAAGAGTGCTTTATTTGGTGTAGTCAAAAATCAAATACCGAAAATCAATGACCGAACTTAGGGGTCGCGCATTAACGTTTTTCGTCAATTTTCGTCATATAATCGGCACTGGCAGTCCGATCTTAAAGTTTGATATATCAATATTAATGCCTCAAAGTGACAGACTTTTCGATCATTAACACCAAGCGTTCCATTGTAGTACTAATACACGATCTCAGTTCCTACCACCCTAACTAATATCAAAAAATTAAAACTTGCAGATAATCATTAAACTTTTTCTTAAAGAAATATTTTGATTAAGCCATTAGAAATATTTAAAGAAAAATATATCAGATGAGGAGTGATTTTTCAAAAGGGCTTATAACCAAAACGAGGCAAAAGTAATGTCATACACATTATTTGCATAATAATCAGTTATTGGATAAACATGATTTTTTTAACTAAATGAAATTATTTCCACACCATTAGGTAAACTTATCGTGAAAACAGAACCCAATTTTATAAATTTATAACAAAGTATCAGGCTATTAATATTATAACATTACTTTTAGTTATAAGCCCTTTTGAAAAATTACTCCTCAAATATAAAGAAAAATCGGACAGTTTAGGCTGAAGATATGAGAAAAAATGTTAACTAAAAATTGCAATAAAAACTGAAGAATCGGAACACATTTTCAGACTTACTTTTAGTAAGGAATCCTCCTGGTCTTCCGAGTTTGTCCGATTCCCATACACGATTTCTGCAGTCTTCGTCTACTGTCATTGCAAGCTGAGAAAAGGTCAAAAGGCTCTGAATTCCACCCTTTGACCATTTTTGTCTTGCACAAAAGTTATGTCAGGTCCTAGTGCAACTCATGGCTTTTTAACAGCAGTTTTATTTTTCATTTATGTCTGACCTCTTTTAAGCCACGTATACCTACACTTCTAAGACCAATGTGACCTTTTGAATCCAAAAGTAACTACAATTATGCTCATTTACTAGTATTTCTTAACCATTCCAAAGTAATGCATATTATTATTAGGGTGATTATCAAAAATATCCAAAAAAAAAAGAGACTGCTGTTGTAACGTCCCAAAAGACGTTACAATAACAAATCGAAACATATTACACCACAGGTTAACATAATTATAAAAAAAAAAAACAAAAACAACAAAAATAACACAAATCAACAACAAATCAACAGCATCCTCATATGCTGTACGCACGCAACAGCAACAAACCAACAACAAAGAACAACCGACATGCAAAATACACGGCAGCCATATGATTTCACTGTCGCTGCGCAACTATAAAAGGGCAGTGAAGAATGCAGAAGGCAGGCAGTCACAGCCATGCGTTCAATGCGACAACATCAATATTAGATAAAAATAATATTGATATTTTAAACATTGAAAGCTAAAAAGCAAAGTGCAAAGGCCTCGTATTCCTAGGGTATTCCTAAGGTAGTAAATAGATAGTAGCTAGTGTATCATTAAGCCTTCCTGGGTAACCAGTGCTACTCGCCACATCGAATGTTTCCTTATAGTATTCATACGGTTTGGCCGATATTATCTGCCTCATCGAGTACTTCCTTATAGTGCTCATAAGGTGAGAGCGGTTAGGTGAAAGGGAAACACTTCCATATAGTGTTTCGATAGGATCCTGGGCAACCAGTGCTACTCGTCACATCGAATACTTCCTTATAGTATTCATACGGTGTGGCTGATATTATCTGCCTCATCGAGTACTTCCTTATAGTGCTCATATGGTGGGAGCAGCTAGGTATATTTAAGTGTAGAGTATCCCTAGGCTAGAGAAGTAGTTAGTTACGTATCATAAGATTTTCCTGGGCAACCAGTGCTACTCGCCACATCGAATACTTCCTTATAGTATTCATACGGTGTGGCCGATATTATCTGCCTCATCGAGTACTTCCTTATAGTGCTCATAAAGGTGAGAGCGGTTAGGTGAAGGGGAAACACTTCCTTATAGTGTTTCGATAGGCTCCTGGGCAACCAGTGCTACTCGCCACATCGAATACTTCCTTATAGTATTCATACGGTGTGGCTGATACTATCTGCCTCATCGAGTACTTCCTTATAGTGCTCTTAAGGTGAGAGCAGTCAACAAATATAGTTGTCCAAGCAAGACGAGGAAAGGAGGAACGAGACATTTAACACAAGGAGTACCTGCCCCCATAGGATCATTGAAGACCGGATCATAAGCCATCGAAGAAACCGATGCGAAATTTAGAATCGAAAGAATTTTATATTTGAATAATTAAATACATAAACGAAATTGTATAAAACGGATAAATTGAAAAAAAAAAACCAATAAAATAAATTTTATAACTAAGAGTTGATTGTCTTTTAGTCTGGCCCTTTACACCGCTGAGCTTACCTCAGCCCTAGTCAAAAACAATCGTTACACTGTGGTCTTGGTCTTACCCACGATCATCAAGACCAAGACTGCTTTTTAGTCTTGCGAATTTATAATTAATAGGTGTGTCATTCCCCTTTCAAGCATAAAATCATATCTCAATTCGAAATTGGCTATCTAAAAAAACAACTGCTTTGTAAAAATTTAGTTTTGAATACTCAACAATCTTTAGAAATTTTTTCAAGACCAAGACCAAGAACGAGACGAAGACTTAATGACCAATATCAAGACCAAGACCAAGACTCAATATCAAAACTGTTAGCAGAGTAAATTTATTTGAACTGAAAATTCTACATAAAATATTTGAAGTTACAAATACAATATCAATGTTGAATTGATATAAATGAACAAAGTGTTTTTAAGTTAAGTAATAATTCGATTTTCAACACCCCCACTCGAATTCTTAATTTACCAATCCCAAACTATTACAGTGACGTAGATGTTTTTCTTTGAAGAGTCCTTTTGTAAATATATCCGCAGTTTGGTCTTCTGTTCCAACATCAATAAAATTAACATCACCTCTTTCATATTTCTGACGTATAAAGTGATGCCGAATGTCAATGTGTTTTGATCTTGCATGATAGCCATTTTTGGTTGCAAGATGCAAAGCACTTCTGTTGTCGCAATATATTTTCATTGCATTTGCGTTCGAGTCACCAAGTTCCTTGCTTAAGTTCTTCAGCCACAAGGCTTCCTGGGTAGCTGCTGACAAAGCCATATATTCGGCTTCCGTCGATGATAAAGCAACGGTTGGTTGTCGCTTACTATTCCACGAAATTGCTGCATTCATCAACAAGAATGTATAGCCCGTAACAGACCTCCGCTCATCTTCGTCTGCTGCCCAGTCTGCATCTGAATATCCGGTAATATTTATGTTTCCATTTCTGACATATCGCAACTTCATTTCTTTTGTATTCTGCAAATATCTGAATACTCTCTTAACTGCATTCCAATGAGCTTCACCCGGATTGTTGTTAAATTTACTAAGGTGATTCACAGCTTGACATATGTCAGGTCTAGTAGTCTGAGCTGCAAACATCAAACTTCCGATTGCCTCCTGATATGGAATTTCCGCCATCCGTTTTTGTTCAGATTCTGTTGTTGGCGACATTCCTTTTGTAAGTTTTGTATTCGGATCTAGAGGAGTTGCCACAGGTTTACAATCTTCCATTCCAAATCGTCTTAAGATTTGTCTGATATAGTTTTCTTGACTAATTTCAATTTTATTGGAATCTCTTTCAATCCTCATACCAAGACAAAATTTTGCGTTGCCTAAATCTTTCATCTTAAAATGAGTTGTTAAATAATCCTTGATCTCAATTTTAGCTTGTAAGTCGTTTGAAAAAATCAACATGTCGTCTACATATATAGCAACATATACACGTATGTTTCCATGTATTTTGTAATAAACACATGGATCTGTTTCAGAACGAGTTAAGCCAAAATTTTTCAATTCCGAATCAAGCTTAATATTCCAAGCCAAACTCGCTTGCTTCAGTCCATACAAAGCCTTTTGAAGTTTGCATACTTTCTTTTTATTTTCATCTTCAAAGCCTGCTGGCTGTTCCATATAAACTTCTTCCAACAAATCGCTTTGAAGAAATGCAGTAACTGCGTCCATCTGATCGATTTCCATATTGTATTTCACAGCTAAGGCAAACAGGTAACGTATCGAGGTATATCGGACAACAGGAGAATACGTTTCTTCGTAGTCAATACCTTTGCGCTGACTACAACCCTTTATAACTAAACGCGCTTTGTACCTTGTGTCTCCGTTTCCGCCTTTCTTCAGTTTATAAATCCATTTACACTTTATAGCTTTCTTATTTTCTGGTAAGTCAACTAAAGTCCATGTTTTGTTCTCTTTAAGTGAATTACATTCTTCCTGCATCGCTGCAAGCCACAATTCTTTGTCATTCCGGTTCATAGCATTTTCAAAAGAATACGGTTCATCATCATCATTATCTTGAAAAGAACCACACATGCAATTTAAATTTCTTGGCTTCGGAGTTCTTGATGACCTCCTCAATGTTATTGATTCTGGGACGGTCTCATCAATATTGCTGACCTCATTGGATTAATTATTCTTTTTATGTCGCAGGCCCATAACCTGTTAGCAGAGTAAATTTATTTGAACTGAAAATTCTACATAAAATATTTGAAGTTACAAATACAATATCAATGTTGAATTGATATAAATGAACAAAGTGTTTTTAAGTTAAGTAATAATTCGATTTTCAACAAAAACCAATACCAAGACTCAATACGCAAGAACAAAAGATAATTGGATTCTGTAAACACCGTATTGAATTTTTTTGGAGCCACTCATGGTCAAAAATAAGCCATATGTTAAGAAGTTATTCAATAAAAACCGGTTTTTTTGCCATTTAAAGATTTTTTTCGAATATCTTCTAAACGGGTTCTTCAATGTGTACACATACGGCTTGTTTTTTGTAGATATTATGATTCTCTACAAAATTTATGCTATTGCTTTTTATCGTATGACTTACCGTTTCAGAGATATCCTTCAAAAACCAGTATTTTCGAGACATTGTGACCGGTGTTTACAAAATCCAATTATCTTTTGAACGGTTTTTTAATTTTTTTTGTACGACTTTTCATTAAAGAGTATTCGCAATTTTAAAAGTCAAATATTTTAATATGAACTTATACGTAGCATTTACATATAAAAACTGTGAAGAACTTTTTAAATTGAGTTATCTCCTAAACTATTAGATACACAAAAATATTTTTTACATCTTTACATAGGAAATTTCCTGTGTTACAAAATTGTTAATGTTTGCGTTAGCGAGATATTTGAAAAAAACTGACCTTTGAGCCTGAATAACTTTGTATGCGCACAATGGACTTCAATGGACTTTTTACACATTATACTTTAGTAAAGACAATTCCGGTGAAAAAAATTCACTTGGAATTTTTTCGCAGAAATATTCTTATTTTCCTGGGCTAGTAGTCATACTACGAAAATTTTACATTTTCAGAAAAACAATGTCAGAGTTACCTCCATAATATGTCTTGTATATTTTAACGAAATTAATTTACTTTTTAAAATTTGTCCTAAAAAAAGAAAAATAAAATATTGACTGTTACTAACTACTCTGGAGAAAATTCAATCATCCAAACATAGCTCTTTGGCACATTCCTTCTGTTGTTGGAATCGTTTCGTTTCAAACATCCTTTTGTGCCTTCTGATAGATGGCGTAAATTGAACCAACGGAATTGATGTTTGTCCGTACGCATTATGTCACTGAAATGCGGCTGAGCTCAAACGAATACATCGCAAGATACATAGTTTTAGATCCTATCAATACATCCGAAAAATAAAATGGAGTTTCTTCATTGCTTTTTTTTTGTCGAATTTTGGTCAAGGAGCTAACTCTTATTAAATAACATAACTTTTTCACTTATTTTTATAAAAATTCGTAGCCGAACAGTCTTTTTAGAGGTAAAGCTTCCTAGATTCCGTAAGAATATGTAACTTTAACACTGAATTTATATAGGCGTATTAATAATATAAAGTAGAATAATCCCGAGGTGGTATTCTAATCATGGATGGATTGACTTGTAAGATTCTAATTGTTCCAGTTCATTTTATTAAATTTTTTCAGTGTAAATGCCGTACACTTGAATCAAGTACCCATACAAAATGTTATTGATATGTCAGTATGAATATTTGTAGGTATGTGTATTCACATTTTCAATGTCTGACTTCATTGTTCTATAAAGAATATTATTTTTTGTTCAAATAAGAGAGACTAATAATGAAATAAAAAATAAATTTAATGAAAACAAAAATAGTTACGTTGTATTTTTAAGAAAGAAAAATATTTAAGCAGATGTTAAGGTCTTTTTTTACTTGAAATAGAAAACTGATATTTAAACCTGTTGTATGAATATAAGAAGATGGAAGAAGCTCTTACATTTGTTTGTTTTTATGAAAGAATGGTAATGATGACATTGTAAACGTGTATATGGTTTGTTTTTTGACAAAAAAGTGCACGTTAAAAAATTCGAGACAAGGACACAGTTTTCTTCAAGAAATCAAATGCGAAATTAAATGTGAGACATTCACATATCACTGAAGGTGCCACCACTGTGTTCAATCAAGCTATCTTAATAGGACGACGTTGGGTAGGTAGCCTCTTTTTTGATGAAATCAATAGCCCTAAGTCTTCTGAGTAAGCTGTCATGCTTTTTCAAATCGAAACCTTGCCACTTTTTTTTTTTTTCAAAATGGGTTAATAGTTAGTTTTCATAGATCTTCTAAGGAAAGTTAAAAAATAAGAAAAAGAAACAAAAATTAAAAACCAAATTTTTGTATCTCGATTGGTTTTTGAGATATCCTTACTTAAGTGTACTAAAAACACAGTTTTTTGCTATTTTTGAAGCGATATAACAAGACTATGTTATTTTTAGCTATGAAGAACTATATGGTGGTTGAAAGTTTTAGTTTTTCTCTTTAAAACTCAAATTTTTAATTATGTCGATATATGAAGCTTTCAACCACCATACCACGTTTCATAGCTAAAAATAACCTAGTCCTGTTATATCACTTCATAAGTAGCGAGAAATGATGTTTTTAGCACATTTACGTTAGGATATCTTAAAAACCATTATTTGCTTTTGTGTTTTTAACAAATATGCGTATGGGGCAAAAGAGAACTCAAGCGGCGATATACGTAGGGCCTAACAAAAGTTCGCTTAGTAGGTGCCATATTATAAATTTTTAGTAAATCAAAAAAATTGCGTACTATTTGTTATAGTCTTACGACATATCATTTCAATTAACAGAAAGATCGGTCAAAATGGAGAGAAGAAAACGTAAAATTCGTGAAACAATGTCAACAGATATTTCAGTGCCAACGCAACAAGAGATTCGGTTTGCTTTTCTTTTTGGATTTCGACATAAGCTCAAGCCTGTGGAAACATTTAGTGAATGCCAAATAGCATTTGAAGTTAATGCGCCATCCCTCGTGACTACTTCAAAGTGGTTCCGAAGATTCCAGGCAGGTAATTTTTCTGTGGAGGACGAACCTCGAGAAGGCCGCCCAAAATCTTCGACTAATTATGCAAGTGTAGCGCTGGTGAAGTCTAAGATTGACGAAGATCCAAGATTGACCCAGAAAATCATTGCTGATGAACTGGGCTTGAATGCCATGGCTTTATCGCGAAAATTAAAAAATGATATTGGATACACGAAGAAATCTGCATGATGGGTTCTTGGAATTTTAAATGATGCCCAAAAAGAGGCACGTGCGCGTTTTGCTAAGTATTTTCTTTAAAAATACAAAAACGGAGAGTCTAACACTTTCAAGAAAATACATAGTAACAAATGATAAAGATTGTTTTTAGAAGTACGATCCTGAAACCAAACAACAATCCATGGTATGGAGCCCATGAAGGTGCAAGTCCACCTGTTAAAGTAAGGCAAAAAAAAGTCAGCAACAAAAGTAATGATGTCAGTTTACTTCACCAGAGAGAAAGTTGTAGCTGCTATTCCTTTGGAAAAAGGTCACACGGTTACTGCTAAATGGTATAATGAAACCTGTTCACCAAAAGTTTTCCAAAATTTATTGGGAAAACGCCTAAAAAAGGAGCTACGCCTCTACTTTCTACATCACGATAATGCGCCAGCGCACACTGCTGAAAAAACGACCGATTTTATTGCACTTTCAGGCATCGAAGAAATTCGTCCAGCACCTTATTCCCCAGGTCTAGCGTCTTGTGACTTCTGGTTGTTTCCAAAAAAAAATAAAAAATTTGAGGGGGAGAGTCTTTAACAGCAATGAGGAGATAATAAATGCGGTTAATGATGAAATTGTAAAACTGCAAAAAGCCAATTTTGAAGACTGTTTATCAAAATGGATTTATCGACTTCAAAAATGTATCAAAATAAATGGCGATAACGTTGAAAATATGCAAATAGATGGAGAATAAAGCTTTAAATTTAAAAACTCTAATCCAGTTTTTTCAATTCTACTAAGCGAACTTTTGTTAGGCCCATCGTATCAACTTTTTTTTGGAAAAAAAAGTGCCAAGGCTTCGATTTTAAAAATCATTTCATTTTACTCGGTAGAGATTGGGCTATTGATTTCAGTATAAAAAGAGGGTATCCTACGTCGTTTTATTAAGATATCTTGTTTAAACACCATGTCACGGATCGGAATCTCTTAAATTTTGAAAAAATTGTTTTTTTTTTTGCCTAAAAATGTTAATCGACCTAAACGCAGGACTGATATATAAATCAATTTATACGCATTCAAAAAAACAAATTTGTCATATCCCCAAAACTATTAGACGCAGACAGATAAGAGCGGAAAGTTTGTAATAGACACAGAGAGAAATACTATCCACTGGAATAGTGGGCGGTACCACGCCGTACATATATTAAACACAACATATCTCCGAAACTATTTGACCTATATGGATGAATTTCGGTATATGTACTTATGTAGAAACGGCATTAAAAAATAACATCTGCTGAAAAAATAGGTGTTGCCACGCCCACCGGCAGAGTTTAATGAATGAACTTGTTACCAATAGAACAGGGTGGCAGCTAGGGGAGTTGGGTGTGGCACCGCCCATTTTTGAAGCAAATGTTATTTGACTCAATGCTTTTTATATATAAAGTAAAACACACGAAGTGTACCTGCAGAACATTTTTTTATCTCCAATTTCGCTCAAATTTGGCAATATGGTAGATCCGGTGTGCAAAAACAATAATCCGAGAGGATTTGGGTCTAACACCATTTGTTGTTAAAATAACGGTTGTTGAAGTTGGCGTTTTTAGTAATTTTCATGAAAAGGTTGTTTTTTTAAGAATGTATAGCTTACACCAAAGCATGTAAATTGATATATCTAAAGAACTGGTCTTATTAATTTTTGAGTGTTTTTCTTAGAAAAGAATATTTCTTGGCAAAAAAAGAATTTTTCTTCATCAAAATTTTTTAAACTTAAAAATACTTTTGAATTTTTTTTTAATAAAGCCCCCCTCAAATTTTTTTTAAAAGTACTTTAAATTAAAGTATAATTTATAAGCTTTAAAATGATTTACGACTCAGAATGGGATTCGGTCGTTAAATGAGAGTTTTTTGGCTTTTGAACGCCCGCGGCAGGCAAAACTCTTTGTTTACTCAAGAGGAAGGCATCTTACGAAAAAAGTGTACTTGTCATAAAATGCTTACAATCATTCAAGAAATGCGTGTGAATTTTTTTTGAATTTTTTGAACTTTTTTTTTTGAATAATTTTTTTTTAATTTTTTCAAAAAATTTTCAAAAAAAAAAAATGGTTAACTTTCCACAAAATTCCCAAAAATTTCACACGCATTTCTTGGACGATTCTAAGCATTTTATGCCAAGTACACTTTTATCGTAAGATGCCTTCCTCTTGAGTAAACAAACAGTTTTGCCTGCCGCGGGCGTTCAAAAGCCAAAAACTCTCATCCAACGATCAAGTCCCATCTTGAGTCATACATCATTTTAAGGCTTATAAATTATGCTTTAATGTAAAATACTTTTAAAAAAATCAAGTAGGTTTTTTTTTAAAAAAAATTCAAAAGTATTTTTAAGTTTCAAGAAATATTTTTTTGTAAAAATGAATGAAACCAGTCACTTAGATATATCAATTTACATACTTTGGTGTAAGCTTTAAATTTTTGAAAAAAACACCCTTTTCATGAAAATGACTAAAAACGCCAACTTCAACACCCAATATTTTAACAACAAATGGTACTAGAACCGAATCCTCTCGGATTATTGTTCGTGCACACCGGATCTACCATATTGCCAAATTTGAGCGAAATTGGAGACAAAAAAATTTTCAGCAGGTACACTTCGCGTGTTCATTTCATATATAAAAAGCATTGAGTCAAATAAACGCCGGTGGGCGTGGTAACTCATTTTTTCAGCAGATGTTAATTGTCTCGATGCCAAATAAATAAATAAATAAATATACCGAAAATCATCCATATAGCTCAAATAGTTTCGGAGATATGATGTGTTTAACATATGTGGGGCGAGGTACCGCCTACTATTCCAGTGGATGTTATTCTCTCTGTGCCTATTACAAACTTTCCGCATCTTATCTTTCTGCGTCTGGGCACCGTCCATTTTCAGCTGGTACGCTTGGCGTGTTTTGCTTCATATATACCAAATCTCATGCATATGGCTCAATTAGTTTGGGTGATATGATGAATTTTTATATGTGTAGGGCGTGGCACCGCCCAGTTTTCCATTGGAAGTTATTTCTTTCTGTGCCTAACACGAACTAACTACATCTTATAAATCTGCTTCTAATAGTTTTGGAGATATGATGAATTTGTTTTGGTGAGTAGCTCTGCCCATATTGCAAGTTAATTCTCATTTTTTATTATCGGATGACTTTGTATGATTATAACAGTAAAAGTGCACCCGATACCAAGTTGAGAAAGTAAACTTGCTTCATCTGATAATAAAAAATGAGAATTAGCGTGACCACGACATGAAATGCAGAGAAACACATGTATATGGAAAATTAGTTCCATTTTCAAAGAGTCTGTTTTGGATTCTCCAGCATAAATCACACAAAGTGATTTTCTGTCCAAGTTGACTCATTTTTTCTAATTTTTGAGGAAAAATATCCAGCAGTTTTAACATTATCACAGAAATTCTTTAATAGGGCTACGTTCTTTCTTCGCATTCAACTTTTATTCCTTTTTATATAAAAATTCTTTCAAAACTCACGCTATCTTTTTATACATTATCGTTGTAACATTTAAAACAACTTTATCATGACAAGCCGCCACCATTTTGGCCATAACAATTTGCCAACGTGAGGCAATATAAATTGTATTGCCGAACCAATTTGTTCGTATGTGAAATTTTTGTAGAAAAACAAAAAAAAAAAGACAATTTCTCGAGGACATCTAAAATTGGGTATGTATGGCATGGGGTCTTTTTGGGATTAAAAAATGGTTAACCATTATATAACTCAGAAAAATCGTGCTTCTCATGATTTCAACGTTTGGCCGGATGTCTGCATTAAGGTTACGTTTTTTAATTTTCCAAACACGTACACGTTACATATAAAATATAAAAGTATCTTTTGTAACAATGTACATATACATGCATGATGATATTATACCCACACATCCTCATGTTCGCACATAAAGTGTCGCAAACGAATTGAAATAATGATAAAAGAACACTTCCTTTGGGGAATGTCTTTAAGAATCGTTGTCCTTAAGAAAAAGCAAGAGACCGAAGGTTTTTTATTTTTGCATTATCTTTTCACATCCTCGTTTTTTTTTTATTACAACTACTTTATTTCTTTAGCTTTTTTTACTAATGACATTGCAATGGAGTAACTCTCAAGATCAGTGCCGCAGTTGCCATATGTACAAATGCAGAGGGCGCTTATCCAAATGGGCGCATGCAAAAATTTGTCCAATGTAAAATATACAATAAATTATATACGAGCATTATTGGAATGAGTTGAAAATGTGGAACGGATTAAAAACACGGCTATAGTGACATATGTTTCGACTTTCGCCACAAAGACTCATCAGACTATTTATGTTGTTGTAATTATAATTATAATTATAATTATTTTTATGATTAAATTATATATAATTGAAAAATTGCAAGTCGAAAATCTTGTGTTGAAGAGGAGTTGAACCTAGAATGGTACATCTCTCAAACGCAGCGACCGGTTGACTTAAACCGATGTACCATCGTTGCCCCATCTAGAAGTCGACTTTCGACTTATTTGTTGTGTGCTTAAAACGATTACTTTATGTCAAAATTGTTGTTAAGGTTATTTATTGATATTTGGTTTAGCTTTTCTAATGGCTGCAATAATAAAAGTGAATTTCAAACTGCAAAGATTTTTTTCCAAACATTTCGGCGCAAACGGTATATTTTATAGAGCTATTCAATAATCTGGACATATTCTTCAAAAACACACATTTCTCGAGCCGGCGTGTCAAGATATTTAAGACCAAAGGTCACGAAAACTAGTGTTTTGCAAATAACTTGATAACGGTACCTTCACAGAGAAATATTGGTCCAAAGGTAGTCTTCAAAAAGCTGGTTTTCAAGACAAGAGTAGTTTTTATTAAAAACAAGTTTTCATAAACTTATGTAGAGCCTTGTTTTTAAAATAGTTTTTGATTCAAGAATAAAAGCAGATAATGCAGAACGTCTTCATTTGTCACGGTTCAAAATACTTTTCTGAAAAAAATTTTGAGATAATTGTTGTTCAAAAAATTAAATTTAGCTTTTTTGTATGGAAATCGTTGTTTTGTTTTTACTTTTATGATGAAAATAACCACATTTTGACAGAGATATGTCTCTCTGGGTCCTATCAAACTAAAAACTATAAAACTTTGGACCAGAAATATTAAATAACTCAAAACTAGAATAAAATGATCTAATGCTTTTTACTTGTACAGGGGTGAAATGGTATTTTCTTTCTTTCCATAAAATATATTTTGAAAGTTCAATAAAGTATGGGTCGTGGAGACATTTTTGCAATTATAGTACTAAATTTACTACTTTTTTTGCAAAATACGAGAAATTGTTAAAGCTATGGACAATTATGTGAAGGAATGTTTGTCACAATATACCAATTTTCCACTTTTTGCAACCCTCCAAAATCCACAAAAATATCGCAAACTTTTTTTGTTCCAATTTGATCGGTTTCGGCATGAATGTTCCAAATTTCAGCGTAATCAGAAGAGGTGTGTAATTCTTGTTATTCTAGGCATAGAATAGCTGCATACCAAAATTTTCGATTATGTCCGCTCCGTGCAATAGCAGTTTGTAAACGTTAGAAGGCATGTACTTACACTGACTCACAAAAGTTTATGAATTTTGTTGTTCTTAAGGAATCTTCTAACTTTTTGGTCAGCAAAATATTATGACTAATATAAGTAAGTATTCACTAATTTAAGTAAAGTCGTATTTCCTTAGTAATTTTGTAAAAAGAGGATCAAAAAATTATATTTGGTTATCCAGCTACAGCAATACAACTTTTTTTCAACGATTTTTCTATCTCACAAAAGTATGTGAATCTATGCACAAATAGTACCGTTCATCCTGTTTATACACTCAGTTTTGATATTTGAGTTTAGTTTAGCATAGAAACACCATAATTAGTCACTTATCATCAGTTGTCGATAAATTTTTGAGGTGTGAAATTTAAAAATGCCTAGAGGCAAAGAATTAACAGAATCCGAAAAGAAAATAATTTTGTATCTGCATAATGAGGGTCGACCAAACAAATATATTGCAGAGATGTTTAATCGATGCACTTCCGCAATACGTACTGTCATAAAACGCATGAAAGAGCGAAATTCTCTCGAAAATTTGCCGCGTACCAGCCGCCCAAAAGTATTATCAATTTATCAATAGGAGAGGAAAGGGAAATCTTGAAAAATAACCGGCAGAACCCGCATCTTTTAGCTCCAAAGATCAATAACGAGCTAAAGACAGCACTACATTTAAATGTTTCTGATGAAACAGTGCGCAGAGTGCTTAGAAAGAATAATTTGCACTGTCGAGTGGCAAGAAAAAAGCCACTGATTTCAAAAGTAAATGCTACTATGTGCCTTAATTTCGCCACTACTTATAAAATGAAAACAATTGACTTCTGGGAGAGCGTAATATTCAGTGACGAAAGTAAATTTAATATTTTTGGCTCAGACGGCCGACGTATGGTGTGGCAAAAGCCTGGAGAAGCCTTGCGACTAAGCAATATGAAAGCAACTGTGAAACACGGCGGAGGTTTCGTTATGGTTTGGGGGTGCATGTCCGCCCATGGTGTTAGAAATTTAAAATTTATAGATGGTATAATGGATAAGAAAGTGTACATGTCAATCTTGAAGGAGAATTTAGAAACTACCGCTGCTAAAATGGGTTTAGCTCCTCGATCATTCTTATTTCAACAAGATAACTTTCCCAAACACACGGCCTGGGACGTCAAAATGTGGATATTGCATAATAAAAAACAACTTATAACGCCACCATAAAGTCCAGATTTTAACCCTATAGAGAATCTGTGATCGCATCTTGAGGATCGTATAGAACACACCATATATCGTCCAAAACAAGCCTTCAAAATGCTTTGCAAGAAGAATGGGGTGAAATAACACCAGAATTTTGAAGTAAACTAGTTTAATCGATGCCCCAACGATTAGTAGCAGTTCAAAGCAACAGAGGGTACAACACAAATTACTAAGTTCTTTACAATTATAGTTATAAGCTTGTTATTAACGATATGATTTTGAAAAGACATATGCTTTTGTGAAGTAAATTTCTTTAGATTTTTCATAAAATGCATAATTATATCAAATATGTATATTTTTATTTAGTTTTTTGAAATGGAATTTGAACGTTTAAGTTTACATTAGTATAATAGCTAATAAATATGTCTGTTTTCCTTAAAAACCATGTACAAAATTCTTTTCATAGCATTGCAAAATTCACAAACTTTTGTGAGTCAGTGTACTTAGCACCATAAATGCAATTGAATGTACACAGAAGCCGTTAAGCAACAAAATGCAGCAAATTTTGCATTAGTTACGGTATTTTCAGAAGTAATAACGCGAAGAATCATGTGGAAACTTTCGTTTAGCACCTCATGTACACCTTTTAATATGAGCAAATATTGTTGTGTCTTCAAAAACTCGTCTAGCTGTATTACCACCTTAGGTAATTCCGACTTCTTTTTTCACTATATATATCAATAATCCACATTGATCCCTAAATATCTACTCTATACTTTTTTATTTTTCCGATTATTTTGGTATTTATTCTTACTTTTATTCCACATATTGATATAGTCAAGATTATTTGTTTCACTAATAAAGGCCTAGGAGGAAATTTGGCCGATAATCATTGTCATTACAAGAATTTCCTTTACTTTGGTTTTCTGAGGAGTATTAATGTCTTCTGAAACGTAAAAACATTCTTTATAGCGATTACAGTCTTTTAACCATCTTTTATGAACTGAAACTAATTAGCCGACATCAAAATGGTGACGAAAGATGACCATAATAATAAGATAGATATAGTTCTGAGCCCTGTTGAAAAGCAGACTATCTCTAGTGAATACACTTTAACCCTGTTCACCTCAGCGATATCGACAGAGGTACGGCTTTGCATTGCCAACCTTTGTAGAAGTTGTAAATACCCTGATATGGAAGAAATAGTCTTTCATTTCCTAACCTAACCTAACATAATCTAACCTAACTTAACCTAACCTAACCTAACCTAACCTAACCTAACCTAACCTAACCTAACCTAACCTAACCTAACCTAACCTAACCTAACCTAACCTAACCTAACCTAACCTAACCCAACCTAACCTAACCTAACCTAACCTAACCTAACCTAACCTAACCTAACCTAACCTAACCTAACCTAACCTAACCTAACCTAACCTAACCTAACCTAACCTAACCTAACCTAACCTAACCTAACCTAACCTAACCTAACCTAACCTAACCTAACCTAACCTAACCTAACCTAACCTAACCTAACCTAACCTAACCTAACCTAACCTAACCTAACCTAACCTAACCTAACCTAACCTAACCTAACCTAACCTAACCTAACCTAACCTAACCTAACCTAACCTAACCTAACCTAACCTAACCTAACCTAACCTAACCTAACCTAACCTAACCTAACCTAACCTAACCTAACCTAACCTAACCTAACCTAACCTAACCTAACCTAACCTAACCTAACCTAACCTAACCTAACCTAACCTAACCTAACCTAACCTAACCTAACCTAACCTAACCTAACCTAACCTAACCTAACCTAACCTAACCTAACCTAACCTAACCTAACCTAACCTAACCTAACCTAACCTAACCTAACCTAACCTAACCTAACCTAACCTAACCTAACCTAACCTAACCTAACCTAACCTAACCTAACCTAACCTAACCTAACCTAACCTAACCTAACCTAACCTAACCTAACCTAACCTAACCTAACCTAACCTAACCTAACCTAACCTAACCTAACCTAACCTAACCTAACCTAACCTAACCTAACCTAACCTAACCTAACCTAACCTAACCTAACCTAACCTAACCTAACCTAACCTAACCTAACCTAACCTAACCTAACCTAACCTAACCTAACCTAACCTAACCTAACCTAACCTAACCTGACCTAACCTAACCTAACCTAACCTAACCTAACCTAACCTAACCTAACCTAACCTAACCTAACCTAACCTAACCTAACCTAACCTAACCTGACCTAACCTAACCTAACCTAACCTAACCTAACCTAACCTAACCTAACCTAACCTAACCTAACCTGACCTAACCTAACCTAACCTAACCTAACCTAACCTAACCTAACCTAGCCTAGCCTAACCTAACCTAACCTATTCTAACCTAACCTAACCTAACCCAACCTAACCTAACCTAACCTAACCTAACCTAACCTAACCTAACCTAACCTAACCTAACCTAACCTAACCTAACCTAACCTAACCTAACCTAACCTAACCTAACCTGACCTAACCTAACCTAACCTAACCTAACCTAACCTAACCTAACCTAACCTAACCTAACCTAACCTAACCTAACCTAACCTAACCTAACCTAACCTAACCTAACCTAACCTAACCTAACCTAACCTAACCTAACCTAACCTAACCTAACCTAACCTAACCTAACCTAACCTAACCTAACCTAACCTAACCTAACCTAACCTAACCTAACCTAACCTAACCTAACCTAACCTAACCTAACCTAACCTAACCTAACCTAACCTAACCTAACCTAACCTATTCTAACCTAACCTAACCTAACCCAACCTAACCTAACCTAACCTAACCTAACCTAACCTAACCTAACCTAACCTAACCTAACCTAACCTAACCTAACCTAACCTAACCTAACCTAACCTAACCTAACCTAACCTAACCTAACCTAACCTAACCTAACCTAACCTAACCTAACCTAACCTGACCTAACCTAACATAACCTAACCTAACCTAACCTAACCTAACCTAACCTAACCTAACCTAACCTAACCTAACCTAACCTAACCTAACCTAACCTAACCTAACCTAACCTAACCTAACCTAACCTAACCTAACCTGACCTAACCTAACCTAACCTAACCTAACCTAACCTAACCTAACCTAACCTAACCTAACCTAACCTAACCTAACCTAACCTAACCTAACCTTGCTAACTTTGCTCTTCTTATTTACCTTACGTAAGCAGAGCTTGAATCGCCACATTAGCAAACGTATAACTCATGACGTAATGTCATGTATTTTCTGATGCGAAAAACATGCGAAACACATTTTACGTTACGAGTTGTACGTTCAATGATGCGGCGATTCGATCCCAGGTTTGCACCTTTTCTTCGTCCTCTTGGTGATTTTTTAAATGGTCCCTTTATCGTCAGTAGCTTATAGTAACTTTTTCTAGTGATAGTGACTTTTTGACAAAAGTAGTTTATATCTTCTTTTTCTTTGAAACATAGTTCTTCAAAGGGTTTTCTCGGCGTAAATGATAAAGTTGAAAAATGATCCACTTCGCGCCAGCCCTGTTCAACACTTAAATTCATTTAAATAAAATTGCTTCTTGTAGAAAGAGAGCTCACAATTTGTCAGAAATTGGCAAAGAACTTAAGCAATGACATTCTTCATTCTTTACAAGTCTTAAATCCAAATCAGCATTTTATTTGAAATGAAATCCTTTCAAAAATTCCTTAATTATCGCATAATATTCATAATAATTATTTTAAACTAAAATTGTCCTAATGTGAAAATCGTTTAAAATCAAATATTTCTCTTTCATGACTTCTGTGTATTTCAAATGCAAAAATACTTCCCTTGAGCACTAGTGGGGGATAATTGTCAACGATGGCAATAATCGCATTTGCACATTAAATAATTTCTCTTTCCAACAGCAGCGGTTCCTCTAAGAACCTAACCAGAGGAGCTGCAGCACCAGCAGCGGCAGCTGCGTTGAAACCAATTAACAAAGCATATTTGCACCCAATCGAGTGTGGCACCATATTTTCCAATTAATAGGATGTCAAAGCAAAAAGTGCTGCTTAAAAGCCATAAATGAGTATGCATTGCTACAACAACAACGACAACAACAGTAATGCTACCATAAGGACGACAAGTGTTCGCCGCTTGACATTGGGTAGGGTGCAAATAAGCTTTCAAGTGTAGGTACCCTACATATAGATATAAGCAAGCAGCGACGACGACAATTGTCATTTACAATTATGACTTTTACTACAATTTGTACACAGAAAGAATTCATCAACAAAAATGGAAAATCCAAAGGAGATTAAGAAAATTTCAATTCTTTATTTGAAAATAATTTATCTGCCATCTTAATGCTTTTAATAAAACAATTTTTGATGTCAGGGTATTCCACTCTTAATCAATATTCTCATTCCATTCGTATGCAAAATCGGTTTTGTTATATGGGTGCGAAACGTGGCCTGTTACTGAACAACTAATTAAAAAGCTGCAAGTATTCGTCAAAAAATGCTTAAAGCGTATACTATAGGTTTGGTGGCCTCAAACTATCTCAAATGCCGGACTATAGCAAACGAGGTCAAGCTGCGCAAGTGGAGATGGATTGGTCATATTCTCCGGAAACCACAGATCGAAGTCTGTCGCCAGGCTCTTAAATGGAATTCACAAGGCAGAATAGGACGTGGTAGACCGAAAATCATCGCAAGGCATCGCGACAAATAGAGACATTTCATATACATACATACATGCATGAAGAGAACAGCTAATACAGCTGGTAACTCGATAATCGGGTCGCTAGTAGCAGGACAAAACGGTACTCTTATAGTGTTTGTCAAGTCTATTATCGTAAGACTACGGAGAAACTCTTATCTAAACATTGTCAGGTTTTTTCATCTTTTTTAGACCAGTCAAACAAGATGTGATGCTTGCACTAGTTCAAAGGTTTATAAAACCAATACCAATCGATACAGAATTTTTCCGGAAAATTCTGTTAATTGGGGTTTTCCACGTGAACTATCGGGTTAAAGATTTTGATATTTCTGATTTATTTGATTATGTTATACCTAGGTTAGGGTGGCGGCAATAATTCCATACATACACCACAAATGTTAATAGTGATACTCGTATATATACATATGTATGTCCACGATCCAGATACAAAATATTTTTCCAGTATAATGTCTGGTTAACGAGCTAGAGGACTTAAAAAATTTGATTCGAAATAATGCATACCTGCCGATTAGTCAAATTTTTAAATCACTCTAGATCGAATGTAAGATTGAATCTGGATCCGATGAATTAAATCTAACTCTCATGCCAATGATTTGGAGACTCATACAACTAAAAGCTGTTAAGTTTAAAAAATTTTCTCAAAGTGGAAAGCACTGCACATGATCTTGTTAATTCTTCACAACCATCCCTCCTCCTATAAGGAAAAAGCAGCAAATTAATTAACGACTTGCTTTTTCTTCTTCATTTAGCCAATTTTACTTTGCCATTTTGCAAAATGCTTAGCATATCGATTGGTTCAAATTGTGATTGCACGAGTACACCAAGTTTCTGGCGTTTCATGTTGTTGTTGTTGTTTTTGTTGTTGTAGTAATAAGCCAATTTAAATTCCAAACTCGAATTAGGTTCATTAGCAATGCGTACTTTTTTGTGCGCGCGTTTTTTCCTACCGCAGCACCTCCTTACGTATCGCAGTTTCCAAATCACATTACTTCTGCTCCTGATGCTGGTTATTTCTTTTGTTGTTGTTTTTGTTGTTGTTGGTATACTATATAACGCATTAATTGGTATATTTTTCTTATTGTTATTGGTTTTGCATTCGACCATCGAATAATTTCTCTGGCCAAAAAATAATAAAAAAAAGTTTGAAATGTGTTTTGAATGAGTTTCCTATTTCATTTGCAGAAATTTGTGTTAATTATGTTAATTGGTGTTTTAAAGTGGTCTGAAGTGGTTGTTCTAATTGTAAAAGCACACTTTATGGTTTAACTAAAGTTTAATTTAAGGCTTTTGTAAGAATATTTAATAACTGTTATTGGAAATTAAAATTTTCTATCAACAAATACTTATTTTTAATAACCTAACTCAGGCTAACACATCGATTGATAAGTTCGTGGTAAAATGACGAAAGATCAACTTTTTGGGACAAAATCGAAACCGATACAATCACTTTACTTTTCTTGTAAAACGATTTAAATTTGGCCTCAAAACAGAAGTTTTACGAAGATCACCTCATTTTCTGAGACAAATCTTTTTCCAGTGAGCATTTTTTTTTGGTCCGCAAACAGGTAAAAGTCAATGAGTAGCAAACCTATAGAATAGGGTGGGTGGAGAAGCAATTTGAAATTAAATTCATTAATTTTAATCATGGTTTTCATTGACTTCTAACACGTTGCATTGTCTTGGAAAAACAATAAATGCGGCACCCATTTTGAAAGTAAGTGACATTTCTTTAAGGCAGTGATTCTCAACCTTTTTTTCGTCACGGCACATTTTTATTAATATCAAAATTTGGCGGCACACTAACAACAACAAAAATTAGAAGAAAATTTTGATTAGTTTATTGATTTATGTAGGCTTAGTTAGGCCTCGAAATTGCTCCATTGTGTACCTAACACAGATAGCTTTAACAAAGTTATTCTAGGAGAACCACATTCATGTTCATATACATACATATACTACCATATGGATTTAAGACACAATTCAGATAGTGAGCCCAGCGGTTCGAAATTGAAATGACCAAAGAAATGCCTTCAACAAATGTATGGTTTTCTATGCCACAGTTTCCAAAGGTAACACCAATTAAGTTACGCACATTGTTTTCCTCCATTGCTATAAAAAGTTTAGTTCGATTCATACTTAAGGATGGCAAAATAAATTGATCTAATATGATTTCAAGTTTGTAGATTTGACCGTCTGGAATTAGCAAGCCGAATACGTTTACTTTCGATTGTTCCCTTGATTACGGTAATGTGTTTTCTTATTGAAAGGTCAGCTAAAAGAATGTTCTGGTTTGAATCTTTCCTAGACAGTTCATCAGCAATTACCATAACCGGGCAACCCAGCAAAGTGTCATATTGTAGTCCTCACAAATACAGCAAAAGAACCTTCTTAACAGCTTGATACAAGTTTTGAATTAATGTGATTTGATAAAATTGCTTTGATGGCCACCTGGCTATCAAGGTAAGAAAATAACAACGCTTCCAAGTAATTGCGACTTTGAGAACAGCATAAACCTCTGCCTGAAAGACAGTATAGTCGTTTGGCTGTCTGTACGATTTTTTAGTTCTATATACTCGGAAAAATTTTCTGATACAGTACCTGTATCCAATTTTGGATCATCTGAGGAGTTTTTTTTCAAAAGGGCTTATAACTAAAACGAGGCAAAAGTAGTATCATAATATTAAGTGCCTGATACTTTGTTATAAATAAATAAAATTGGGTTCTTTTTTCACGAAAAGTTTACCTGATGGCTTGAAATTAATTCTATTTAGTTAAAAAAATTAGATTTATCCACTAATTAATTACTCTGCAAATAATGCATATGACATTACTTTTGCCTCGTTTTGGTTATAAGCCCTTTTGAAAAAACACTCCTCATCTGTTTATATTTTAAAGAACGTATTTTAAATAGCTCAGCTGTACTTTCTAGGTACTACCACGTAGAAGTTTGTTAGGAAAAAAAGGTGTGGTAGAAGGTAGTCTGTACATCATTACATTAAAATGTATAAATTGGTGTAATATGCGCTATTATGACCAAAAGCATATTACAAATTCAAAGCCATACTTATCAAACTAAACTTTTAATTTAACGGTGTTTTTTCTTATCAAAAAGCAATGCTTTATCAACACACGAAATTCTATCTTTATACCCCACACCCAGGTTATATTCACTTTGTCCTTCCTTTTGTAACACAGAGAAGGTGGCGTGGTAGATATAGAAAAGTATATATAGTCTTGATCAGTGTCACCTCCTGAGTCGATATAGCCATGTCCGTCTGTCTGGATGGCTGTGTGTGGAAATTTTTTTTTTCGAGAAAACCAACCAAGATAACTCAATGATGTTTGGAACATTGGCTGCGTCGTAAAAGTTAACTTTTATTTAAAATGAGCGAAATCGGTCAACAGACACGCCTTCCGCCCATACAAAAAATACATATACACAAAACGCAGTCATTAGAGTACCTATTGTTTGCAGTAGCGCACCCAAAATACACATAAATACTAAAAATAGTAAGAACAAGCTCTGAGGAAAAATTAACGAACTAAGACAAGAGGGCGTGGCACCTCCCATTTAATCAAAAGTTTCAAAATATTATAATGATGGTGTTTTTAAAGATAATCCAACCAAATTTCACTCAAACGCTAAGAACATTAATCACAAGTCATGAGCATAAACTAGGCAAACTCGGGCAAGAGGGCGTGGCACCTCCCATACATGCAAAAGTTTCAAAAAGTTGTATTCGAAGCGTTTTTTGAGATAACCCAACCAAATTTCAGCCAAACACTAAGAACATTAATTACAAGTCTTGAACAAAAACTAGGCGAATTAAAACAAGAGGACATGGCTCCTCCCATATAAGTAAGTTTCAAAATGTTATGCTGATAGTGTTTCGAAAGATAATCCATCCAATTTTCACACAAACGCTAAGAACATTAATCGCAAATCATGAGCAAAAACTAGGCCAACTCGGCCAAGAGGACGTGACATCCCCTTATCATCAAAACTTTCAAAAAGCTGTACTGAAAGCATTTTTTAATATATTGTAATATAAATTAATATAGTGTAAAATCTAAGCAAAAACTAAGTGAATTCGGTCAAGAAGGTGTGGCACCTCCCGTATATGCAAAATGTTCAAATTACTGCAGTGTAGGGTATATTATTTTTTGGCCAGGCCTTACTTGTTTTTTTTTTTTTATTGTTTTGAAAATAAAAAAGTAGTTTCACTGAAGCCACTGTAATTTTTGAAATGAAGTCGGACAATCATTAAATTTTAAAAGTTTAAAGTCAAAGGAAATTCATACTGAAATGTTCAATATGAATCTGCTTCATCTGCTACTCGTAAGTTGACTGATTTCCTTAAAAGCGTTGTATATGATCCACTTTAAAAGCCGTACAAAAACTGAAACTGAGGCGGTTGCTCAAGAGAGATTTAGCTTCAGTCATTTTAATAGGAATATTATGCGATGTTTTGGATTTCAAAAAGCTGTCGGTAACGATCGGTGAACTTAAAAAAGGGATTTTGTGAGTTTAATCGTTACTAATGAGACTTGGGCTTACCACTATGATCAAAACAAGTGAACCCGGCTTTTCGGCTCAATAAACTGTACTTTTAAACTTTTCCAATTCTTTCCTTACTTGTCGAGTTATCAATTTTTTTGGCAAGACCGTAGCCGGGATCGAAGTAGAGGGGTGATTGGCAGAATTAAAATTTCTTCTACCTGGCTACGCTCTTGCATTTTAGTAAAGATATCTCAACTACATTCAAATAGAGACTAGTCCTTCATTTGAAGTTGAAATATCTTTACTTCAAGGAATGATATCTCGGAAAGTAATAACGTACTAAGTGAAAAAGTTAAAAGGTTAAGTTTAAGCAATGAAAATTGCTTTTTTTTCTTTTTTTTTTGTACTTTAAAGCAAAGATATCTCAAACCCCAGAAAAAAATATATGCTTTTCTGTCCTTAAAGTGTTAAGTACAACATTTTTATATAATGTTAACTGCTTTTTAAGTTTTATTTTATATTTTGTTTGTGCTGAAAATTAAACTCACTCCTAAATACTGAAAATATGAGCTACTCATAAAAAATTTTAACTTAAAAATTATGGTTTTATTTACAATTCGCAAGCAAAACACGTTGTAACGTCATAAAACAATTCACATATCTTACATTCATACCAACGCAAACATAAAAATTGTGCTGAAGCTCTCTGCCAGACAAGGAATGTGGTCATAAAATGTTCTGAAGTTTTTCGTGTTAAAAAAAAAAAAAATATGAAATAGAACTTTACACCGATAAAAAATTAAAAACAAAATGGTAGGTACATAAATTTAAAAAAATATTTTTCTAGAAACTAAATTTGAGGTCACACAAATATTAAACACCCCACACTGAAATCTATTTATAAATATATTAATAGGCAAACGAAATCGGTCCCTGTTTCTATACCTAAATCTCAACCGATTTGCTTGAGTTTTTTTTTGTCGGAAATGTTGTGAGGAGGAGCAGTGCATGCGCCCCTCTCACAGCTAAACCGCTACATCGATTTTAATGAAATTTGATGCGGAGGTAGGGTTAGCATTAAGGAATGATAATATGACCATTATGTTTTTCAGTGGGCGGTGCCACGCCCCTAAATGAAAAAAATGATCTCACGGCTAAGCCGCTGCATTGATTTTAACGAAATTTGGTACGGAGGTAGAGTTAGCACTAAGGAACGATAATATGACCATTATGTTTTTCAGTGGGCGGTGCCACGCCCCTAAATGAAAAAAATGGTCTCACGGCTAAGCCGCTGCATCGATTTTAACGAAATTTGGTACGGAGGTAGAGTTAGTACTAAGGAACGATAATATGACCATTATGATTATCAGTGGGCGGTGCCACGCCCTCAAATGGAAAAAACGCTCTCACTGCTAAGCCGCTGCATCGATTTTAACGAAATTTTGTATGGAGATAGGGTTAACACTAAGGAACGATAATATGACCATTATGTTTCTCAGTTGGCGGTGCCACGCCCCTAAATGAAAAAAAATGATCTCACGGCTAAGCCGGTGCATCGATTTTAACGAAATTTGGTACGGTGGTAGGATTGGCACTAAGGAACGATAACATGACCATTATATTTTCAGTGGTCAATGCCACGCCCCTAAATGGAAAAAACGCTCTCACGGCGAAAATACTGCATACAATTTTTATGAAATTTGGTATAGATATAGAGTTAGCACTATATAGCATGATAGCATGATTGATTTTTATTAATTTTGGTATAGAAAGATATCCAAACTGTTTGCTCTTTAGTAGGAGTTACACGCCTCTAAATGATGGTCGAATTTCGGCCACAAGGCGAACTCTAGTATTTTGAAAATTTTGTTGTTTACTATTCCAAGTATATGCATATGCGAATTTCATTGCATTACCTCAAAAACCGCTTGCACAACATTTTGAAAATTTTGCTGGTATGGAAAGTGCCACGCCCCCTTTTCTAAGTGCGCCTAGTTTTTTCTCAGAACTTCCACTAACTATTCCTGGTATTTGTGCGAAGTTTCTTCACATTACCTCAAATAACGCTTGCCTTACAACTTTAAGTGTATGGGCAGTGACACGCCCTCTTGTCCGAATCAACCAAATTTCTGATGAGATTTTGCATTTACTATTTTTAGTATCTGTGCAAAAATTGGTTGGATTATCTTAAAAAACGCTTTGAAATTTATACTTATAAAGGAGGTGCCACGCCTTCTTGTCTTAATTCAGCTAATTTTTGCATAAAGTTTACAGTTACCTTCCCTAGTATATGTGTCCATTTTAGTTACGTTGTAGTGAAATTAGTTTTTTATATACGTTTTGTATGAGCGATAGGTGTGTTCATTGATCGATGTTGCTCATTTTCAATCCCTCGAGCTAACTTTTACAACAAAAGGATTGTACCAAATTTCATTGAATTATTTTGCTTAGTTTTCTCGTAAAAAATATTTCCAAAGACAGACAGACACCCAGCCAGCCAACCAGACAGACAGATATGGCTAAATCGACTCAGGAGCTGATGCTGATTAAGAATGTATATAGTTTTACATATCTGCCACGCCTGCTTCTTAGCGTTACAAACGAAAGGACAAAGTGAATACTTATACCCTGAGTGTAGGGCATATAAAGTCCGCATAAACGTATCATTTGAGTTATTTACACATTTATGCGGAATAGGACATTTCATCTCTTAAATTAATAAATTTTAAATGTGTTTCCTTGCGACACAAAGTATTTATAACCGGCAACTGTCTACAAAATTTCAACCAAATAGTTTTTACACTATTTTAAATATGACCCTGTGTAATTAAAAATTTGATCCTATTTAGTTCTAAAGGGAACGAAATTGCAAACTCCCTTGAAAAGAAGGGTGTGGCTAAAACATATATCGGATCTGAACCTCTGACTCGAACCTTATCAAATCTTTCTCTAAGAATTTTATTTAAACCGAAACATATCTAATATTAAAATGCAATTCAATTAAATACAAAATAAGAACAATTACTGAAAAAAAAAAAAAAAAAATAAATAATAATAATGTCCTTGACCATCTCACAGTGGGGTATTTGATACCAAAACACGATATTAATTCGTCCAGACTATTGAGGGTTATAATAACTTATTTTTTTAGTTGATTGTGAATAAAAAAGTAGAAATTTTATGCAGTTGTATAATATGTAGAGAAATTTTTTTTAATAGCAATAAAAAACGGAAATTGAAAATTGTCATAAAATTTTTTTCGCATTATTCTGAAGTTTTAAGAATTTCTCTGTTTGATGGCCCCTAGTGAAATTTTTTGAAAAATATTTTTGTAGAACATTTTAACCCATTTTAGCCAAGTTTTTGGAAAAAGGGTCAAGAAGACCCATAAAAATAGGATATAATGGGTTAAGATCCAATAGAAAATTGTTTCTTGCATGATTTTATGAAATCCGGGATTTAATATTTTTAAATATTTTGACTCAAGACAAAGAATTTGATGTATCGGACGACTCATTCCGTATATATCGTCGCCTGAGTATTACTTTGCCGTAAATGCCAATTTCACTTTTTTGGGAAATCACTTTTTTAAGTTTGAGGTGGAATTGCAAACAAACTAACCGATCAAACTTAATTTTTTTTTCTTAAATATTTTCAGTAAATAATTTTATTTGGTTTTTTACTAATTACAGGATCCTACGCCTTCTATTTTTTAAGTTATATTAATTTTTCCTCAGGTAGTTTGGCAAAATTTTTAAATTTCATGATATATTTCTCACTTTTTTTTAACTTACAGAGAGTTTGTGGCGGCAGAAATGTCAGAAAATGTTGATATGAGTCTTTATTTTTCCATATTAATAAATATTACTCATACGACATGTGGTGCATGTTTGCATACGAAATAGTTTTTAAATGGCTATAACCGTTGAAAATATAACGATAAATGGTCTATTTTTTCACCATTTTAAGGAAAAAACCATGCACTTTTAAAACTTACCATAGTTCATTTATGGGAAATATATTAAAATGGGTCAAATTTGCATGTAACTAATTTGTCAACTTGAATATATTGAAAATCGGAGCTAAAATGTGAAAATGACTACGATCAATAAAATTAGCAAATTTGTTTATTGTCTTTTAAAAGTTATTAAACTTAATGCTGTTAATATGCTTGCAGTGAATCTTAGACAAAATATAATTTTATTTTTGAAAATTTCGTAATAATACATTTAAAAGCTATTTTCACGTGGGAAATTATTTCAAAGATTACAAGTATAAAGTGTATCGCTATAAATTATATTATAGTATTAAATCTACATTTTCATTGAAAAAAACTTACCGTAGTAAAGCTGGAGTTAGTTTTGAGAGCGGAGGCTCTATCCTCTTCAAAATACTAACAGAACGTTCGTATACCACTGGTTTATGTACTAATCCACTAATTGGCTTAAGTTTATACGCTTAGTAATGTATTGCATTAAAACAATAGTGAATTATTATACGATTCATATGCATGTACGGCAAAACAAAAATAACTAAAAAAAAATTTTAAAATATATGGAAAATTTGCCGTATATCCATATTTTTGGCTTTTACGGCAAACTAAAAATTCAACTAGCTATTTTTGTGGATATAAGGCAAAAGTCACACTCTATAACTCTGGATTGGACAGAGATAGGACAAAATGGATACCAGATTCAGAAAGAGCGTACTCGAAAACATAAAACTGCATCCTCAGTCGAAAATGCGTGTTTTGGCGTTTACGGCAAAGTAATACTCAGGCGACGATATATCGTAATAAAATAAAAACTGTACTAAGCCGAGATTTTGCATAAAACGGCGATAAGCGACTTCGTTATGACCTTCAAAAATTTTTTAAAAACTCAGCGCACTTAATTGACACCCTCTTGAAGATTTTTGGGGGTTAATGTCCGTCTATATGTCTGTATTTAACTTTTTATTAATTTTTTGCTCCACTTTCATACATATTGGACATTTCAGTTTGCCTTAAAAAAATGAAAATTTCTCACAGCAGCGCAAAAACGCGCAACCTTTTTTTCATAGAAAATAACTTAAATGTCTAAACTTTTTTAAAATGTAAACATTTTTGTTTTGGCTCACTTTTAGAACAACTATATGTCTATGTATATAGCCAAAATGCACGTGATTTTAGACTTACGAACAAAAAAAATAAAAAATTAAAATATAACAAAACACAAAATTTAAGAAGACAAACAAAACAAAAGGAAAAAAATCATTGCATTATTGGTGGCTGCATTTGTTTCTTATAATTACAGCGACTGGAGTTCTCTTACAATAAGTTTAATAATTCCGAAAGAGCACAATATGGCACAACCAAATTTTAAACACTTATTACGGACAGTCTGTTGTTAAAAAAAATCATAATTAGATGAAAATCGTGCACACCCTTAAATATTTTAACTCCACTTGAATAATAAAAAAACTAAATTTTTTAACACATATTTAATATTTATAAAAAAAATTTTTTAAACATTAACGCAAGAAAACTTTTATGCAGAAAGAACCACAATTACCTGAAATTGAAGGTTTCAATCAAACTTTTTTTTAATAAAAATGTACTTTAAAAAGCCAAAAAATTTCTATTTTTCACTGCGCGCGAACGAAAGCAAAAAAAGTTAATCTTTAACCGCGTATAACTTTTCAACTAGTAATGTTAGGCCAACAATTTGTATTGTTTGTGACGCAGAATTTAATTATCTTTAAAACGGTATTAAAAAAAGCAGGTACTTCAAAAAAATTTTTTTTTTTTTCAATTAAATGCGTAAAAGCGCATACAATACCCCTTTGTGCGTCTGTAAACTTAGATTTGAAGAATACAAAACTGCCATCCTAACAAGTTCCTCCAAGCTCTTCCGTAATAGAAGATTTTCTTTGGAGCAGAAGCTTCTCTACCCTAATAGCCTAGCAGAGTTGAATCTGGAAGATATCCTAAAGTTTCTGAACTCCTTGACAGTCAAACAACTATTCTAGAATCAAATAGATTTGGCACGATAGAATTACAGTTTGAGTTTGAAGTTCCTGAACTAAGTAGTCTTGCCGTGCTAAATCAATCTATCTAGCACGATTTTTTCCTTCCTCCTAGTCGCGATATTAGGAAATAACACCCAATAAAATAACGCTCAAAAACAAAAATGAAATAGCGCCTTAATTATTTCCATATAAATTTGAGCGATAATCATCTTAGAAATAACACCTAAAACTTGGACTTTATTTCGTTAAAACATTATTAAAAAAATAATGAAATAACGCCCAAAAACAAAAACCGGGATAAATTCCGACGACAAGACGATTTTAAAATCTAATTGATCATTTTTCTTTTATATCCAGTCACAATTTAGAGCTTATGTGGGGGAGGGGCTTTAGTCATCATAGCTCACTACTTTATCTACCCCTTCTGGCATATAAACATTTCAATGAAAAAAATTAGCTTCTATTAAGATGTAAAAGATTGTAGGCAGTAAGGTGGCTTAGTTGACGTTAAACGTCTCATACAAATGCACATGTACATATTCAAACAATCCAATTTCACTCGAACAACTGATTTCGAATGTCCTTTACTCGAAATTATCTATCTCATTTTTCCTTGCAATTATTTTCTTCATTTAACATGAGAGAGTAACCGTAGCAGACAGTTGACACTTTTGAATCCGTATCGTTTACCAATGCTACTGTGCATTTCAGTAAAATTCAAATGACAGCAAACTTTACTGTGCTGCTGACAAACAGAAGTGATAACCTGAACTTGAACATATCCTGTTTTAAGCAACAGGATATGAGCTACCATTCTGTGTTTTGCTTTGTGTTTTCTCTGTTTACTGCTTCAAATTGCAGAGTGTTGATGTTCCAATGTTTTCAATACCTTCACGTTGGACAATTTCAACTCTGTGACTTTAGTTGTTTGCTTTTACTTCGTTATGCTGTGGGGGTCTTTTGTCACCTTAATTACCCCATACAGAAAGTTTGCTTGTCCTGATGTTACAGTTAAGTGCAAAAGATTTCGTATTCATTTTTTTTTATTATTTTTAATTTTTGTTGAACTCCAACGTGTACCTGTGTCATTTTTGGCAATTGAATTGAATTGAAAGTGGAATTGCTTTAAAATTTTTCAAATAATCCACCAAATCTATAGATAAGCCTTTTGATCCTACAATTCGAGTGCAATCGTATAGGAATGTTCTTTGTCTCAGGTTAATCTATGTGGATTAGACTGATTAAAATAAACATTTTTTTGAAAATTCAGCGATTACTTTCAAAAATTTAAAAGATTGTGTAAAAAGGAGGCCTGTGATTTATTTTTTTGGTCATTTAGGGATCGCTCATCGCCATTTAATGCAAAATTTTGGCTTCATACGGTTTTTATTTTATTACGATCTCATAAATTCTCGGAATGTATCGTGCGCACGATTCTCCCCAATGGGGTTTAATTGATAGTTTGCGGAAACCCTGCTTTTTTTTTTCTACAACTCCTTATGGTGTAAGTAACAAAATTTAATAATATGTAATATCGGAAGTAGGTGATTTTTGCAACTTAATGGAAGTGAAAATTTATTGCATTAATTTTAAAAATGTTTTAACCTTAATTACATTCTAAACATTATTTTTAATTTCAACTTTGTATTTCAAAGAATTTTTGTTCAGATGTTACCATTGAGGATTTAATCTTAGGATCCCATATCTTCTCTTCTTATACGAGCTAAGATTGTATGTTTGTTTTTATACCCTACACCCAGGGTATATTCACTTTGTCCTTCCGTTTGTAACGCAGAGAAGGATGCGTGGCAGATGTAGAAAAGTATATATATTCTTGATCAGCGTCACCTCCTGAGTCGATATAGCCATGTCCGTCTGTCTGTCTGGCTTTCTGGCTGGCTGGCTGGGTGTGCGTGGAAATACATTTTCTGGAAAATTGAGCAAATAAGTCAATGAAATTTGGAACACTGCCTCCGTTGTCAAAGTTAGCTCGAGGGATTGAAAATTAACAAAATCGGTCAACGGACACGCCTACCGCCTATACAAAAAATATACTCAAAATGCAACTTAAGGAGCATTTTTCACGCCAATGCAACCAAAATACACATAAATATTACGAATTATAAGCTCAAGCTCTAAAAGCAAACTGGGTGAATTCGAACAGTAGGGCATGGAACCTCCCATATAAGCGAAAGCTTTAAAATGCTATACTGACAGCATTTTTTGATATAATCGAACTAAATTTTACTCAAAGACTAAGATCTGTAAATGCAAGCTCTGAGCAAAAACTAAATGAAATCGAACAAGAGGGCGTGGCACCTCCCATACAAGCAAAAGTTTCAAAATGCTGTAGTGAAAACGTTTTTTGGGATAATCCATTTAAATTTCAATCAAATACTAATGACTGTAAATGCTCGATCTGAGCTAAAACGAGACGAGCACGGGAAAGAGGGCGTGGCACCTCCCAAATAAGCAAAAGCTTCAGAACGGTATACTGAAAACGTTTTTTTGAGATAATCCAACCAAATTTCACTCAGACACTAAGAACAATAAATGCAAGCTCTTAGCAAAAACTGAGTGACCTCGGATAGTAGGGCGTGGCACCATATAAGCAAGATTTTAAAACTTTGCAGTGTAGAGTATTTAATATTTGGCCAGGCCAAAGGTTACAGCCTTACTAGTTGGTTTTTATACCCTACATATTCACTTTGTCCTTTCGTTTGTAACGCAGAGAAGGAGGTGTGGCAGATGTAGAAATGTATATTAGGCTGACCCAAAAAAACTAAAGGTGTTCCGATTTTAAGTGCTCAGCACTCAAAATGTTCGGCATGGTCTAGAAACTACGTATGTAAATTTTGGTAAAAAAATATTGAGATTTAGCACTCGCGCAAGCTCGATAAGTAGCGCTGCCTTGATCGTACGAGAATGGGGTTCTTTCAGCCCGTGGAAATTGATAATAAAGGATTGGAACAATTTTTTTTTCTATCCTACTTTATGTTTTCGAGGTCGCAGAAGACAATGGCATTGCCAGTTTTTGGAAAAGATTCCAAGATTTCAAGATATTTAAGATATCTCTCGAAAAAAAAAAAAAAATTTGAGATTTTTGTTTGATTAAATTGCCATTAATCGTAGGAACATTTTTTATTTTTGTTTCTCGGAATGTAGTCTTGTAGCCTAAATTGTGACAAACAAAATGAGTGGTCGCACAATATTTTTTGACAAAATCTTCTCGAGATATCGGCCACAGACTGAACCGCCGTCCTGCCGTATTGCCGGTCACTGGGGATATCTGCCGATTTTACGCTATTTTCATTGATTTTTGAGATCCTACCTTGTACTTTTGACGTCGCTGGAGATGCGGGGACATTTATTTTCACGATAAAATGCAAGTGTTTCAATACATTCACGATATTCCTATGATAAATTTCCCTAGTGGGATTTCCAATGAAAAGCAGAACTAGCTCTAAAAAATCGACATAATTTTTCCGCGCATGATTCACCTGGAGCTAGTGATTGATGTCCATCGCGGTTTTCTTCTGGAAAGGTGCCAATGTCTCCCAAATTTTTCTATCTTCCACTGAAGTAATTTTTCTATCTTCCACGGAAAAATTTGGGAGATATTGGCACCTTTCCAGAAGAAAACCGCGATGGACATCAATCACTAGCTCCAGATGAATCATGCGCGGAAAAATTATGTCGATTTTTTAGAGCTAGTTCTGCTTTTCATTGGAAATCCCACTAGGGAAATTTATCATAGGAATATCGTGAATGTATTGAAACGCTTGCATTTTATCGTGAAAATAAATGTCCCCGCATCTCCAGCGACGTCAAAAATACAAGGTAGGATCTCAAAAATCAATGAAAATAGCGTAAAATCGGCAGATATCCCCAGTGACCGGCAATACGGCAGGACGGCGGTTCAGTCTGTGGCCGATATCTCGAGAAGATTTTGTCAAAAAATATTGTGCGACCACTCATTTTGTTTGTCACAATTTAGGCTACAAGACTACATTCCGAGAAACAAAAATAAAAAATGTTCCTACGATTAATGGCAATTTAATCTAACAAAAATCTCAAATTTTTTTTTTTTTTCGAGAGATATCTTAAATATCTTGAAATCTTGGAATCTTTTCCAAAAACTGGCAATGCCATTGTCTTCTGCGACCTCGAAAACATAAAGTAGGATAGAAAAAAAAATTGTTCCAATCCTTTTTTATCAATTTCCACGTGCTGAAAGAACCCCATTCTCGTACGATTAAGGCAGCGCTACTTATCGAGCTTGCGCGAGTGCTAAATCTCAATATTTTTTTACCAAAATTTACATACGTAGTTTCTAGACCATGCCGAACATTTTGAGTGCTGAGCACTTAAAATCGGAACACCTTTAGTTTTTTTGGGTCAGTCTAATGTATATATATTCCTGATCAGCGTCACCTCTTGAGTCGATATAGCCATGGCCGTCTGTCTGTCTGGCTGGCTGGCTGGGTGTGCGTGGAAATACATTTTCTGGGAAAACTGTGCAAGATAATTCAATGAAATTTAGCACACTGCCTCCGTCGTCAAAGATAGCTCGGTAGAATAAAAATGAGCAAAATCGGTCAACGGAAACGCCTACCGCCCATACAAAAAATATATTCAAAATTCAACTTAGGGAGTATTTTGCACGCCAATGCATTGACAATGCATCCAAAATACACATAAATAGTACGAATTATAAGCGCAAATTGTATAAGCAAAAGCTTCAAAACGGTATACTGAAAGCGTTTTTTGAGATATTCGAACACCGCCCACAAAAATATAATACGGTATAAAAAGAAAACTACAAAAGCAATCATTTTGCAATTAAGTGTAGGCAGTCCACTTGCTATTAGGCCCCTACGATCTGAAAGTGGGCAAAATATCGCCGGTACGCGTGGAACCTTCCATTCAAGTAAAACACATTAAATGCTATTTCTCGCAAATGGTACAACACATTTTGGTGAAATTTGGTATGAGGGTCTGGATCATGAGTATCTAAAGCATAACTCAGGCACAAAAAAAAAAATTAAGTTAAATTAACTTTTTATTTCTTATATTCAGTCTTATGTAGTTTTCGACGCTGAATACGTCTTCATCAGCAGAGCTGTCATTATACCTGCAGGATTTTGAAATATCTTTGCTTGAAGTTGAAGAAAACGCTGTGTTCAGGCTTGCAGCGTAGCTACAAAAAAAGTGAAATTAATGGTATCGAATAGCCATCATTTTCTTTATTAAAATTTCCTTTCGGATTTTTCCAATAGATCTCTTACTTTCTGAGCTCATAGTCAACTCTCAATATGGTGGACTTTACTTCGAAATAAACTAATTTGTACAGGTTTGGAGGTTTTTTTGCATTTTTTGAGGACGACAAATAACAGATATTGACGTTATATAGAATCTAGCCTATGTCTGCTGAGGCCGAAAAAAAAGATACAAGCTCGAACAGCATTTACGCTTGCCCCGATCGCCAAATGTTCCCACTTTCTCGCGTAACTAAGTCGAAGTAAGAAAAAACCAAAGCCCTAAGGCCAGAGTTTCAACTGTGTTGCTTGTAGTTTGTTGGTCACCAAATCATAATCCTAATCTCACATTTTTCACTTTTTTTTTCTTTTCTTTTCTTTTCTTTTCTTTTCCTTTCTTTTCTTTTCTTTTCTTTTCTTTTCTTTTCTTTTCTTTTCTTTTCTTTTCTTTTCTTTTCTTTTCTTTTCTTTTCTTTTCTTTTCTTTTCTTTTCTTTTCTTTTCTTTTCTTTTCTTTTCTTTTCTTTTCTTTTCTTTTCTTTTCTTTTCTTTTCTTTTCTTTTCTTTTCTTTTCTGGTATCCATGCTTAGAGCACAGAATTTTTTTTTTTAACTGCAACCGGAAGTTATTTATTTGGGTAAGGATTAAGGATCGTGAAAGATTGTACCTTTGTAACATAAATATGACAGTTTAATTTTTTTTTTTTTTTCAGGTTGTTCAAACGAATTTTTCTTACATTAGTTTACTCTGAACATTAGACGAGAATCAGACCGACTAAATATTTGTCTACATATAACTTTCATTTGCGATTTCTTTCATTGTTGCTAAAATCTCACTGCTATGTTTTTGATTAATAAAAATCACTTTGAAATATTTTCTATATTCACTAGCCATGTGAGAATAAAAGTACACAAAGCATTGTCCTCACCAACAGGTTCATAATCAGCTTTATCTTTCTGCAAGACTTCGGAACAAGGATTAGTTTTGTTTTTCTGTACAACTCCATGGAACGAGGAAGTAGTCAGAATATTATTTAAGAGAGAAGTAATGTTTTATGGAAGCATGATTTTAAGAAACTTTGGATAAATTTTATCTAAACCAGCTGCTTTTCTCTCAAAGCAATTAATTCCGGGAGACGCACACTGCGTTGGCTAGTGGGCAAAAATCAAAATTTTTTGTGACTCGAAACCTAATAATATTGGTATCAATCGACAGGTAATTGTATCACTAAAATAAAAACAAAATATTTAGGGGAAAAACTCAGTTTTGGCTTCGCTGTGACACTTCAAAGTTGAGATATTTTTAAAAAAAAATCATGTTTTATTCACTTCGTTTTGGGTTCTCTTAAACAAATAATTATCAAAAATTTGTCTTTTGATTAAACTAAGTGAAGTAAAGTTTTTTATTATAAATAATATTTGAGTAAATAAATAAAACTAAAAAATTTTGGAAAATATATAATTTGATATATATTGTAGTGATTTTAATACATGATATTATCAAATGAAAAACTTCAGAAATTGACAAATTTCGATGAAAAAAAAAAAACAAATCTTATAAAAATAAGTGCCGTTTTTTTTCTTAATCTACTAGTTTGAATTCTATATAATCAAGAACTGCAAATAACTTTTCCTACTTCGTCCTACAAATATTTTTTTTCTTTTTTTAAAAAATGCTTAAAACGAAAAATTTGTATGAAATATAAAATTTATGTTGAAAATTTTTTTTTGTTTTTATGAACACAAATGGTCTCACAAGTACAAAAAACACTATTTTTACTACGTACATTTTATTTGTTAACATTAAACATTACTTTTTCATCATCGTTATATATGGACCTTAAGAAAATCGTCCTAAATACCTGGTTTTTAGACAAACTATAATGTTTACAACAAATCTGAGATCATTTTTGAGCTCAGCGACCCCAAAGTACTTATAGTACCAAATTTCATCGATATCCAACTACTCCTTCTATTTTTGACCATTGCTTGTATGGGCTCAACGCACTGTGAGACGCCCTAAAAAATAAAATTTGTATTCGCAATTATATTCTGCATAGAATAAGATTCTAGCTGTGTTATGTGAAAATCAATAATCACGACCTACACCAATATATCTAGTTACTTTCTATTTCTGTTTTTCACAATTTGCTGAATCATATTTATGTTCATTATAAGCCAATTTCTGCGACTTTTACTACCATACTTTATGAAAGTCAAGTGTGTTTTTTTTTTTTTTTTTGAATGGAAACCTTGAAAATTTTATGAATTTTTGAACTAGTCATTTATTAACAAGAATCGATATTCATATAAAATTTACAAATCTGTCCATAAATATTTTTAACCATAAAGTTATCACAATTGATAATAGAGAATACACGGGGAAAAAAATAGTTTGTACTACTTTATTTCTGGTAAATTTTACTAGATTTTCAAGTCAATATAATGACAACTCCCCAATAAAATAAATTTTCAGTAAAGCTGTTTATACCTTATAATACTTAGTTGGTTAAATTAGTTTTCAGAAATATATGAATTTGGTCAAGCCCCTTCGTCTTTTGGGCTACAGCTGTTGGTTTAATTTAATTTTAATTTATTTAACTATCACATTAGTGCTATAAGACTTAGTCTTTTGATGCACAAAACAATCAGTTAAAAATAACTTATGGGCAGACTTATATTTAATGGGTTATGTTGCACATAATTATAAATAATTCTTATTCTTGAAACTATCCAAAAAGAAAGTTTATTTATGATGTTTTTCAAAACGTAATCATGGACCGACCCGGAAAAATGATTGTTCAAAATGTCGAACAGTGGCGGTTTGTGGAAAAACGATCTGTATACATAAAAATCTATTACTGAGCGTTAGTCTGGCCAAAACTCGAAAATTTTAAAAAATTTCTTTTTTCACGCCTGTCCTGTGGGTGATTTGAATAAAATTTTCGAGTACCCCATTTTTTTTACGGAATTCTGTTAAACATCGTATTTCGACATGTTTTCAATAAAAAATTTCAAAATCCTTAGAGCACTTCGGAAATGATCGGCTAACGAACGATTTCCATGTTGTTTTAGCCGAAGCAAAAAAGGATAAGTCTGAAAAATAGTTTCAAATGAATTTTTTTTTTCCGGAATTGTATTTACTAATTCATAAAAAATAACGTGTGAAAAGTATGTACATTGCAAAATCGTATGCCCAAAAAAAGTTATTCAAGGTCAAAAGTTGCGAAAATAAATTTTTTTCAATTATTTTGCTTACGGCTGCAATTACGAAAAAATAGTGGTTGACAGTTATTTGCCGAGTACACAGTTTTTTAGCTTCAATGATTTACTATGAAAAAGTCTCAAACATTTTTTTCCTATTACTCATGGATTAGGAAGAATGTCAATTTAAAAAAGTTTTGAAATTTCTCGATATTTATATGTTGTACTTTTTAAATTGAGATAACTCTCGAACGACTAATCGCACAAAAAAAGTAATTATATGCTTGTTTGTAGAAAATTATATTTCCTACAAACCATTCTCAGCTTTTTTTTTTCGTAGGACCTATGGTTTAGGAGTTATTTTTCACAAACTGTTCAAATTTTGAAAATCTAGTTTTTAAGGAAATCTCTGGAGCTGTTTTCGCTTGATAAAAACTAACAGGATCTATTTTATTAACATTTGCATGGTCTACAAATAATATTTGATACATATATACGAAATAATAATCGTGAAATTTTTTTACTTAAAAAAAAAAAAAAAATTGGCGAGTTTTGTGTGAATTCCTTAAGTTTTGAATAAAAAATTTCTTTGAAAGAAGTACGATGAATTTTGGTCTAGTTTTTATGAATTTTTTATTAGATATGAAGACGTGTATGTTCGAAATTTTTACGATTTTGCCATTTTTTTTTTTTTTTTAAGTAAAAAAATTTCACGATTATTATTTCGTATATATGTATCAAATATTATTTGTAGACTATGCAAATGTTAATAAAATAGATCCTGTTAGTTTTTATCAAGCGAAAACAGATCCAGAGATGTCCTTAAAAACTAGTTTTTCAAAATTTGAACAGTTTGTGAAAAATATCTCCTAAACCATAGGTCCTACGAAAAAAAAAGCTGAGAATGGTTTGTAGGAAATATAATTTTCTACAAACAAGTATATAAGTACTTTTTGTGCGATTAGTCGTTCGAGAGTTATCTCAATTTAAAAAGTACAACATATAAATATCGCGAAATTTCAAAACTTTTTAAATTGACATTCTTCGTAATCCATGAGTAATAGGAAAAAAATGTTTGTGACTTTTTCGTAGTAAATCATTGAAGCTAAAAAACTGTGTACTCGGCAAATAACTGTCGACCACTATTTTTTCGTAATTGCAGCCGTAAGCGAAATAATTGAAAAAAAATTTATTTTCCCAACTTTTGACCTTGAATAACTTTTTTTGGGCATACGATTTTGCAATGTACTTTTCACACTTTATTTTTTATTCATTAGTGAGTACAATTCCGGACAAAAAAAAATTCATGAAGCTTTTAGCTTTAGTAAAGTGCATAGACGTGTTTTTTCGGTGTCAGCAAAGTCAACGTGTTTTAACTAAGAAATATTAGCCGAAATTTAATATAAAAGCCGTAATTACTTACATATAAGTGTTGGCAATAACACGCTGTCCAATTTATCCGAAATAATATTGATAATCATAGTAAATTCCGTAATTTATTTTTTTTTTACAAAAAATATTATCGCCCTTTTGGAGTTTGACTGGCTGCATACAACATGTCGGAGTTACGTCAGTATACCTTAAGAAGTGCAACTCTTTCTCGTAACAATGTCATGCAACAACCTACGCCATCGACTCCATCAACACCAACAACACCTACTGGTACGAAAAATGTGCGCTATGATGACTCATTGTCTGCAACGCCTTTGACAACACTAAATAACAAGTTGGAGAACATCGTGTTACAACTACTTGATGAGATCAAATCTAGTGAGTCACGCATTATGCAAAAATTTGGTGAATTATCAGCTGAGCTAATTAATATAAAAACAACAATGAAGAATGTTATCGGCAGAGTGGCAGCAGTTGAAGGTTTTTGCAGTGAAATAACCGTAGTGAAGGCAGAAATAGAAGAATTAAAAACTAAACAAAATGAAAATAACAACAACTCTGCTCTCGGCAAAGAAATTGTTGTCCTAAAGCAACAGCTAGAAAAATATGAGAATGATGCCGTTGCGTCTGATATAGTAATACATGGTATTCCCCACAAAAGTGGTGAAAATTTACCTGTACTCTTTGAGAAAATTTGTTGCACTATAAACAGTGACAGGCCAGCGTTAAGAGATATTTTCAGACTAAGAGGTCAACCAGAAAGAAAAAACTCTGCGATTGTTGTGAAGCTAACATCGGCCTTTGATCGAACTAGGCTGTTAAAATCTGTTGCAACTTTCTGCAAAACTGAGCGGCGCCAACTCACGCTCAATGATATTCAATACGGTGGTACTCAAAATTTCTACGTGCATGAAAGTTTGACAAAAGCTAATCATGCAGTGCTGCTGTATGCAGAGAAAAAGAAAAGAGAGAATAAATTAATTGCTGTTTTCTCTATCCATGGAAAAGTTTTTGTAAGAGCGGATCGTAACAGTGAAGCGAAACTTGTAGCTGATATTGATGGTGTTGACTCTATTGCTGGAGCCTGACTTAGGGTGATATTAAAAATTAAAACATATATATTTCATATGTGTATCTTAGTTATATTTTTAAAATTATTTTTACCTTATTTTCTTTATAGAACTTCTTGTAACTATTTTAGATTCCTATATTCATTATTTTTCTGTTTTGTACTTCTTTATTTATTCAAAAACATTTGTAAAGAAAATAGGTTGCTTTTATCTTACTATTGTAATTTTGTTATTGATGTGTCTAAATTTTCTATTCACTGCATAGTTTTTGGTGGCGTATGTTAATGGTTCTGCTGGCAGCGTTGTTGATAATAACAAATCTTTAATAAAGATCATATCTTCTCAACATTCTGGACTAAAAGTTGTCCACTTTAATGCTAGAAGCCTTAATTCTGATAAGATTGACTATCTCAAATTCGTGTTTGAGGATTCTCTTGTGGATGTGATTTGTGTGTCTGAAACTTGGTTTCACTCTGATGTAAATGATTCTGTTTATAATTTGTGTGGGTTTAAGCTTTTGAGAAATGATAGAGTGGGAAGAAAGGGTGGTGGAGTTGCCATTTACTGCCGTAGTTATTTAAATGTTAAGCTTTTAAGTAAGTCTGCGGTTAATAGTACCGTTGAGTTTATAAATGCATGTATCTATGACAATCATAAGAATGTTTTTCTGTCTTGTGTTTACAATCCCAATAAGTGCAATAGCATGGTGCAATATTTTTCCGAATTAAATAGTATTTTAACTGACTTTGATCTATTTGTGATTTGTGGTGACTTTAATGTCAATCTTCTCCGTTGTGATAACGTTTCTAAATCGTTATGTGAAAGTGTTGTGTCTGTTGGTATGTCCATTGTTAACAACATTTTACCGACTCGTTATGCTTGTAATGCTGATCCAAGTCTTTTAGATTATTTTATTGTATCTGACTTATCTTCTGTGTTATTATTCGATCAAATTTGTTTCTTGTCTGATCATGACCTTTTATTTTGTACGTTTGATGTTAAGCTGTCTCGTAATGTAAACTCTGATATTTTTTGCTACCGTGATTTCAAATCGATTAATTGGGGTGACCTCTCTAATGATATTCATCTTGTTTCATGAAATGATGTTTGGTTTAGTGAAACGGTTGACGATAAGTTGCGTATCTTTACCGACGCTGTGCAGAATTTATTTGAAAGGCATGTCCCAACTCGACGAGTTGTTGTTAAAAATACGTCATGCCCGTGGTTCACTTCACGTGTAAACCAGGCCATTAAAAAAAGAAATAAATTATATCGTTTCTGGAAAAAGTATCCTACAACCGATAATTGGGATAACTATAGAATTGCAAGAAATATGTCCAATCTAATAACACGGCAATCTAAAATCAATTTTTGCTCAACAAAACTGAGTTCGTCACTCCCCTCTAAAATCTTATGGAGAAATCTGAAGTCGTTTGGTATTAATGAGAAATCCAATGCTAAGTGTAATATTGATCCTGATAGGCTTAATAATTTCTTTCTTGCTAGCTTTGGTGTTTCTGCCTGTCATAATATAGACTTTTCTGGCTACTGTACTCAACAAATTTTTGAGTTTTCTGCTGTTACAGAGCTAGAAATTGAAAAATCAATAAAGAAAATAAAATCTAATGCCATTGGTGAGGATGGAATTTCATTAAAATTTATTAAAATTATCCTTCCCCATATCCTTGCTCCCCTGACCCATATTATAAACCACTGTTTTACTTCATCATCCTTTCCTCAGTCGTGGAAAGTTGGTATTGTTATCCCAGTAGCCAAGAAAACCTCAGCAAGTGAACCTAGTGATTTTAGGCCTATCAGTATTTTGTCTTGCTTGTCCAAAGTGTGTGAAACTCTAATGACAAGGCAAATCACTGAATATTTAAACAAGAATAAGCTTCTATCTCAGATGCAGTCAGGCTTTAGAACTGGGCACAGTTGCGCTACTGCTACTGTAAAAATAATTGATGATATAAGGCTATCGTATGATGAAGGCTTGCTTACACTCTTATGCCTTCTTGATTTCTCAAAAGCATTTGACACAGTAAACCATTCCTTACTTTGTCAAAAGCTGAAGTTTATTTATGGTTTCTGTGACAATGCCATAAATGTTTTGAAGGGCTATCTGTCAGACAGAGCTCAAAGAGTCAAAGTTGGGGATAAGTATTCGGACTATAAAATTGTCACTAGCGGCGTACCACAAGGGTCTGTTCTTGGCCCTTTGCTTTTTTCTATGTTTGTCAACGACATTTTCTTAGTTTGCAAGCATTCATCTATGCATGCCTATGCTGATGATGTTCAGCTACATCTGTCTAGAAGACTCGGACTTTTGGATGACCTTACTTGTAGATTGAATGAAGACCTTGATAATATAAGTAAGTGGGCCATTAGCAACTGTCTTCAGCTCAATGTGCAAAAGTCTTATGTATTGCCGATCTCAAAAAATGAATTCCCCTTCGACGACATCCCCTCTCTGCACATAGGTACTGAAAAGCTTAGGATAGTTCAAAACATTAAAAGTCTCGGTTTTCAATTGAACTCTTCAATGACATGTTCTGACCACATAAATAGTGTAATTCGTAAAGTTTTCATTGTCCTACGTAACCTTAGGCCGTCAGCTGAATTCACGCCAATTGAAACTCGACGCAAGCTTGTAATACAGTTGATCATTCCAATTATTACGTATGCGGAAATAGTTTATAGTAAGCTGGATTCAAGTTCTCAACTTAAACTTAAACTTGCATTCAATCATACTACACGATATGTATATGGCTTGCGTAAATATGACCACATATCCCAATTCAATAGGAGTATCCTCGGATGTGACATAATAAGCTATCTAAACTACAGAAATTGCTTTTTCTTATATAAACTTATTTGCTCAAAAACACCTCTATATCTTTATGATAAACTGCAATTTAGTATGTCCCAAAGAAGTCATGTGCTTATTGTTCCAAGATACAACTATCTCAACTCTTCAAGGATGTTTTTCATCAACGCTGTTAGGCTGTGGAACTCATTGCCATGTCGCTGTAGAACTGTTGTAGGAATAGAAAGATTTAGACTTTTCGCTCGTGATTATTTTTTTGAATGAAAAAGCAACCTTTTCTCTTAGTATGTATTGTATCCTCGGTCATTATTATCATATTAATTTCTTAAAATTGTTATTATTATTTTTTTTTGTGTAATTTTTTTTGTTTTTAAGATTGGCTCAATGTAGTTTTAAGTTATATACGTAATTTAAATTATATAATTATCTACTTATCAATTTTATAATATTATAAGCATTTTTATTTCATACTTATTTTTCCAACTTTGATGTACCTAAAAGAAGTTTGTTCTTAATGTACCTATGAAATTCATCAATAAATTGAAATTGAAATTGAAACTATTTTTCAGAATTATCCTTATTTGCTTCGGCTAAAGCAACATGGAAATCGTTCGATAACCGATCATTTCCGAAGTGCTCTAAGGATTTTGAAATTTTTTATTGAAAACATGCCGAAATACGATGTTTAACAGAATTCCGTAAAAAAAATGGGTTACTCGAAAATTTTATTCAAATCACCCACAGGACAGGCGCGTTTTTGGTTTAATATCAAATAATATGCAATTTTGTTTGCTGGATTATCAGATAACTAACGGAATAGCTGTGGAAAATTTACTATATACTGAAGTTGCTTTCCTGGCCGTAATTATATTTCAATTGTTGTGGACGACTACCGTCCATTTTCCCGAATGCATCATCCCGACAGACCATTTTCCCGACAACCAATATCTCGACAAACAATTTTCCCGACAACCTTTTTCCCGACAGCTCTTTTCCCGAGTGACTATGTTCACGAGAAAATTGCTATTAATTATTGTGCTTTATTTTTGTTTCACTACATGCCGGTTCATAGAACCATAGTATGGGCGATATTAGTGAGGTATTGAGGTATGTTTCCACGTTCTTTCTGCGTTTGGTACTCTGACACAAGAATTTGTACTCGAGTTTGGAGGGCTAACCATTTCTTCTTGGGCGCAGCTTTAACAGCTCGGCCAAGTCTCAATTCTGACAGAATGATTTCATTGTCTGCCTGTTCCTTTTGGAATTCCGTAAGTGCTGAGTACAAGTCGGGGTGGTGTGTCCCAACGACGATCCGAAATCTGTTGTGCCACCCTTCGCTGACATTGTTTTGTGCGATCCATCAAGAGCTGCAGTGTAATGATTCCATATGTGAGGCGCATAACGCGGTGCAAAAGCGCGTCTTCTTCCTTTCGCTGGTTTTCCGATAACAAACGTCTCGGCGAAGTATTGGGACATCGGTTCCATTCCATCTGGCATCTGGCGTTCCAGCAATTGAAAAGCGACCGCGTTAGTAGGAACATACGCGAGTGCGAGCAGCAAATGGCTGTAAACATCATTGTCGGGAAAAACGTTGTCGGCAAAAATGTTGTCGGCAAAAATGTTGTCGGGAAAATTGTTTGTCGGGAAACGAGTGTCGGGAAAAAGGTTGTCGGGAAAATTGTTTGTCGGGAAAATGGTTTTCGGGAAAATGGTCTGTCGTGATATTGCATTCGGGAAAGTGACCGGGAACAGTTGTGGACACCGGATACAGGAAGAAGTAAGAATAACAATCTGATGGTATTAGTTTTTTCTTCATAACTCAATTTGAATTGTATCGATATCATAATTTTTTTCTGAAATAATCTTGTTTAAAAAATTCAAAAAAAAAAAAACAGGTATTGATGTAATTAAAAATTAGGACTTTTAATTGCAATATCACTTAATGGCAAAAAACCACCTTTTTTTGTTATATAACCTGAAAAATAGTAAAAAACATTGTTTTTGAAAATTTTAGGTTAAGATGTTTAAAAATTCTGATGTGTAAGTAAATATAATTCCTTCAAATTCAGTATCGAAAAGTTATAAACTGCAGGATATCTATACTATTTAAATAAAATTGCATAATATTTTTCAATTACTTATTTCTCCGTTGTATTGAATGTTTTTCTATCTATTGGACTCATGCCGATTTCTTCAATGTTTTCCAATACTTTTGTGCTTTTACCGATATTTAGGGTGTTTTTCGACTTTTTTGGACTCTTACCGATATTTAGATGTTTTCAATATTTTGCGATACCTTTGGACTTTTCCGACATTTTGGATGTTTTCCGATACACTTGGACTTTGACCGATTTCTTTCTAAACTTTTGGTTGTTTACCGATATATTTCGACTGTTACCGATTCCTTCAATGTTGTCCAATACTGTGGAGTTTTATTGACACTTAGGATGTTTTTAGATATTTTCTGATTTATTCGATGTTTTCCAATACTTTTGGGCTCTTACCGATATTTTTGATGTTTTTCGACATTTTTGGATCTATATTGATATATTTGGATTTTTACCTACATTTTAGAACTTCTTCGATACTTTTAGACTTTTGTCGATATTTTAGATGTTTTTCGATACACTTGAACTTTTACCGATTTCTTCGATGTATTTCAATATTTTTCAATACTTTTGGACTTCTACTGATATTTTGGATGGTTTTCGATGTATTTCTTTTTCGACGTAAACCTTAGCATCGAATTATTGTTCTCGATGCCAGAAAACCTTTTTAAGCGTTGCTTGTCACCGAGATTGTCAGTAAAAATTTTTGTGCCTTCGTGTTGTTTTCGATAGTTCAAAAAATTTTGTACAAGCAGTGAAAAATGACTCAAAACTTGCAAAACATCAATGTCACCGCAAAAGTAAGTATACTATATACATCCATTGAGGGGTGAACCATTAATAAGTTCCCAAAGGCAAAATTCGATTCCCTAACCTGTTCGCATGTAGTATTGAGTGATCGAAAAACACGCTTGTCGTCAGGGTTGGGCTACTCGTGTAGTCAGGGTTGGGCTACATCAATTTTTATTTCGAATCGTAAAATAACATTACTCAATCGGTTTTTCGGAACAAAGAACATTAAAAGTAATTAATTGTTGCAATGTATGTAATAATAAAAAATAAGCGGCCGCGCCAACAGTGAAATCTAATCGGGGGCGTCGGCAGATGAAAAGCACGGTTTTAACCTCCGCAGAGAACCGCGAAGAGTTACGTAAAAAGCAACAGATGCGCGATGGTTCGAAAACTACTAAAAAACGTCCGACGCGAAGAAATCGAATGCAAAGAAAAACATATGCTACTCGAGGTCGCTCACCGAAAAAAGCACATTATATGCTTGGAACCCATGCCCGCGAAACTGAATCGAAATAATTCAATCGCATGCATTGAATGCAAGCGATACGTGCACTTGAAGGGCACCAAATTGCGATTCAGATTAATGTTATTATTATCGAATGAAAAACAATAAAAAGTTTCATACATATTCATTACACAATATTTTAGTGCATATTTCATCGATATTTGGTGGTGGCCGAACCCTGATTACAATGGCCCAACCCTGACTACTTTTTTTTTAGTTTCGTCAAAAATTTTTTTTTTCCGAGAACGCAGCGAATTGTCTTAAAGTTATGTTACAGATAAGGGTCCAAACTTTTAAATAAGACAAATATTTTGGTAATATTCAAATATATAAAAAAAGATACAGAGAAAAGTTAAAAAGTGGCCCAACCCTGACGACATTCTCCTACTTCTACAGAGATAATTCAGTTCAATGGCTTTTGTATAACTGTCGGTATTTAAATTTTTTATTTAAAAGGACTCAAGTTTGTTATGAACTATGATCTAATTTTTAAGTTTTTGGTGTCAAAATAAAGCTGTGACAATTGCACACAAAATCATGAAGAGTTTTTTTTTAATTTTACATTGTTTTAAGCAAGATATATGTAATTAAAGGTAGGTGGTTTTTGGTTTTTTCAGTACATTTTCTCAATAAAACGGGCATAAAAAAAAGTCTGTCGGACCGATTAAAAAACAAACTTTGTAAATGTAGTCCTACTAAATCAAAAGCAAGCAATAATAATATCACAGTCCGAACTGAAATAAAATCAAAAGACTGCAATTCGTTGAACAGTGTAAATTAAAACAAAACTTTTATGCTGCATCACTGCACAACTTTGAAGCAGCTGCATTTTTTTACTACTTTTTGGTATTTAAAGGACTACAATTTTTGTATCCAAACAGAAGAAAAAATATTTTCGAATTTATCATGTGGGCCACACGATTTGACATAAAACATTTCTTCGCTTTACAACGCTTGATATTTCGTGCTATGGGTATCGATGTTACATCACTGGAATGTACCTTCAAGCATCCATTGTTTTTTGGATACTTAAGTTTTGTTTTTGGAATATTTTTTTCTGCCACTGTACATCACTATTTTGCCACGGAATATGAGGATGTTAATGCATTAACTTTTGATTTGTTACCATTTTTTCAAGGTTTGACATTAACTACTAAAATAACTACTTTTGTATATAAACATAAGGAATTTGTTAAAATTATAAAACGTATACATCTGATGACAGAGCAAGGTGAGTCGTCCTATAGCAGAGAGCTTTAACTTAACTTTTGATTGACTATTTAATACACTTTATAGCAAGCAGGGAGGAACGCCAATTAATCAATGTTGCGAATAAAACTGATAAAATATTTTGTGGCAGCTACTACATGACACTTGTGGTCTTATTAATTACTATATGCTTTGTGCCACCTATTTTTAGCTTAGTTGTATATCTAAAATATGGTTATTTGCAATCGTTTTCACCATTGAATCACAGGTAAGATAGGCAACAAGCGTTTCAACATGCCATTGAATTCTCGTAGCATGGCGCCGAGACTCAAATTTAACGTTCGCGGCCTTTACAATATGTATTCCTCGAAGAATTGAACTGAATGAAGACATAAACCAAGTTTGAACAAAATTCTCATAGAGGTTTAATGTTAAACCCTACCTTTTTCAACATTTAGCGAAATTTTTACACCTCTTTCAGGATCTTTCATCTTCTTCATTATATTGATGTTTTATTTCCCCATATTTTTATGCCTGTATTTTTTTTTTTGTTTCTACAAGCAACCCATTGGATGAAAGTCGACCAGTAAATTTTATTTTTACCGCCACTTGGATGACATTTAATCTATATTTTTGTATACATGGTACATCTTCAATGGATACCTTATTCTTATGGCTTGTACACAATATTGTTGCACAATTTCATGTACTACAGTGTAAACTTCGGAATGCTACCTTGGAGATGGATCTAGAGAAAATGAATGTTGCCATACTCGCATCTATAGAACATCATCAGAATGTTATTACTTTGGCCAATAGTTTCAATGACATCTATAAAATTATAATTTTTGTGGAATTTGCATTAAATAATATGCAATTTTGTTTGCTTGCCTGCCAGATTACTAACGGAATTGCTGTGGAAAATGTTCCGTATATAATTGCTTACCTTGCAGTTGTTATATTTCAATTGTTGTTGTATTGTTATGGTGGACAACGGATACAGGAAGAGGTAAGCATTACAATAGAGGCACCTAGTGAGTGAATTTCTAATGATTATACTGAGTTCAGATCTAACAGCATTTGTTTGGATTGGCTCGAATTATATTTCATAAATATTTTTTTTTTTTTTAGAGCATTATAATCTCAACTCGCATTTATGAAACATTCCCTTGGGAACGACTTGCAATAAAGGATAGAAAGTTACTATTGCTATTTATGTTGAGAGCACAAAAACCCTGCAAGATAAGTGGATACTTTTTTGTTGCAGATTGGAAACTATTTGAATGGGTAAATTAAAAATGTACTTTGGTGGTAATAATTATGATTTATAAATTTTTATATCTTTTAATATACAGGTTGTGAAAACTACTTATTCGATGGTTGCACTACTTAGCTCTATGGATTCTGATGGTGATGTTTAAAAATACTGCTTCGTATACCGCCGAAAATATATTTTGTAGGGCATAAAAGAATCGATTTTTTTCGACGACGGAATTTTATTTAAATTTAAATTCCTTGTTAATATTGCACTTTGCACAAATATGTATTTATTTCCAGTATATTGAATATAGGCATCTGTTGATTTTTATCAAAAAATATATTTTTTATCCTTATAACATTTCGTCGGTTGAGTATTATTTTGCCGTAAACGCCACTTCGTTAAAAAAGCAAACGCAAATAACTTGTGCTCGTTTCTACACAAGTTATGTGCTTTTGCTTTTTCAATGATGTGGTGTCTACGGCAAAATAATACTCAGCCGACGAAAATTTGAGTCACCAAGTTGATATAGTATAAGACTTTAGTAAGTAGTACAATCATTTGGGAGAAAAAAATGATGTTACCTGGAAAGTTTTGCGGGATTTCTGCAAATGAGTTATTTTATAGATTTCGATGTGCTCTTTCAGAATTTCAACTTTGCTACCTCGTATCGTGTTCGCTCGAGCCGCCATATTGGATAAATGGCGTCCAAAATCAGTTTTTTACAAATATCTCTTTAACGGTTATATTTAGTGAAAAATTTTTTAGAACAATGTTGTAGCTTATAAAATTTTCTATAAAAATTACCTTTGAATTGTTTTCGTACGACTTATAACTCAGGAGATATCTTTATTCAAAATTTTAGAAAAATTAGTAAATTGTGAATGCCACTTATGAGTAGGCACAGTGATGTGTCAAGCTTATAATTACGATAACTTATGAACGGTGAGTCGCATGTTTAAAATAAAAACACCTATTTATAGGGAATAACATGCGCTACAAGCTACATATTATTTTTTTTCATATCACCTAAAGTTAAGGAGATATTTTTCCCACAAAACTAAAATTTTGAAAAAAAACGTTTTTTCAAAATAACTCCTAAAGGGTTCGTCCTAGAAAAAAAATTGTCAATGCATTTTGTAGAACGTTCAATTCCCTATAAGAGTCTCTTCGAGCTGTTTTTTCGTCAGACTTACCCTTCATGAGATATCGCGACTTGAAAATCATTCAAAATTGAATATTGTTCTATGCGCCCTACTATGTAGCTTGTAGCGCATGTTATTCCCTATAAATAGGTGTTTTTATTTTAAACGTGCGACTCACCGTTCATAAGTTATCGTAATTATAAGCTTGACACATCACTGTGCCTACTCATAAGTGGCATTCACAATTTACTAATTTTTCTAAAATTTTGAATAAAGATATCTCCTGAGTTATAAGTCGTACGAAAACAATTTAAAGGTCATTTTTATAGAAAATTTTTTAAGCTACAACATTGTTCTAAAAAATTTTTCTCTAAATATAACCGTTAAAGAGATATTTGTAAAAACTGATTTTGGACGCCATTTTTCCAATATGGCGGCTCGAGCGAACACGATACGAGGTAGCAAAGTTGAAATTCTGAAAGAGCACATCGAAATCTATAAAATAATTCATTTGCAGAAATCCCGCAAAACTTTCCAGGTAAAACTACCAAATGACTGTACTAAAGGTATTTAGTGAAACTATTATTAATGCATTATACAAGGGGGTTGGTAATCGGTAGAACACCGGAAAATGTAAGATTTCTGGGACTATTCTGAACAACTTTCCTTAGTTCCGTTTTTCGAATTTCGCAAAACTGACGAAGATATAGCCATCGGAAGATCAGGATATAGCTTTATGAACTGCAACTGGAAATAATATTGGTGTCATATGAAATGTATTTTAAATTTTCGGAAATTTTACCCAAAATCAAATAAAAGGCGATTTTAATTTTGAAAGATAGTTTAAAATTGTTGTGTAAATCAATATCTACCCTGATTTAACATTATAAATTTTAATATTATTAATTATATTTGGCTTTTTCTGACACACTTTTCGTTTTAAAATGGCCTAAACATTCTCAATCGAATTGAGGTTGGGGCTTTTGCCCGGCCATTTGCTTCACTTAATTGCCAAAAAGTCATTATTCATCATTTGCGAATGCAAAAATAAATAGCCCGTTATTGTAAATTTATCGAAAAAATAAATCAAAACAATGGTGAGTGGGACATAAGGCAATTTCTAACGATGACAAGGTGCAGAATCATCTTGAAATAAGACTTTTGCTAAGTGATCGCTTAGTCGGTGGATGCTGTGTATAACACAGATTTTAATGATGTCAATATAAATTTGGGAGTTAATATTACCTTCCAGGAGAGGAATCTCTCCAACACATTGGCTTGTTATTGCCCCCTAGACCATCACATTTGGAGTGCTTTGTACACATTGAAAGCTATATTTTTCATTTTTTTTTTGCGGCGTACCGTGCATCCCAAATCGGAACTGATGAGATTTGTTTTGCTCCCATCATAGAATATGACTTCAGCCCAATCGTTATACAACAAATTCTTTTTTTCTTAATACCAGTTTAATGAGAAAGACCGCATTTTGTGTGTGAAAATCGGTTTTTCGCAGGACTGCGGGCAAAAATGTTATTTTCTCTCAAGCGGCGCAAACTGGCGACATTTCTCAAAAGTGGTTGCAAAAATCAATTTTGGTGTGGTAGAAATTTGCAAATCTAATGATGCAGTTCGATAAACAAATTATCAGTGCTTAAGGATGTAAAATTTTAATTCATTTGAAAAAATGGTTCGCTTTGTAGAGCTGGTCAAAGTCGGTGGTTTTTTGAAGTTTGTAATTTTTTTTTAATTTTTTTTTTTCAAGATGTGGCTCTAATTTTTTTGCAACTTATGAAAGAAAAGTTAATTTTTTTCTATATATGCTATAAGCGGTTTTAGTACTATCAAGTAACACTAAAATTAAATGATTTTTTTTTTTAATGTCTGAGGTTTCTGCACTTTTCTGAAACACTATTTTTACCCTTTTTTTCAACTTCGAATGGAGTTTCAACAAAATGTTCGCAAAAGATATCTTACGGACTACTAAAACTAAATAAACTCAACAATTCTGAACACAATATAAAAATTCTAGCTGCGGGAAGTTGCAGTTTTATGAGTTATAATGATTTTCATCAGGAAACCTATGACATTTTTCATGCTCGTATTGCAGTAAAACTTGCATTGCGCGTGTTCTAACATTTTTGATGATAAAGTTCATAATAATTGAACGGATTGGAATTTTTGGATTATTATTTTTATCGTAAACACATAAATAATACAGCTACAAACATATTAAACTATTTTTTTCGTGGCACGATTAAATTCATGAAGTTCAATTTTCGCATACTCGTAAGGCAGTAAGTGAAGATATTCTAAGAAGCAGGTTAAAAATAAACGTCAAAGAGTTTTTTTCGAGGCATGTTATTAATACTGACTGTTTATTCACAGGTAAAAAATTCGAGACCTAAAGAATGCGTATCAGGTAGTTCTTATTAGGCTTTCTTTAACAGGTAAAAAATTTAAGTAATTAGCTTATGGAAGGTAGTTTAAAAATTTATATTTAGGGTTAAAAATATTATGCTGCCTTTAACTTATTTTAAGGAAAAGGATAGTATGAATAGTAATGTTCTACAAGTTTTTGTATCAGTTCTTCAAAAAGCTGAAAACAGAGCGTTTAATTTTGTGATTTAAAAATGTCTATTCCAAATCGTATCATATATGAAATATTCAAAAGTTCATCTACTGAACTAGATTTCAGAGTAGCATTACAAAAATATCTTGACGTCACTGATGAAAAACCTGAAATTTCACAACAATTCATGCAATATTCCAAAGATTCAGAAATAAATGGTATACTGTACATCGCTCAGAAAAAACATTCAATCACAAATATAACGATTGGCTACAAAAAAGTACCAATATCCACCATGAGGAAGTACCAGACATATCCGACGAATTGCCAAGTACTTCAAAATCTTCAAGAGGACGGCCAAGCAAATCTATAGACGAAAGTTCAACATTCACAAAAAAAAGAAACTTATGCATGCTACAAAAGAGATTTCTACCGGACATCTGGCAACAGCATTAACAGTTAAATACAACAGAGATAAAAAAAAACAAGAGGCGATATAACAAAGGCAGTTTCTATTGCTAGTCCTATCCGATTGAAGAGGATTAAGAACAGCATTCCTACTCCACCGAATGCAAATCCCCTAAAATATACCGTTGAAGAAGCTTTGGCTTTATTCTTGGACTTGGGATTTTCAAAGGAAAAGTACAAACTTCTCAGAAGCTCTTTGATACGACACAACGTAAATATATTTCCAGAATATAAGAACATCACATCAGCAAAGAAAGCAACAGTTTCAGAAAATTGCAAAATAACGGAAGTTTCAGCTAAAGTGAAAATTCAAGATATGATGGATCATACTGCTCAACGCTTAATAGAATGTATGGATCAACAAGAGCAAAGTAAACTTCCAAAAAATCTGACTTTGTTGAGTAAGTGGGGCTGCGATGGATCATCTGGACAGAGTACGTACAAGCAAATAATCGTCTCAGCAAATGAAAACAAAATTTCCGATGCAAATATGTTCATGGCTTCAGTTGTTCCACTGAGATTGCAGAGCGAAACTGTCGAACACTGGAAAAATCCCCGACCTTCATCAGTTCATTTTTGTCGATCCATAATGTTTCAGTATGCGAAGGAATCTTCGAAACTGATTGAAAGCACAGTTAACAATATAAAAGAACAAATTTCTACTATTCAACCAACCCACTACAAAATTAACGACGAAGATGCTATCATCATAGAACACAAATTTTTCCTTACTATGGTTGACGGGAAAGTGCTGAACGAATTGACTAACACAAAGAATACAAAAAGCTGTCCAATTTGTAAAAGGTCACAAACGAAATTTTAAAGCACCGACGAAAATATTGAAGATGAGGAAAATTACGAATACGGAATATCTCCATTACATGCAAGAATAAGATGTATGGAATTTATCCTTAATCTTGCGTACACTCTTCCACGAATTGGCGAAAGTTTTGATGAGAACATTGCAAAGAAGGACAAAGAAGCTGCGAGGAAAAAGAAAATTCAAGAAGAATTCCGCAACAAACTTGGAATTAGAGTTCACCAACCGCTACAAGGGTTTGGAAATACGAATGATGGAAATACAGCTAGAACATTCTTCGATAGAAATGAGATAACTGCAGAGATAACGGGTGTTGATGAAGAGATCATCAAAAGGTTGCAAGTCATCCTCAATGTCTTGAACTGCAGGGAAAGCGTGAACGCGGAAAAATATGGAATATATGCAACAGAAACATCTGATTTGATCCATGAAAATATCCTGAAAAAATGTTCACACCTTCACTGCATAAAGTCCTGACGCGAATTATATAATTTGGCCTATCGACTAAGCCAATTATATGTTTTGTGTTTGATGAATATTTATCTTTTCACTATTCACTTATTTATTTTAAAAGATACACAAACTTTGGTTTTTAAGTATTTAATTATTTTTATTTTTAATCTTTAGATTATTATTATTATTATTTAGAAGAACTGTCTTCTTCGAGTGACAAAAGTATTCTCTTTTTTTATTTTCTAATGAAGAAAGTATTTATACAAAAAGTCTCTTAAAACTAAATAAATTCTTAATTAAAGGTTTTTCCTTAAAACTAAATAAATACCTAGAATAATACATTTGTAACAATAAAACTTTATTGCGGTCGATATTATAAAATGGAATCCTAAGATATATTTATTACGGTTGGTGTGATAAAAACATCCCTTGCATCTTAAGTGCACATTCTTATTCTTACAACACAGCTGTTGCTTTTAGTAATAAAAGATACTGAGAATTAGTTTAATTGTAATTAATCTACAATTAGTTTGTAATTAATGTTTAGGACTAAGTGAGGGTTAGGTCGGAACGTAACTCGCGCGGTAGAGACATCATAGAATACCAGTTGTTACCAATTGGAGAACTGTCAGAAGAAGCACAAGAATCCAAAAATAAAGACTATAAAAAATACAGGTACATGAATACCTGCAAGATTTCCCGAAAACGGCAAAACGAAGATCTCTTCAATATATTGGCTGCATCATCAGACCCCAAGATTTCATCATTGAGGCATGTCCGAACTCAAAAGGAATTGAAAAAAATATATTCCCCCGAAATGTTATATTTATTAGATAATGTAAATATCGATGAATGTTTCCAAAAAAATTTAGGTTAAGTTTTTGAATTGTACTTTCCAATAAAACTGCATGTTATAATAAACTTTTTTTCGAAACATTTTTGTGATTTATTATTTAAAATTTTTTTTTTCATTGCAATAGTTGCAATAGTTCCAGACTTTAAAAGAGGAAATGGACTTCAAATTTTAATTTAATTTCACCAGCTATAATTTATGTTTTTATAAGTTTTTGTTAAAAAAAAAGCGATATGGAATGCTTAGTTTTTATGGTTTTTACATTCTTATCTTCAAAAATTAATTCCTTAGCGTGCTGTGTGAAATGTAAGAGCTGTTATATTTTTCAGTATACAGAAAAAAAATATTAGCATGCCTCAATTAGTTCGGAAGTTCTAAAGATTTTTTTTTTTCAGTGTAGAAAAAAATGTTGGACCTTAAAATTTCTTATTTAAAATGGACTCTTGCGCAGCAACCATAAATTAATCATATTTAATATTTTTAATATTTTTTTTCTCGAAAAAGTCTCATATGGAAAACTTCGAATGCATAATTTGTACACATATCAGAAAGTCTGACTTTGACCATGAATTCCATAACATCCCTAAGTTATATCATAATCAAATTTTGTACAGTAAGATCTGTATTATTTTTCTGTCCATAGCAAAAAAAATTATAGAAATATCTCAATTCGTTCAGAAGTTATGATTTTCGCAACGAGAAATGCCATATGTCGCCACTGTGCGGCGCTGAGAAGTTGAGGTGCTAACTTTATATTTTGGTTATCCTTCACCTCCGCTGCAATTTTGTAGCAAGTTTTCAGCCGATCGCGCAGGGTTATTTTAACTACACCTCTGTCTTCCCTCTCAGATGTTCTTCTTGGACGTCCTCTTCCAGTGCGACGCAATAAATTCTCTGTTTCCAAAAAACTTTTCAAAATTGTCATACGCAAGACTTACCATATCAAATTTTACGCGACATATCCACATTCCTTAAATTTGGCTGCTTGTATGCAGTTATATCCATTTTTTCGTTTTCGGTCAAAAGCCTTTTTTTAAAATATCGTTGTCTTAACGCCAACAGATATGAAGTAAATGCATTATTTAACAACAATTTTTACTTATTAGTCATACTACATATTAATAATCATAAAAAAGGGCGAAGAACCAACTATTTAAGCAAAAAATCCTTGTCGGCTTCTTTTTTGACCGTGAGTGTATCAACTTTAAAGGTCCAGAACTTTGCAAAATCCTCTTAAACTCTATAAATCAAATACAGTTTTAAAAAGCTCATATAATTAGCAAAAAGTTTTTTATAAAAAAGTTTTCTCTAAAACGCTAGGTTGACCCACTAAATTTTTTTTTTTTTTTTTTTTCTAATAAAAGACAAAAAATCAGGGTTAAACTGTAATTCCTCACGGGTACATTTTAGACATCACCTTATGAGCATTTTTTTGTTAGTCTAGGCCCCCTTTATCATCTCTCAGATGCTACGTAACCTTATGCGATACTCGTTATATAACATACAAAGTACCTGGAGACTGATCCTTGCTCGGTCAACAATCTGATCTTAATATTTAAGTCGGTGTTTTTATTCAAAGCTATTTTTTTTTTTTTTTGTAATGAAATTCGCATCTTTTCGACTCCAATTTTTTTTTAATGGAATTTGGTATGTACGTACTGCCTTGTAATAATGGGCGGTATCAAATTAGTGCCGCGCCCCCTTTTTAACCATTGAAAATTTTGATTCAGTATTACTCGAAAGCGACTCCAACAATTTTAATAAAAATTTAAGAGATTGTACCCCAGAAAACAAGTATAAATATGTGATAAGCCGTAATATTAGGAAAACTCGTTGAAGGGCGTAACACCGCCCACAATAGTGCGCTTGAAAAAGAAAACTACAAAAGCAATCTCTCTGAATTTAACTATACGGAGTTTACTTGCTATTAAGCACCTAAGACCTGGAAGTGGGCAAAATGTCACTGGTGCGCATGGAACCTCCCATATAAGTAAAAGACATTAAATGCTATTTCTCGCAAATGGTACAACATATTTTGATGGAATTTGGTATGAGGGTCTGGATCATAAGTTTCTAAAGCATAACGAAAAGTGGGCGTTGTTCAATAATTGCCACGCCCACTTTTTAAAAAAAAAAAAAAAAAAAAGATTTTGGTTAATAACTCAGGTACAAAAAAAAAAATAAAAAATGGAATGAACTTTTTATTTCTTATATGCAGACTTATGTACTTTTCGACGCTGAATCCGTCTTCATCAGCTGAACTGTCATTATATCTGTAGGATTTTGAAATATCTTTGTTTGAAGTTGAAAAACAAACGCTGTGTTCAGTCTTACAGCATAGCTACAAGAAAAGGTGAAATTCTTTTTTATTAATGGCATCGAATGGCCACACTCTTCCTTATCAAAATATTCTTTCGAATTTTTCCCAATACTTACTTTCCGAGTTATGATCCTTTGAAGATAAGATATTTCAGCCCCCATACAAAATACAAAATATTTTGGGTGCGTGGCATATCCAACTTATTTATTTTAGGGCATTCTATTTCACCAAAAAGAATTTTGTATTTTTGACATTTTTCTATACCATTCGATATTTTCCGAGTTCTTTTATTATTATTATTATTTTTACTGTTCTTTCTCATCGGCTAAATTATCATTTTGAAAGCATGAATATTGGAGGTGAAAAGATACGAATTTCATCACAAAAAATAGCTATGAATAAAAGCATCGACTAAAATAATATGACCGAGCAGGGATCCGTCTCCAGGTTCTCTTCTCTTATACGAGACAAAATTGTCAAAAACGCCAAGTTTACCAGATGGAAATTTTTTTGTCTCCGATTTTGCTCAATTTGGCATGAAAAACTTTAGCTTGGTTTATTTGAACGTTTGCTCCTCCACTGCTAGCGCATTGATTAATTTTGTGGTCGAAAAGTTTCAAGTTGTATGCTACTTCTTGAGGTGTGCAGGAAGCAGAATGACAGAATAAATTTGATGTAATAATTTTTCAGAAAGCTACTCAATAATCATGGCTTTTGCAGAGCTCGTTAACGTGCGATCACGGAACGTGTTTGGATCCAGGTTCAAAACCGGCATATTGTGAACATCGGACAAAAGTTATTGTAACATAAATTTAAAATTAAAAATAAGCCTTAGAACAAAATTTAGTAAATGGAAACCAACCAGGCCATGGAAGCCTCAGAACAAGAAGAAAAATAATATGGTAGTCATGGTCCAAAAAAAGTTCCTGGTGAAAAGAGACTTACCAATGTATTTTTTTGAATTTCATTAATTTTTGAAAAATCAATGAAATAGATCTTTTATTTGCATTAAATTTCAAAAATCAATGAAATTGATTTTTCATTTGCATTAATTTTTAAAAATCAATGCAGTGAGCTTTTGCATTTACATTACTAACTCAGTGCATTGAAAAAGTAATGCCATTTGCCCAACTCTAGCTTTTTTTATATGTACCTTTATTCAAGACGAAAAATTTGATATATCACACAACTCATTTGGAGTACTTTTGAGATCGTTATAAAATAAAAATCGTATCTAGCCAAGATTTTGCATATGACGAGCTCACTTTTCTGACATCCTTTTTGACATTTTTGGGTGTGGCGATTCTTGAAATTTCCAAAATTTCAGTCTTGTCACTAAACTAAACACTATTTCAACGAAACAGCTTCAGAATGCTAAAGCAACATTGGTAGAGTCTATCGTCCGGTGTCTTGAACATCCTTCAGCTCCATATAGTACGACACATAACATTTCAATTCTGGAAACGCTTCGATACCAAAATAACTGAAGAATTTCACTGACAAGCAAATGTCACGAAATAAATGACACCGCACAAATTTTCTACCACATTGACAAAATGACAAATATCTATACACAATACATAAATACCGAATATCCCCTAAGTAAGACAACAAATTATGACTTCCAGCAAACAAAGAAATAAACTTAATGACAGACAGGTCAGCCACAAAATAGTAGAATTATAACCAAAAAGTCATCAACAACAACTGATAACATCGAAATGTCAGCATAGAAAGAGCACAGCGCTAAAGAAAAACAAAAAGAGGAGAAAAATCATAAGGAACAAACAGCGTTAGCAATACAAACATACACATTAAGACACTAATACACTAACACATATAAATAGAACGGAAGCAATAATAATAAAGTGCTTGTGTTATTTGTGTCAAGTGTCAAGCTCAATCTGTGTCATTGTCTCTCATTGTGCCGAACGAACCAACTCTAAAATAAATTTACGTAACAAAGGGCTGACGGCACACTACGTAAGCATTCGGTGGGTGTGTGTGGGAAGAGTATATACAAACGTTTTTGCAATACATATTTCTAAGCACGCCGCGCGGCACAGTGTGGCTTTAATTTTGTTAACAGCAACAACATGATTACTCGCTTCCAAAAGTGATTTCCGTTTTATATCCTTTGTCATTTCCTTTAGCTGAAAAGTCGTAGGTTGACATATTGTCTCAAGTGTATTTATGTGCCTTTTATTAAAATGTCAAAGTTTGAGTAGAGTATGAGCTAGTCCGAGTATTTTGGGGGGGCGGGGGGAAATATTTTCAGTTGCTAGAAAATTTATATCAATAATTAAAGTGCTATGCCAGTGCCTATAGGCAAATATTTTGACCTACGCACTTTTACGCACGAATAAGGTCAACAATAACCATAAAGTTAAAAAACACTGAGGAATACGTTTCACGTAAAGCAAATATCAATAGCATCAACGTTTATTTGTTTTACTTGTACCATTTTCAGTAAAACTAGTAAGTCTATTATTTTTGAACTGGCCAAGAATTCAATTAACTACACCGCATACAAAAAATAATAGATTCAATTAGCTTAATCAGAAAATTTTCAAAACCAGGGTTAAAGTTATGAAACCCATCCAATCACTATTACAGAAATTTTCGTGGAGTAACTAGAATTTGACAACTCATAATATAAAAGCCAGCAGTACCATTTCTCTGCAGTGATTATGCATAATATGCGTACCATCTGCGTTTCAATATTTCTCCGAACCGGTTAATAAAAGTGTTTCTGACAACACCCCGGTTCAAATGTTATACTGTTTTATCAGTAGCCCCTTCAATAAATATCAAGGTATGCATTTATGATTGTCTTCTTGACGTTATTATGTTTTACGTTATTTATGTTTGTATTTGGCCAACATTTTCTCGAAAACGGCTGTTGCGATTTTAATGAAACTTCAGGTAATGTTAGACATTAGCATACAATGAAGAATGAGCTAGGCTTGGATTTTGTAGATACTCATAAGGAGGCGTGGCACCGCCCTAAATTTTAAACATATCTCGCAAACCATACAAGATATTTTAATGAAATTTGGTAGGCGGATAGTGCTTATCAACGCCTTGTAACAAAAGAAAAATGGGCAGCATCGAGGAAGTGGCACGCCCACTTTTTAGCCATCTTAAATTTTTATACGATATTATTCGAAAACGATTCCAACAATTTTAATGAAAATTTAAGACATGTTACACCTGGAACCAATGATTCATATGTGATATGCCGCTATATTGGGACAACTTTTTGAAGGACGTGGCACTGCCTTAAAAAAAAAAAAATAATGAAGCAGTCGTTCTGAATTTAACTGTAAAGAGTTTACTTGCTATTAGACACTTACGAACTGCAACTAGGCGAAATTGCGCCTGTTCGCGTGGAACCTCCTATACAATTAAAACACATTCAATGTTATTTCTCACAAATGGTACAATATATTTTAATGAAATCTGGTAGACGGGTATTGCTAAAAAATGACTTTAAGCTAAACAAAAAGTGGGTGGCATCGAGGAAGTAGCACGCAAACTTTTTAACCATTGCGAATTTTGATTCAATATTACTCAAAAACGAGTACAACAATTTCCATGAAAATTGAAGAGATATTATTAAAATAAATTGTTATATTCTTCCGTAACTCCTAGTAGAGTATAAGAACAAATTGCTTATATGGGAAATGCCACGCCCTCATCTCCGAAATTACCTAGATTTTGCGTAGAGCTTGCATTCACTGTTTTGAGTGTTTGAGTAAAATTCGATTAGGGTTTCTTGCAAAAATCTTTCAATATAGCATTTTTAAACCTTTGCTTATATGGGACGTGCCACACCCCTTAGTCCTACTTCTCCTCCTTTTTGCTCAGAAATTGCAATTAATATTCTTAGTGTTTGAGTGAAATTTAGTTGGACTATCTCAAAAAAACAATTTCAGTATATCATTTCGAAATTTTTCTTAAATAAGAAGTGCCACGCCTTCTTGTCCAAAGTCGCCTAGTTTTTTCTCAGAGCTTGCATTTATTGATTTGAGTATTTGAATGCAATTTGGTTGGGTTATCTCAAAAAGCGCTTTCAGTATAACATTTTGAAACTTTTGCTTATATGGGAGGTGCCACGTCCTCTTGTCCGAGTTCGCCTTGTTTTTTCTCAGAGCTTACACTTACTATCTCTAGTATTTATGTGTATTTTGATTCTGTTATTGCAAGTAATGCTCTAATTATTGGATTTTGAATATATTTTTTGTATGGGCGGTAGGCATGTCCGTTGACCGATTTCGCTAATTTTTAATCTTCCGAGCTAACTTTTATAACGGAGCCAGAATAACAAATTGCATTGAAATATGTTGCTCAGTTTTCCGAAAAAGTGTATTCCCACGCTCACCCAGCCAGCCAACCAGCCAGCCAGCCAGACAGACAGACGGACATGGCTATATCGACTCAGGAGGTGACGCTGATCAATAATATATATACTTTTTCATACATGCCACGCCTCCTTCTCTGCATTACAAATGGAAGGACAAAGTGAATGTACCCTGGGTGTAGGGTATAATAACGTTAAAAATTTTCTATCGGTAATATGATTTCGTTAACAACAATCCAACCTTCAAAGGAACAACCAAAATAAACAGTGGGAACGATGGTTTTTGAGTGTTCGGCTTTTCTTACTTCGGTTCGATTAATCATGGTAGTGGGAACAAGGTAATGCCTTCCTACCATCCTTTCTTTTTTTGCTTTATCTGATTGTAAGCTCTTCTCTTAGGATTTTGATTCCCCACATTAGTGATTAGCAAACGAAGACCATAGCAGCCTTGGTCTTGGTCTTGTTCTTGCACATTGAGTCTTGGTTTTGATATTGAGTCTTGGTCTTGATCTTGGTCATTATGTCTTGGTCTCGGTCTGGGTGTTGGTCTTGATCTTGAAAAAAATTCTAAAGTTTATTGAGTATTCAAAATTTCCAAAGCTTATTGTTACAAAGTAGTTGGGTTTTTAATATGCCAAATTTCGATTTGAGATATGATTTTATGCTTGAAAAGGGCGTGACACACCTACTAACTATAAATTCGCAAGACTAAAAAGCAATCTTGGTCTTGATGATCATCGTGAGCAAGACCAACAATCAAGACCAAGACTAAATTTGCTCATCACTTCCCTACATGATAGCTAATGTGGTGATTATGCAGATGACTTAAGCTCTAATGAAGTTCATGTGGAAGATGTGGAGATTGTCTTGGGATCCCAAATATGCTAGATTTGTCGAAAACAATTGCTGTTTGTTGTTTTTGTACATAAAATTTTTCAAGTGCTCGCAGAAAGTTCATTGAATGCTATGATTTTAGTTTGACAATATACCTCCAAGCTTTGCAAAACAGTACAGTACATAGTGTCAAAATAAAAACGGAAGCAATATTAAGTGGCAAATGTTTGTGACATAGGAGTACATATATATGTACATTAGGGTGGGCCGATTTGGAAACTAACCTCGGCTACCCCCATATGTGAAAGCTCATTCAATTCTATGAATATTTGCCCAAGGAACCATACCTCTGCATTCTACTTTATTTCGGCGCATTTGCGATCGAAAATTTTACCTTGCATTTAATATTTTTTTTATTTTCGTACTAAACTTTGAAAATGCTTATAGAGATAAAAGTAATGTCATAATATGATTTGGCTGGTATTCTATCAGTAATCAATTAAATTAAATTATATATGAAAAGTTCACTAGATGGTGTGGAATATTATTGGCAACATATCAGCCAAATTATATTACTTTTGCCTCTATAAGAATTTTTAAAATTTAGTATGAAAATAAAAAAATATTAAATGCAAGGTAAAATTTTCGATCGAAAATGCGCCGAACTAAAGTTGAACGCAGAGGTTCCTTGGGCAAATATTCATAAAATTAAATGAGCTTTCACAAAAGGGGGTAGCCGAGGTCGATAAAATTTCGTCCATACAATTTGGCCCACCTTAATGTACATATATATCATAATAATAACTTGTCAAATGTGTTGTTCTGCCAAAAGTGTTTCTGCATTAGTAAAACTTGCTGCATGGCTGTTGCTTTCATTGTCTTATTATTATTTATTGTTGCCACAGCGTAAAAAGCTTTTTCAAGCTTTACCAAAATTTCCTTTACTTAAGTGTTACGTTTAAGCTTCCTCAATTAATTGTACCAGCTTACAAAATGTATAATATGTTGCGAAAATTTCATTTATTAAGGAATTAATTCTTAAGATGCCACTTTTGTAACTGCAGCTGACACTGCATTTGATTGATGGATTTTTTATTTTATTAAAATTTTTACATTTGATTTTATGACTAACAATATAAATATTTTGTCTACATCTTGTGTGAAGTTTGTACCTAATCTGAAATTTTCCAAACACTCACAACTTTAGTTTTTCCTGCTATTGCTCTAACGGGACATATATGTCCCATTTGAATTTTTTAATGTCAGACCCAAATTTTCATTGCGATTGGAGCCAGGTTGGATAGAGAACAGATATAGATATTCAAGTGTGTTAGAAAAGTTGAGTTTTATATCCTCAGGACCTCACAGGGTGTTTCCAAATCCAAAAAATTGTGTTTTTTAACAAATTACACTGTTCGACACAAAAAAAAACACCCCAGTGTGCCAGACGGTTCAAATTTTCGCTTTTTTATCCGTTACGGATCCGTTACTGATCCGTTTGCGGGAGAAATTCCAAAAAAATAAACGATTCGTTTTTTTTTGGGAATCTCTCCCGCCAACGGATCAGTAACGGATCCGTAACGGATCAAAAAGCGAAGATTTGAACCGTCTGGCACACTGGGACATGAGAAAATCCAAAAAATTCTAAAAGTAGACGTTAAATATCCGTGTCTCGTGGTTTTTCTCTAGCATGTCACATTTTTATTTTATTTTTTTTTTAAGTTTTTTTATCCACTTTACACGAAAAAAAAAGAAAAGAAAAATACCACATTCTTGCGTTAAATCGATGAATTTAACACTATGATCCTTACATCTGAGGTGTATCATGAGTTCAGCAAACTTATGCAGGATATTGCGTACAACCCCCACATGCGGGTCTTTTTTGCACTTTTCTTAAAAGGTACAAAAATGACACCTAACACAGGGAAATATTGAGTCAGTATATACTACAGAAATATTTGCTATACAATTTCACTACTAGTTGCTGAACACTAAAAAAGCAAAATTTTATCCCGAAAGCAAAAAATCGTTAAAATCAGTAAGCATTTCTAACAATCAATATTTTTTGCAAATCTCACCCCACTGTAAGACTACATTTTGGACAAAACTCGTTCTCACAAGATTAAACGAAATCACACAAGGATCATTTTCTTAGAACACATAAACCTATTATATCCTGTTTTTATGGGTCTTTTTGACCTTTTTTCTTAAACTGAGCCACAATGGGTTAAAAAAAATTTGCAAAAATATCATACAAAAAAATTTCACTAAGAGTTACCAAAGAAGTACAATTCTTATAACTTAAGGTAAGCGCGTCAGGGATGTAAATAATATGCAATTGATTTTAACGATTTTTTTGGTTTCGGGCTTAAATTTCGACCTTTACGTGTTTAAAAACTTGTAGTAAAATTTTATAGCGAATATTTCTGTAGTATAAACTGACTCAGTATTCCACTGTTTAAGTTGTCAAAAGGTTATAAATTTTTAAGAAAAGTTGGCTGAACACATGATACATCTCAAATGTAAGGAACATATAGTTAAATTCATCGATTTAACACAAGAATGCGGTATTTTTGTTTTTTTTCATGTACAGTGGATAAAAAACTTCAAAAATCAATTAAAAAAATAATGTGACGTGCTGGAGAAACCACGAGACACGGGTATTTTTTTTTAACGTTTACTTTAAGAATTTTTGGGATTTTCTCATGAGTTTTACAAAAAGTTCGAAATTGTCGAACAGTGTTATCAGTAGATTTTATCTATACTTTTTATCTTTACTATACTATATGAAGCGTCTAAGTAGCAGCACGCCACTCAAAAAAAATTTTTCCTATTTTTTACTTTTCAAGACCAATGGGACATACCTACTAGGGATTCCAATTTTTTGACTTTTTGCGATCCCGGGATTCGGGATCGAGAAAATTTGAATCCCGGGATCCCGGGATTTTTCGGGATTCGTATGAATTTTTTTTTTCTTCCTAAATAGACAGAATTTAGTATTAAAAATTCCTAATATTTTGTCTTATATACCCCTACTACACCCCTACAAAGATATTTTATTTAAAAAGTGTCAAAAATATTAAAGAACAATTTCTTAAAGCAGGTACATTTTATTATTAATTCACGCCTTTTTTTAAAAACAAAAATTCATAAATACTTATTTGCTTCAAAAAAAAGCATAAAGGTACATTGCAGCATTATATGCTTAGTTAAATACATATCGATACCTTAGAGCGCTATAGATCTATCTCCATTTTTTCAATTATTGGGAAATGCAAAAAGAATACTTCAAACAGTGGTTATTTAGAATTGGCTGCGATTTTGAAAAAACTATACATGCAATAATTTTACCTTAGTATATTTTAACATAATTTTATGTTAAAAAATTCTTTTATTAATTTTTAACAAAATCAATTTAACAAATTATATGGAATTGCACTACTATTCAAATAAACTACACATTTAGTAAATTTTATGAGCGACCAGCATTTCCCGGTGTGCGTTGCGATAGCTTCTTTTGTACGGAGGGCAGAGCATTTCCAATTAAACCAATGAATGTAAATTGCTCCGATGCAATTTATATGCGCACCAAAACTCATCTAGATAGTTTCAGAGCATTAGATAGTTTCAGAGGTATGATACTTTTTTAAGGACGTGGGACCGCCCATTTTTCCCTTAGACACTATTTGTCCCGTGAATCTTAATACACATACCACATCTCATCCATATCCTTTGAATGATTTCAGAGACATGAAAAATTATTTTTTTTCGAATCATGGTAAAAACAAGAAAGTTTCAAAAATTTCTGGTTCCGACCTTTGGGTGAAAAAGAAAATGTTTCCACTAAAAAGATGTAAAATGTCATGAAACGTGTAGAAAAGACGAAAAAAATGGAAAAATTTTCTTAAAAATGTGACTTATTTAAATATTCAGAGGAGATAGCACAGTGGCGCTCTTCAAAAAATTACAGTTTGGAGATACGATTTTTCTTAATTCTCGAATATTTCGGTGTTTTAGTGGTATTTTGACATCCCACAGAATTCCACTCGGTAAAGAAGCCCACAAGGATACCATATCTGCAAAAATCGCAAAAAGTGGAGATAGGACTATAGCGCTCTAAGGTATTGATATATAAAATATCATACATATTTAATTATATAAAATAGTGAGATCAAAGTTTTAACAAGTGTTGGACTTGGAAGAATTAACTTTTGTTTTAATCAGTTTTATTACTTATTATTAAAATATGATTTTTGGAAAATTAAAGCATTTATTATTTTATCATCCAATTTAGATCTAAATTTATTACGTATATAACCCGCACACGAAAAGCATCTTTCTGATTCAACACTTGTTGGTTGAATTGAAGAAAGATAATCGAATGTTTTCTGGAGGAAATAACCCCTATCACCACATTACAAAATATATCAATTTCTTTCATTAAAACGTCGGATAAATTATAAGACTTTCTAGAAAATTAATTTTTTGGCAACTCTGATAGTGGGAATGTAAATTTATTACACAAATGATTTATCAGAAGAAAACTCATATGAGTTATTTTGGCATTAGATTTGAGTCTATTTGAAAATAGAAGTCATAGGTGTTTTCAAATTTTTAAATGTTGTTTGAAAAATAAAAAATTAAAACAATTTCAACAATATAAATTAAAAACAATAAAAAATTTACAGTCAGAGAAAAAATCATACAGAAAAACATAAGAGAACTAGTCTGAAGTGCCTTTTAGCAAAAATGATATTACTCAAAGCAGATTTATCTTTCTTTATAATATCAATAGTGATTTTGATTGGTTGAAGAGTTCGAGCTAACTGTTTAATAATTTTAAATTCGCTACAGTGGATCGAAGAAACCTTTAAGTCAATACAAGCTGTTTTTATGCTACTCTCAAGCATAATAAAGTGCTGCAGCATATCTAAAAGACTACTCCATCTCATTTTGCAATCTAAGATTAACTTCAGCTCTTTATTATGTTCAATTTTAACATAATGTTGTAAGACTTCGTTTTTTGTTGGTGATTTTTGGAACATTCTAACAATTTTTCTAACCTAAAAAACTTACAAAAGAAATCCCGGGATTGGTAGCACTAATCCCGGGATTTTCGGGACTGCAAAAAGGCTCGAATCCCGGGATCCCGGGATCCCGGAATCCCGGGACTGAAATCCCTAATACCTACATATGTGTCCCATAATTTTTTTCACACTTGAAATTAAAAAAATTATGTTTTGAAAACAGATTTGAACAGAAATGTTATATCGCTTAGCACGAATCTGCAAAAAAAAAATGTTTCTATCCATCACACGGACGGACCCCGGTTCGAAACCAAGTGCGGTAAGTTCGTTTCTTTCTTTTCGTTTGAACTTTACAGTATGGTGAATATCACATTAATTTTTCCACAATTAAATTGCTATACCGTAAGGTTATTCAAAAATTCTGAATTTACTTAAACAGAAAGGTGAAATTTATTTTATTGGGAAGTTGTTTCTATACTGACTTGAAATTATAGTAAAGTTTACTAGAAAAAAAGTAGAACGAACTATTATTTTTCTCCGTGTATGTACAACAAGTTTATTTGGTTGAAGATTAATGACGTGAAACTTCTTCCTCTTCATTGTCATTCTCAGGCGATGATCCAGCGAGGTACACATCCTTAGGTTTAACTCGCTTTAAGAAAAAAACCGTCTTACCTCATTCCTATTATAAAGCCCCTCTTATGCACATAGCTCGCAAACTATACAAGGTACTTATTTTGATGAAATTTGATTGGTAATTGCGGAGCATAAATTCTAGAGAACATACACTTGTCGAAAAGTGAGCATTATCATATAACTCGTCGTCTTAATTCCCTTTGCCAATAACGCCACACTTCGACATATTAACTTGGGATTTGTTCTATTGATTTTTAAAAACGATCTTCCTAATACTCTTTTCAGAAGGTACGGACATCTATTTATTTTTAAGAAACTAAACACCGCCTATTTTTCCACATGCAAACTTTCAGGTCCATAAAGTGAGCCATACAGGTGTGAAGAATGGGATATTTTTTAAATCTTGCGTGTATTATGGGACATTCTTAAAATCTTACGTTAATTATGAGACACTTTTTATAACACCGAAAAACTTTCGGATTACGTCAGAAAAACTATCGGACATAATCCCCGTTTCGTAAATGGGGATTAAATCCGAATAATTTGCGGATATGACACCCATTACCAAATGGGAATTATGTCTGTACGGATTATGCCATGGCACCGCCATAAAAAAAAAAGTATTTTGGGATTTTCCGGGAATGCTTGTGGTTTACAGGAAAACATTTTACGTTTTTGATGAGCACGAAACTAGCTCGAAATTCGTGTGTCAAATGATATGATCGCCGATTATTCTCATGGGTTCGTCTGCACGGTGGTTTTTAAAAAATTTCAACTTTTTGAAATACCACCCGCGATTTTTTTCGGGGATAGTGTTGGAGGACCCTTCTAGTATCAGAATCCGGGAACCGCGAAATCGAACGTCCAGCCGTTTTTTTTTTTCGACATTTTAGTTTTTTTAACGATTTTTGAGAATGTCTCGGATTTATATACATATTATGTTCACATATATATGTATATACGTACATATATATACTTGTATATGTATATATGTGTAATATATATATATGTATATATATATACATACGTACATACATACATATAAAAGGTATCGTTTCCGCACCATTTATTTTTAAAAAAAATCGGTTTTTTCGTATATAACAAAACACAAACAAAAACCGGATACAGCAATAGTCACTCCAGATGTGATTTTTGATGCTTAATCCGAATCCGGTCTTAGAATTGCTCTATTACTTCTGGACTTTGAGATATCCTTACATAAATGTTTAAAGGACACCATTTTTTCCCTATTTTTGAAGCTATATAACAAGATAAGGTAATATTATGCCGTAAAATCTGGTATGACAGTTAATAGCCCTAGTTTTTTTCTTGAAAACTCAATCAAACCGATAACGATATCTTTTTTTTTGTCGGAGATATCTTTACCTAAAAAGTTAAAAAAGTGCAAAAACACGATTTTTGGCTATATTGGATGTTATATGCAGGACACACAAAATTCTTCTGTGAATTTCTATTACCAGAAGCATTTGGTACTTTCTTTTGGCTTTCAATTGAGCTATTAAATGTTCATCTGCAATATTCCTCTACAAAGTTATGACCATTTAAAGATTACATTTTGAAGTGCAAACTCACAGGGGTGCCACTAAAATATAGTGTACGAGTATTTCTTACATACGTATTGCTGCAACATGTCGTCTTTAAATAGTCATAACTTTTAAGAAAACTATTACAAGAGACCACTTATTAGCTCATTTTGAAGATAAAGAATGGTTTTAAATGCTTCGGTTGGTAAAAAAGAGCAGACAAATTTCGTCCGTACTGTATACAACCTCAAATATAGCCGAAAACCGAGATTTTTCGCTTTAAGTTTCATGGTGTGATTTTAAAGTTAACATAACTTTGCAGAGAAATATTGCAGATGAACATTTAATAGCTCAATTGAAAGCCAACAGAAAGCACTAAATGCTTCTGGTAATAGAAATTCACAGAAGAATTTTGTGTGTCCTGCATATAACATCCAATATAGCCAAAAATCGTGTTTTTGCACTTTTTTAACTTTTTAGGTAAAGATATCTCCGACAAAAACAAAGATATCGTTATCGGTTTGATTGAGTTTTCAAGAAAAAAACTAGGGCTATTAACTGTCATACCAGATTTTACGGCATAATATTACCTTATCTTGTTATATAGCTTCAAAAATAGGGAAAAAATGGTGTCCTTTAAACATTTATGTAAGGATATCTCAAAGTCCAGAAGTAATAGAGCAATTCTAAGACCGGATTCGGATTAAGCATCAAAAATTACATCTGGAGTGACTATTGCTGTATCCGGTTTTTGTTTGTGTTTTGTTATATACGAAAAAACCGATTTTTTTTAAAAATAAATGGTGCGGAAACGATACCTTTTATATGTATGTATGTACGTATGTATATATATATACATATATATATATTACACATATATACATATACAAGTATATATATGTACGTATATACATATATATGTGAACATAATATGTATATAAATCCGAGACATTCTCAAAAATCGTTAAAAAAACTAAAAGGTCGAAAAAAAAAAACGGCTGGACGTTCGATTTCGCGGTTCCCGGATTCTGATACTAGAAGGGTCCCCCAACACTATCCCTGAAAAAAATCGCGGGTGGTATTTCAAAAAGTTGAAATTTTTTAAAAACCACCGTGTCTGGCTGAAAAAATAAAGCAAGCCCTTAACATTTTTTTTTGGGATTTTCCAGGGAAATTTAAGGTTTTCCGATAAAACTTCATTCAAGGTCAGCTCGAAACTAGCTCGGAACTTCTGCGTGAAAAGATTTCATTGCTTACTCTTCCCGCGTATTCGTCTGGCTGAAAAAATATTAAGTTAGCCTTAAAAAAAATTTTTTGGGATATTCCGGGAAAATTGGAAGTTCTTCGGAAAATGCTTTTAGCTCAAAATTCCTGCGCTAAAAGATTTCATCGCTAACTCTTTCCGCGGATTCGTCTGGCTGAAAAAATAAACTAAGCCTTGCAGAACAATTTTTCCGCTTTTCCGGAAAATGGATAATTTTCCAGACAGCTCGAAATTACTGTTGAAAAGCTCTACAATAGCTGAAAATTCCCAACCAAAAATATCGAAATTCATCACACCTGTATGGCTCACTTTATGCACCTAAAACTTTCCCTAATCGATTCTAACACTCTATTAAGATTTTATCGAAACCGGTCGGACATACACACCTTCAATTTAGTGTTATAAAAGGTGTCTCATAATTAACGTAAGATTTAAGAATGTTCCATAATTCACGCATGATTTAAAGAATGTCCCATAACTCACGCAAGATTTAAATTGGTCGCCATTGGTGTGATAAAGAGTTGCCAGTTCTGAAAAAAGTAAAAAATTTCTTACTGAAATTCTGTAAATTTACAAGACGTCTTTGAAATTC
>OX638369.1:91177690-91303481 GCA_951812925.1 Calliopum simillimum | reverse complement strand
TCGCTTTATTTATTAATCACTTAATTTGTATGACGGTCACCAAGAGAAAGAAAATGTAATTTGGAGGTAAACTTCATGAGCAATTAGATATTAACTATGCAAATGAAGCTAAGTATCATCATCCTTGATCTCTGTCTGTCCGTTGCCCTTGATCTGAGATTGAAGTTTGTTGCCTACAAGTATCAGACCTGCCATTTATTCACTTCCTCATTGAAAAAGTCTTTAGTCGTCGGATTGTTAAAATAAACCAGAATGTTTTCTTAGCTATATGATAGCTACCAATAGAAAGAAAGTATCATCAACAGGAAATAGACTAGGGAATAAAATGTTTTTTTATTGTTTTTTTGATCAAAAATTTTCATTTATTATCAAAAATCCCTATTTCAAATAGGTACTTACATAAAAGTGAAGCATCTTCTCCGCCTTCGAGATATTTATAAAAAATATGTGGGCATTCTCCACATATGTAGAAACTATAAACCAGAAAAAAAAAATTGGAGTAATCGATATTGGTTCAAAAGTTATTATCAATATAGTTTGGTGTTGTGAGTTTGCTAAGCACCAAATTCATAATTCAGTCATAAAAGAACCACTAAATATTTTTATCAATACACCCTAATTAAATACAGAACATTTTTTTGCTTGCACATCGATTGATCGAGTTTCAGCGAAATCCAACGTGATCAATCGTATGATTTCGAATTTTAGTCAAAATACACAAACAACATGCTTTCGCTATGAACACCTGAATTGGAGGTGTCTGGCAAAAGCATGGGAATCGGAAATCGCGTTCGTCATCGAACGAATTGGTGTTTAGCAATGCAAACTCACAACGTCTCCCGAAGGTTGGAACGAGCTCAGGTATGAAACGAGGTGAAAAGCTCGTTTCATGACATTAAAGCTCTTTTCAACGATCAGAAATTATCTATAAAATAAACCGTTCGATTAAGATACGGTTTCTTGTAAATTGATTAACGAAGCGAAGACAAACTTTGTTGAAAGCGCTTTAAGTAGCGCTAGTTAGAATCAATAAATTAGCTTAGTGAAATTTTTAAATGAAGTGTTTGCTTTGAAATCCTCCAAAGGACAATTTCTAGTGTTAGCAATCTCACCGGGACAAAAGACCATAACAACGAGATCCCGCTTCAGCACAAAACAGGCATTCAATTGCCTCAGCTAAAACAAAAACCCACATTAAACCATCAAACCTCACGGGCAGTCATCCTTGCCCTCAACAACCGGTAGCGTTCTTAAGCGCTGGTCCTTTTCAAAAGTCTCTAGACAGGGAACAATCAATCCTCCGAAAAATAACACAACATTTGGCGCAGCCGGTAGGATCCGGTAAGCACGAAAAGAACTTCAACAATTACCACAACAGATGCCGTGGAAGTCTTTCAAATCATCTAAGGAATTTTTTGGAATTTTCGGAACGAAATACTTTTTTTTTTCGGATTATTTTTTGAAAAATTATAAAATGTCTCAAAAAATTATAAAAAAAATTCACACGTATTCCTTGGTCAATTCTGAGCATATCATGCCATACACATCTTTTTTCGTAAGATGCCTTTTTTCTCTCTACTAATGAAAGAAGAATTGCACGGCACCACTATATTGTTAATAATTTTTGAACCAATATCGATTTCCTCAATTTTTGTACCCTACACCCAGGGTATATTCACTTTGTCGTTCCATTTGTAACGCAGAGAAGGAGGCGTGGTAGATATAGAAAAGTATATATACTCTTGATTAACGTCACCTCCTGAGTCGATATAGCCATGGCCATCTGTCTGGCTGGCTGGGTGTGAGTGGAAATGCATTTTTTGAGAAAACTGAGCAACATACAATAAGTAATTCAACGAAATTCAACTATCTGCCTCCGTCGTCAAAGTTAGCTCATGGGATTGAAAATGAGCTAAATAGGTCAACGGCCACGCCTACCGTACATACAAAAAATATATTCAAAATGCAACTTTTGGTATACGTATTACTTGCAATACAAGAAGCAAAATTCACATAAATACTAGAAATAGTAAGTGCAACCTTTAAGCAAAAACTAGATGAATTTGGACTTAAGGGTGTGAAACCTTCCATATAAACAAAAGTTTCAAAATGTTATACTGAAAGCGTTTTTGAGATAAGCCAACCAAATTGCACTCAAATAATCAAATCAATAAATGCAAGCTCTGAGAAAAAACTAAGTGAACTCGGATAGGAGGGCGTGGCACTTCCCACATAAGCAAAAATTTCAAAATGTTATACTGAAAACGTTTTTTGATATAACCCAACCAAATTGCACTCAAATCAATAAATGCAAGCTCTGAGAAAAAATCAAGTGAACTCGGACAAGAGAGCGTGGCACCTCCCATATAAGCTGTGCTCGGCAAAATTCTCTCTTCTTTTTATTTGTCTCGTTTTATCCTATACGAAAAGATACGCAAAAAGTCCTCCCTTTGATACGAAACTGCTCAAATACTCAAATCAATGTATGCAAGTTCTGAGAAAAAACTAAGCGAATTTGGACAAGAGGGCGTGGCACCTCCCATATAAGCAAAAGTTCAAAATGATGTACTGAAAGTGTTTTTTGAGATAAGCTTACTAAATTTCACTCAAACACTAAGAACATTAATTGCAAACTCTGAGCAAAAAGGAGGCGAAGTAGGAATAGGGGGTTTGGCACCTGCCATATAAGATAGTCTAAAAATGCTATTGAAAGATTTTTTTAACAAAAACTTACCGAATTATACTCAAACACTCAGAACAGTAAATACAAGTTTTACGCAAAATCCGGGCAAACTTGGAGACGAGGGCGTGGCATTTCCCATAAAAGCAATTTGTTCTTATACTCTCCTAGGAGGTACAGAAGAATAAAATAATTTATCTATATATAAATAGGCAAACGAAATCGGTTCAGTCCCTGTTTCTATACCTAAATTTCAACCGATTTGCTTGATTTTTTTTTGTTGGAAAGGTTGTCGGGAGGAGCATTGCATAAGCCTATATCTTTTTTAAAAGTGCACGGTCCTACGCCCCTAAATGGAAAAAATGTCACGGCTGACCGCTGCATCGATTTTAACGAAATTTAGTACAGAGATAGGGCTGGCGCTAAGGAACGATAATATGATCATTATGTTTTTCAGTAGGTGGTGCTACGCCCCTTAATGGAAAAAACGCTCTCACAGCTAAACCGCTGCATCGGTTTCAACGAAATTTGGTATGGAGATAGGATTGGCACTAAGGAACATTAACATGACCATTATGTTTTCAGTGGGCAGTGCCACGCCCCTAAATGAAAAAAATGCTCTCACGGCGAAAATACTGCACACGATTTTTTTGAAATTTAGTATAGATATAGAGTTAGCACAATATATCACGATAGCATGATTGATTTTTATGAATTTTGGTGTAGAAAGACATCAAAAACTGTTTGCTCTTTAGTAGAAGTAACACGCCTCTAAATGGAAAGTACGATATTGCAACTTAGCTGCTGCACCGATGCAGATAACCTGAACCCTAAGGAAGAATATTAAAAGCTTTTTGTGTTTTATCGACCAAGGAAAGGTATAAATACTTTTTCCTTTATTTTATGGTCAAATCGAAATAGTCGAATTTCGGCCACAAGGCGAACTCTAGTTTTAATAAAAACTTGTACGTACAAGAATATTAAAAAGTATTTATCAACTAAGTGTTCAATAATATAATTGAAATGCAGTTTTTGACCAAGCCAAAGATGCCACCCTTACTAGTTTTATCTGGGATAAAGTTTCTACACATATGGAGAGTGCTTAATTTTTATGTAATTATTTCAAAAGGGATTTTCAATAATAAATGAAAAATTTTGGACCAAAAAAAAAAAATACCATTTTATTTCCAAGGGTATGCTTAGTATCTTAGAAAAAAATTTTTTACAAAATCTTTACTAGTTACTACATAACTTCATTTTTTTAAGCGTTTTTACGTTTAATTTCTTAGGTGGCGCACTTGAGAAATTTTTCCCCCAATATCGTCATTGAAACGGTATCAATGTATACACGTTGCCTATGTTTTGTACTGTATGCACCATCTTCTCGTCATATCTAATGGTTGCTTTTGTTTATTTCTGTATTCGTTTTATATTGTTTTTTGTTCCTCTTTAATTTGATGATAGGTTAGGTTAGGTTAGGGTGGCGGTAATTGCGTGAGCAAAAACCTCGCTCAGACCGATTAGGTCCATAGCATTTCCACAAACTACCTTCTGTTAGGAGAATAGCAATGTTCTGACTTCATGATTTTCATCTATATCGAAAGTTGCAGTTTTTAGGGAGAAATTCATCAGTTTCGATAATGCTGTTCCAGCTATCTCTTTTATGGAGCCGAACATAGCCTGCCCAAGAGTAACCAATCTGCTTCTGGTTGTTTTAATGATACAATGAGTAACTTTTCATAAGATGGCTTTGATGGTTGTCAGTACAATACACACCAGAAGGCGTTGCAAAATTCCAGAAAAGTCTAATAAATATTTACTTTTGCATTTACGTCCTAATATTGAATTAAATAATGAAAGTTGTAAATTCACTAAAACAGCATTGGGGATGAAATGAGAAATAATAATAATATAAATATGTTTATTTTCAAGTAACACCTAGTAAGTTTTAACTTTTCACCAAAATAACATATCAGATGTTAAAAAAACAAATCGTCTTTTATTAAATACCAATCCAGCCGAACCGTGTTGGCATAATTCACTTCATTTATAACATGACCAATCTGTGGCAGGGGAATATTTTGAAAATTTATTCATAAACCCATTCATACTTAGAATAAATTAATATTTTAGTGATATTTTATGTGTTTTTCCCACACGTTGTCGTTGATATGCGTCGGTCATCATTTACCCCAATTATGTATCCATGTGAATTTATGTCAGCTCAATTTTTGTGATAATGATGAGTGACAGGCATGGCAGTGTCCTTAGGATTTTTTTCAAATTATTAATTAAATTTGTAATATCGAACTTTTGCTTCTTTTTTCATAAAAAAAAAAAATAACAAAATAATATATATTTAGTACAGAGATAGGGCTGGCGCTAAGGAACGATAATATGATCATTATGTTTTTCAGTAGGTGGTGCTACGCCCCTTAATGGAAAAAAAAAATCTAAGTATAAATAAAAATACCGACATTTCAACCTTGAACGATGTTGAGCCATACTCTTAACGGAACGTTCAATAGTGCCGTACAATCTCGACAGATGGCAATTTAAAGAAACTGAAACAAACCTTGAGTGTGAAAGTACTTTGTTGAGACTTTTATTAATTTAAATTGGATAATTCCATTTGAAAATATCATTCCATTTTTTCATCACATTTTCAAAATGAAATAACTAAATCATAAAAAAAATAATCAAAGAGATTCTTAAATCGATTGAATATGAAAAAATTTGGGTTTTGATTAGAACATCTGTTTTTTTAATTGGATTCTTTCTGTTGATAAAGTAAGGAAATTGTAAAATATATGACACAAAACAATTTTACAATTTCCTGCTTTTACTAACAATATTTGCATTTTGTATTTCTCATATATGAAATATTAGAATTATTTTTTTCTATATGTACATATGAATCTATATTGGTAATTGTGTCAGAACAGATGAGCTTGTAAAGTAAATAACGCCATGTTTTAAAAACAACAATAACAAAAAAATCTAACGATAACGCGGCTTACACTACATTTGTATACCCTACACCAGATGGTATACAAATGTTATATATTTTTTTGTCCTTCAGTTTGTAACGCGGAGAAGGAGCTGAGGCAAGTATTAAAAAGTATATACCGTCACCATAAATGCAAAAAACCGTAATATAATTTTGAATTTTTCTAAAGGTTACATTGTCTTAAACATAAATATTCTAATTTTTAAAATTTACCTTAACACTTTTCCAATTGAACCTTAAGTCTTCGTGACATCGGGTTTTGAAATAAGTCCACCATACAAAATATTCAATTATATTTGCAGCGAAAAACCGATTGGTAGCTGAAACACACTTAAAAATTTTAAGCTTTTACCTCAAATTCAAAGAATTCGGAAAATAAGAGTCCAATCGGAAAGCTTGTAGGTAAAGTTTGATAAGGAAGATTGTGGCAATCAAAAAAAATGCAACTAAACCACGTCATAAGACTGAAAACAGTGCTTTCGGCAACTTCGACCAAGGATATCTCGAAATCCTTCAGGAATATAAGCAATTCTTATCTCGGATGCGGATTCAGCGTCAAAAAGTATATGAGGCTACATATCTATAGTCGAAAGTTCATACCATTTTTTTATTTTATGTACCTGTATTATCGATATATTTTAACATTAAGGCCTGTTCCAACGCAAAAAAACGCAGTGGATTTTGTAATTCGAAAGTTTTTATAGGAATTTCACGATTTTCGGACCCCCCACCTCCCCCATGTCACACTCGGTCACATTTTCATTGAAACCCCTACCCCCCTATTTGTGACATCACACTCTGAACTTTTATACCTTAATATTAATTGAACGGCTTTTTTTTAATTTTAAGTAGGTTTACTTACACATTGTATTTTCACACGTGAACTATTTGGTCTCAATCTTGTTTGTTTTTTGTGAACAAAATATGCTTGAAAATTCGAAATTTTTTCGATTTGAATTGTGTGACATCACACTTTCCAAGACCCCTAGACCCCCCTTTTGTGACACTTTGTCACAAATTTGTGAACCCTCCACTCCTTAAAAGTGTGACGAAATTTATGAACAGCCCCTTACAGTGCTTGGTTGAAAATATATACTTAAAAAAAAAATCTGCAAGTGTGCTTATTGTTAATGAAGTTACTCTAGTTTGGTTACCAGGGCACGAGGGGCATGAAGGTAACGAAAGGGCAGACTGCTTGGCCAAGAGAGGCGCACTTAATACTTTCATACGCCCAGAACCGTTCTGCGGAGTAAACATCAGTTTTAAAACAACTTAATACGGAAATGAGAAAAGAAAAGCCTCTCCGATCACTGGAGAGCTAAAGAAGGTATGCGACAGGCGAAGAGGCTGATCGATCCAAAACGTAATAAGGTAGAGCTGTATTAAATCTCTGTAGAAAAGATATAAAAACGTATAGTGAAATAATGACTGGTCACTGTAAACTCAATTATCACCTAAAAAAGATGGGTTTGATAGACAATGATTCCTGTAGACTCTGCTTGGAGGACTCGGAAACAGCGGAACATGAATTATGTACTTGCCCCGCTGCGGTGAGACGCAGAGTAAGATACCTTGGTACCGAGATTTTAAATCCAAATGACTTAGGTAAAATTAATCCCACGGTAGTGACACGATTTTTAGATAGTCTAGGACTGTTCTGATAGGAAAAGAGGCTGCACAAAAGATCTTTAAGGTCGCAGTGCAATTCAGGGTTGCCATATGTTTTTTTTTTTGAAGTTTCGCTTAAAAAATATATTTCAAAAATTAAAATAAAATTTTTAGTCTCAAATAAATAAATTTGAGAAAAATCTAACATGGTTTTTTAGGGTTGCCAGATGGTTGTTTCCGAAAATTTATTTTAAATCTTTATGTTTTTACGTTCGCTATTATTTTCAAACAGTTTTAAATATAATAGTTTAAATGTTAAAAATTGATCAACGTTTAAATCGTTTAAAACTCATCGAACTGAAATTTACAAAAAAAAAAACTGGGTGGCAAAACCTAAAAATTTTTGTACAATTTTAGAAAAGTTTATCTGAGCGGTTCTGAAGCCAAAAATTTAAATTTGGTCAAAAAACGTAAGAATAAAATAATACTTTAGAAAATAATCAGGTGGCAACCCTTAAAATATATATTGGATTTTTGAGAAATTTGTTTAAGTGTTTTAAGACTATATATTTATTTTTATTTTAATAAATGGTTTAAGCAAAACTAACAATTAAAAACCAGGCGGAGAGTTATTAAACGGAGAATAACAAAATGTTACAAAAAGCGGAGAATTACTAAAAGGAAAATGTGAAAATGTTGCAAAAACAGTGATATCACTATGATAATAGCTATTATTTTTAAAAAAGTTGAAACCGGTAAATAGCACCTATAATTGTTTATTGATTCCATTAGGTATATAAAGATAAAATAATATGTTAAGTTATATAAAAGGAACTTAAGCGGAGAATGACGCACACTTGCGTTCTATTCAAAATATTTAAACTTTTTATAAAAAACACACGAAAACTGACTATCGAAAAGCTAAACTGACTGAGCTGAAAATGTAGTGAATTTCCTTTTTCTCTTCACTTTCGGTTTCTTTTCTCAATATTTAAAAAATTAACAATTAGAAAAAGAAAAACTGAGAAGACATAGTCTAAAATGAAGGAACTTCTTTGTATGTCAATTCTACATCAATTTTTTTTTTTTCGAAGAGTTAATACAGAAAAACCGTGACTCAAATATGCATAAAAACAATGTCGTATAAGTTTGTTTTTAGAAAACAACGTAATATGCGAAATTAAGTGCACTAGGAAGCATTTAGGGACAGAACGGAGAATGACTTTTTAACAATTTATGTTTTAATTTCACAGTAAAATATGTATTTATTAAGAATCATTTTTTTAAGCTATAGAAGCTCTTATGAAGTATCTGTATTAAATAGTTGAAATATCAAATTTTAAATTTAAACATGGTTTTGAGCCCCGGGATATTGAATGGTACATTTGTTGGAGACTCAGCCAAGTATGGTTTATTAAGAATATACCTTTCTATACCTGGCACGCCTCCTTCTCTGCGTTACAAATAAGGTCAAAGTGTATGCAACCTGGTTGTAGAGTACAAAAAATTAATTTGCCATGAAAATTACAAATATTTATCTTTTTCATCCCTTTTAGAAAAGTGTGAGTTTTATTTATTTAGGATGAAAATTTTGTTGAAATATGAATTGAGCTTTTGGTTAGACCATAAAATATGCTGTCAATAAGTATTATATTTTTTTTGGTCCAATAAATTATTAGTTTATATTTTTACTGAAAAAATATTGCGGTTTTTTTTTCAATTCACTGATTTGTATATTGGCATGAGCTTACGTCATGAAAGGTTCAATCCAGAAATGGTATGGTTTGGTATTAAATTTATTTAAAAGCTAAAATTAGAAAAACTACTAATGTATGTTTTATTTTTGGCTTTGCGAAAAGTTAGATAACCTTCATAAGTGTCAAGTTTGACACTATATTTCTAGGTACAAATTTGAAAACTTTTTTTTTGTATGCACGTGTTGAGCTGACATTTTATTGCATTGATTATTTCGTAGAAAAGCTCGTAATTACTTCAAAAGAGATAACGGTGAAAGTATAGCTTTGGCTCAACCCACATTTTCAGTGATGACATTAAGGCAAATATGTAGAGCTCAGTTGGAAATGTCAAATGAAATGTGAAGTTTGTGTTGAGATTTTAAGTGACAGAAAGTGAATGCCAGTGGCAGCGAAACGTGGGCTTGCGAAAAAATCAAAAATTAATAATATGGCTTACGGAGCAACATAGGTCACCTACCATGCCTCTTTTTCTGCATTCCAAAGTGATTAACAAAGTAAGTATAACCTGAGTATTGGGTATGCTTAGAATTGTCTTCTATTAACGTTTGCTTTAGGAACCACAAATTAATTTTCTCTTTATACAAATTATGTATATTTATTCTGATTAAGGCCAAAGTCAGTGCTCGCTCATCAACTTACAAATAGAAAATTTCAGACAAATACCTTTTTCTCGTATACCCTTACTGATTGATTTTTATTTTAAGGTAATCAAAATTTTTTTAATGTATAAAAATTTTTCCAGCAAACTCAATTCAATCCATTCCCTTAAAACTCTGTCACTAAGAAAAACAAAAATTCCGTATGAACATAAAATTCTATTTTTGTTTTTGCGGGCGAAATAGCGTCCAAAAGTAAGCAAGTAATAATTCTTCAGGTGTCCTTTTGTACAAGTAAGCTTATGCGACAAAAATTTAACGGCTTTTAACGTTTTTATTACTTTACTGCAAGTCACATTGCTACTTGTGAGAGCGCTACAACGTTTGAGGTGGCATGTACAATAGACCGATCATTAGTTATATGGGAAAAACTAAAAAATGAAAAAAACCTTGCTCCCAGAAGCTAAAAAGTTTCCTGTAGGTGTAAGTATCAAGCATAAAAATGTTGGTCCTGATCGGAAAAAATTTGACCGTGCCGCAAGGCCGTTGAAGGTCGGAAAAACGCTATATATATGGAAAAATAGGGCTTTAATCGTAAGAATCAGTCCTATCTTTTGAAACTATTTGACATAAGTGAATGAAATTTGGTATGTATATGAACAATGCTTGAGTAAATTGCATCCTTTAAAAAAAATGGGCGATGCTACGCCCCCTCGACTCGAAATTTTTGTATCTCTGGAAATATTGGACTCAGTGGAATGAGATTCGGTACATATGTATTTGGCACTGGGAACATTTTTTTTGTAAAAATGGGCAGGGCCACGCCCCTTCCCTCTACAAAAATCAAATTTGTCATATCTCTGAAACTATTTGACACATATGAATAAGATTTGATTGCAGGTAAAGTGCAGCGAACAGGATATGACACTGAAGAAATGTTAAACCAATTTAAGGTACTTAGTTGATATAGAAGCAGTATTTTTTTCTGTTCTTATTTTGGTCTCCTACGTATAAAGCAAAAGAAATTTGGTATAGATCGGAACATATTTAACCGTGCCCGCAGGCCGTTAAAGGTCGGAAAAACGCTATTTATATGAAAATAAGGAAACAATCAATCCTATCTTTGAAAATATTTGACAAAGGAGGATGAGATTTTGTTCATATATGAATAATACTTGAGTTAATAGTATCCAATAAAAAAATGGGTAGTGCCACGCCCCCTCCAACGGAAATTTATCGTACCTCTGAAAATATTTGACTCAGGTAAATGAGGTTTGGTACATATCTAATTGGCACTGAGAAAAAAAAAATTTCTAAAAATGGGTGGGGCCACACCCCCTCATTCTAAAAAAAGCAAATTTGTCATGTCTCTGAAACAAAGGCAAAGGCATTTTTAAACTTAAATGAGCGCAAAAGTTAAAGTTTTTTTTTTCCACTCGAAGTGCTTTTCGTATATGTATGTATATGAAAAATACCTTTTTGAATTAAAATAAATATGTTTATCTCATAAAAGAAGAGATTTTATCCCACGGTAAAGGCAAACCTGCTTTCACAATCAAAATTTTCGAAACGCTTTGTACTGATGGCTTAAAATCTTAATAAAAATTTTTCCCTGACAAAAACAAATATTCAGGACTATGGATCAGCAGTAAGTACTTTCAAAGAGTTAGTTTATTAGTATTACTAGAATCTGCATTGTGGCCAAAATTCGACCATTTGGATTTGACTTTAAAAAGTCCACCCAACTGCTAACTGTTACTTAGCATTAACCCTTCTCTATACCAAACTTCATAAAAATCGAAGCAGTGGTTTAGCCGTGAGAGCGTTTTTTCCATTCCTTTTTAAAAAAAAGAAAACCCGTTGCACTGCTTGTCCCCACAACCTTTACAAAAAAAAAAAATAAATAAAAAATAAAATAAAATCAAGCCAATAAAATGAGATTTAGGCATAGAAACCTATGAGTTATACCATTTTAAAGCCAAATTTGACAGTTTTTAAGCTCAAAATTAGTTGTAAAATGACCCATATAACTAATTCCAATTATTTCGATTTCTTTTCATAATCTTGGCTATAACTGAAAATTATTTGTTTTGATTGTTTTAATTTAAAATCATTTTTCGCTCTTCTTTGGCATAAGACCAACTTTCAAGTCGACCAGCACCGATAGCGCTAAAACTTTGGGGCAGGGTACTATAATGGATTTGACTGAACACACATTTTTTATTTTGCTAGATTTCAATTTTATCGTTAATCTATGGGCCGTGAGATTTTTGATTTTAAAAATATCCTGAAAGAAAATTAGTTGAGGTATTCCGGAAATATTGGACTCAGGGGATCAGATCTGGATCAGATATTTCTTAGTACGGCCATCGGATCAGTTCCTCATCAGGATCTGATACTAAAAATCCTAATACGGTCCCAGTATGTAGTTTAAATTAGTATCGTGGCTTAAATTCTCGAATAAATCATAGTAAAAAATTTTCTTCATCTAATCTAGTTGTAATATACCTTAAGTCTTTTATAGGGACTTAAGAAATTCAATGGATAATTTTCAATTTTAATTATTCGTTTAATCACTGATACGAAATGTTTTATGGAAGCGTTTTTTGGCTGGACCAAGCTCAAATTAATTTGTATGATACTCAATTAGAGTAGTATTTATAAAACTCTGATGAGAAGGATTCGATTCGCAATAATAAATATATTAATTTTCTGATCATGACCCGAGCCATATCTTGGCGCGTTACAGAAAATAATTTTGGATCAGAATCGGACCGCTCAAAAGGATCAGGTCCATTCCATATGAGGTGTGACGTTTATTCGCCATTGTCGGATTAGAAAGCCTGGCTAGTTCCTGATCATACTTCAGGCAAGTCTGATTCGAATTGGATCTGAACCTGAACTTTTTTCTAGACGGGATGGGACGTTCAAAAAAATACTAAAGGATTTATTTTCTCTGAGTATTAACATTACTTTCACCTTTATGCTGGGATTATGCAGGTATTGCAAAAACCCCTCTTTTCTGAGTAGTCTGCTTTTTTATCGCCTCCGTGTTCCTCGTATCCTGATGTCCAAATTAGAGTCACATCATTTCTCCTGGAAACAACTTGGAGAAGTTTAAAACATCACAGCCTAAATATTTAAAGAGTAAACTCGTATTTTAAATGCTATTGAAGATTCAAAGTCGATCAGTTTTGTCTTTCGTGTACATTTGCATAATTTTTAAATGTAAAAATCTATTTTGAAATAAAAACATAAATTTTGGAAAAAAATCTTCAATCCAGCGAAATTGTGAAAGTCGAATGTAGGGCTAAGATTTAGCAACTTTAATTTTCTAACTTTGTCAACTCTCTTTGCAAAAATGTTTGTTTGTGTGCATAGCACTTTATGGTTATGTACTTACACTCAGGGAAAAACGTTATGTATAATTTAAGTTAAAAATATAATTCAAAATGTTTGTCATTGTGAATTTCAGCCAGTTTTTGTGTAAGTTTTTCCAATTTTTTTTTATCTCTTACTTCTAAAAATAAAATAAGTATTTAAATTTTAGAATAAAAATTTTCGAACTTTAAAATAAAATATCCTAATTTTAAATATGTCTTAATTTAAAAATAAATTTAAATCGACCTTGAAAAAAGTTTTGATCGAAATTCAAAAAAAGGACAAATAAAATTTATTAATTTAATATTTCAGTATATGAATTTTTGGTAGAAAATTATTGATGAAAAACTTTAATTTAAGGTGAAATATTAAGATTTTCGTTTGTCCTTTCCCTGCGTGTATAGAAATGACGAGGATAACGAAATGCAAGCTCACATGTGTTAAGCAAAGTTGCTAACAGCCTAGGTTAAATCCTTTTTTATGGGCACACAAAAAACTTTCTGCAGTCATAAAAAGGATTTTGCAAGTTGCAAACATACATATATTTTGGTATAAATCGTATCACAGTAGGCAGTTATGAGTTGAGATAAGTTAAAAGATCAAGCAGTCACAGTTAAAGTTTTATTTTGGCAAAAAATGTATGTGAAAAATGTGGGTTTATCGACTTTATTCCAAATATAAAAGAAAGTACTTTTTTACAAAGTTGGCTTGTGCCAAAGAAAATAGTATTTATGCCAAATACATACATATATATATTCTTACTTTAATTGAATTTTTTATTAATTAACATATAAAGAGAACTACGGTACTTTATGTGTTGAATTTTATATTCTTTCAAAGGGCTTAGTGAGTTTGTCCTGAACTCCTACCCTGCAATATAAGAAATTTTACAATTACGTTTTTTTTTTTTTTGTTTACATTAGTTTCTGGTGGACTCGATTTGAATGAAATCTTCACAATATTAGTATCAAAAAATGTTAGGTCATAGGATTGGGGCAGCTTCCAAAAATTTAATTCATCATATCTTTGAAACTATCTTACTCGAACTAGTCATTTTGAAGATCAAATGTTCATGCAATATTGAATGTATTGGATTGAAACTATTGCTCGGACATGCCTCAATTGGTAGTTTTTCCCCACAAGCCGAAGTATATATTTATTTATTAAGTATTAACTGCAAATTAAAATTTATTGCTAATATTATATCTAGCTTTGGCTGCATAGGCCTTAAGCTTAACATACGTCTAAGTTAACTGATGGTTAAATATAAATGAGACTTAAGAAGAACAAAAAACATTGGTAGTTATTTAAATATATAAGTACATGTGAAATAAATAGCTAGCGTTTGACATTTCAATATATTAAATAAGATTATACAAATTAGTAACTTTAAGAAAATTAACAATTTTTTGAACATTATCTAGGCTAGGACTGGAAAGTGAAGATAAAGGATTTGTGCTTCGGAAAATTTGAATTTTAGTATCATGAAATTTTGGGCAATTAGATAATAGGTGTGCTATATTGACAGGAGCTGTTGAATTACAAAATGAACAGGAAGGGTGGGGATTGTTGCTCATGAGATGTTCGTGGGTTATTTTGGTATGACCCAGTCGCATACGCTCGTACTTTATAATATCCCTTCTGGATAAATTAGGGGGTGTCATAATTTGAATATCTTTCCCAGATAATTTCGAACTGTTAATCAGCTTGTACCAATCAGATGTGGAATTCCATAGTTCGTTGTGTTTCAATTTCATTATACTTTTGATGAAGAGTGTTATATCGTTCTCATTATAGTTATTTGTGCATATAAGAGGGGCGCTATTAGCATACTTCGCTGAGAGGTCTGCAAATTCATTACCATCTATGGAAACATGTCCTGGTATCCATATCAATTTAATTTTTGGGTAGTATTCAATTAAAGTGTTTCTAATTTGCAATGGATAGTAGTCAAAGTTATTTAAGTTGGCTATAGCATCAATGGCTGATAGCGAATCAGTACATATGGCGAAGTTTTGGTTTTCATTTTTAGCGAATTTTACCGCCTCGTTAATGGCAATTATCTCTGCAGAAAAAATTGAGGTATATGGAGGTAGATTCGAGATTTTAATGACTTTGTCGAGAAGAGTTACGCTGAAACTTATTTTGTTGGACGATTTTGAACCGTCAGTAAATAGAAATGTATGGTTGATGTGTTTTCCTTTGATTTCGCGAAACAATGAACGAAATATTTCGGGATGATTGTCTGATTTTGTAAATAACCGTAATGATGTGTCTATCGAGGAAGTATTAAAGGTCCACGGTGGGTGAAGTTGATCTATCGGATCAAGAGGAAGAGTTGGAATGCTAAGTTCATAGCTATTTGATATGGTTTTGTAAATAGCGGAAACAATTTTGTTGGAGTTGTTCAAGCTTTGGTTTTTAATCGCTATATTTTGAAGTGGACTATTGTTGCTTCTTAGGAGGGATTTGAAAAGTTTTGTAGTTGAGGAATCTCTTAGATTCTCGATAGTGTAAAGATTAGCTTCATAAAGTAGGTTATTAATGGGCGTGGATCTAAAAGCTCCAAGAGCGGCTCTTATTGCTGCATTATATGGTACTTTTATTTTGTTTAAAATAGATTTAGCGGAATATCCATAAAGGTATATTCCATAACTAATTTTAGAAATTATAAGGGCTTTAATTACATTAATTATGGTATATGTGTTGCAATTCAGTTTATTGCTTGAGAGACATTTTATTATATTAAGTTTAGTCGTCAGTGACAAATTCAATTTATGAATGTGTGAGTTCCATCGGTAGCGTTTATTAAAAATAACTCCCAAGATTCTTAAGTTATCGACGTTTTCGAATTGAATATTAATGGAAGATACTGTGCAAGAACAGTTATGTTTGCGACAGATATGTATATGTTTACATTTAGAGGTGGAAAGGATCGCTCCAGAGTAACTACACCATGCTTCGATATCTTGAAATAGGCTGTTCAAATTTATGTTTTGATTTCTTTGCTTGTCCATATTAATAATTAGATGGAAATCGTCTGCATATGCGCAGTAGTTTAGTTCTTTGTGGATTGAGATAATTGTACAAAGCTTGTTATAAGCTATGAGAAATAAAATGACAGATATTGGAGATCCTTGGGGTATACCGTTTTCAAGTGGGAGAGTAATTGAAAAATGTTTGCCAACACGAACTATGATTTTTCTTTTTGTCATAAAGTGAAGAATATAGTTTATTATTTTTGGCCCAAGATTCCAAGCGAGAAGCTGTTCTATTATTGTGTGAACACCAACCTTATCGAAAGCTTTTTCGAAATCGAGGGATACTATTGATAAGTGTTTTTTAGATGATAAGCAATTTGTAATCTGATAGTCTAAATAAAGTAGGGTATCAGATACAGATTTGCCTCTTTTAAAGCCCATTTGATGGCTATTGATTAGTTTGTCGGAAACAAACCACCATAACCTGTTTGCTATAATTTTATCTAATAGCTTAGATAAACATGGGTTGAGCGAAATAGGTCTGTAAGATTTCACCTCAGTTTTGTCAGAGTGCGACTTTAAAATTGGTATAACTAGGCTGGTTTTGTATGATTGAGGGATGTAGTTTGTAAAAATTTTATTGTAATGATTTAAAAGACGACGTTTTGTTTTTGTATGAGAGATTACGGATCATTGGGTACGATATTCTATCAAATCCAGGCGTATGGCCCTTTAGTTTAGCTAACGATGATTCAAACTCGAAAAAATTAATTTCTTTTTCTATAAGAAGCGCTCTGGATGAAGGGGTGATGGTAAGAGGAGTACTTATTGTTCTATTTTTGCTGTCTCGAAACTTAGTAGGAAAATTATTATTGGAGGCATTTTCTGACCATGAATTGCAAAATTCGTTAGCGATTGAAAGTGGATCAGTAAGTGGGGTGATAGAAGAGGTGACAGGAATTATGCAGTGGATTCCATGTGTAGTTTTATATCCGCAGAATCTTCTAATGTTGGTCCAAATTTTCTCTATAGGTGTTAAGGGGTTTATTCCTGAAGTGAGATCGTATACTGATGACGCTTTTGCAGCTTTGATTTCACGTTTGAGTACAGCATTCGCTTTTTTGAACTTTAGCAAGTTTTCCTGAGTGGTGTTTCTGTTGAAAGCGTTCCAATGTTTGTTTTTCTCCTTTTTGAGGGTTTCAAGATTATTGTTCCACCATGGAACAGTGCGGAGTATTGGCTTTGTCGAAGATTGAGGGATTGATTAGTAGGCAGATCGTAAAATTATCCTGTTTATATTTGCTGCTTCTTTATTGATATTGGCGCTTGAAGCGTATTTAGTGCTAAGGTCGTTAGAAGATTCAGTGAAGCATGGCCAGTTTGCTAGTTTAAGTTTAAATTTTGGTTTATGGAGTGCAGTAGTCTGACTATGTTGGGGAAATAAAGTTATAATAATAGGAAAATGGTCACTTCCCATGAGATCTTTTTCCGTTTTCCACAAAGATTGCATTCCTATTGAAGGGGAACAGAGGGTTAAATCTATATGGGTAAAACTATTATGCGTTGTAAAATGCGTAGGAGATCCATCGTTAAGGAGTAAATAATTGGATTGGCATATAAACCTATGTAATGTTGTACCTTTCCGGTTGTTACTCGATGAACCCCAAGCATTGTGCCAACTATTGAAATCACCGCTAATTAAAACGGGGTGGGATGATGAACCAAAAACGTTATTTAAATTGTTGTAGCTAAATCTGGTTTGTGGAGAGATGCATGCTGATATTATAGTGAATTTGGTTTTAGACTGTATTTCGCAGGCTACTGCGTCAAAATCATTATTAAGTTGAATTTGTTCTTGCTGCAGTGATTTTTGGACTAACAGCATAACTCCTCCATATATGGTTGAGGAAGTATTCAAAGCATATATATTATAGTTAATTGGGATAGGTATGTTTGTGGTGGAATGGATGTGGGATTCCTGAATCGCTATTATTTTGGGGTTGTATCGTTTAATTAGGATTAATAGTTCATTGTAATTATTTATATAACCTCTAATGTTCCATTGAATTATAGATAGAGACATTTTAAATTGATGACTAAGCTAATTCCTATTGATATGTAATATAATATAAAGTGTGTTGAAATAAGTGTCTTTATTTTTAAGTATATATGTTTATGTTATTGTTGATACTTATTGTTGTTGTATTTGTTCTAACTCATCCTCGACTGACATAGAGTCAGAAGAATCATGTTGTGATGTTCTCTGGTTTTGAGTTGTTTTTTTGTTGTTAGTTGAAGTTTTTAATTTTTTCAATTTTCTTTTAGTTCGGTTGGAAGTATTCCTCGGGAGAATTTTAATTTTTGTCTCTGTTATGCGTTGTGTGGTTAGTTGAACTTTTGATGGGTTTGTTTGAGGTGTTGGCTCATGGTCTGAGAGAACGTCGGCATAACTAACGAGCTCTCTTGAAGTAAGGTTCTGCTGTGTAGAAACGATGTTGTTAGTGTTATTGCGTGGGTGTAAAGCAAGTTGTGAAGAATGGTTGGAGTTGTGGTGTGAAGCGGTAGATGTTGAAGCGATGTTGGAACTCTGGCGCATAACACTGGATAATGAAGGTCCATTATGTTGATTGCGCTCTTTGTAAGTAGTGATAGCGGTTCTTCTGTCTACTTTGTTGAGTGTAATAATGGCTTGAATTTCTTTTCTTTTAAGAAAATAGGGCATTTTTTGTCAAAAGCGTTGTGGTTGTGTAGATCGATGTTGTTTTCATTGCAATTTATGCAGCATTTGAGATCATTGCATTCCTCATTAAGTTCAATGTTGGTGTGGTATTTTTTGGCGCAGTTTGAGCAAATTTTGTCATTTTTGCATACCTTGCCAATGTGACCAAAACGTTGGCAGTTATTGCATCGAAGAGGAAGGGGGATATACGGTCGAACTTTAACTTTTTCATATCCAATCGACAATTCTGATGGTAGACTCGGTGCGGCGAAGGTGAGTATCACTAAACCGGTTTCTGCGAGCTCTTTAGTTATTGTTTTTTTAAAGATTTTTTTTTCTTCTGTTATATTTTGATTGCACAGCTCAGCAAGAATGACATCGTCACTTATGCCTCGGAGATCGTTCGAATATATAACACCCTTAGAGTGATTTAACGAGCTATGTTCGGAAATGTCTATTGAAATAGTAGGCGATAACGAAATTAGTTTTACTAATTTTTCTGCTTGCAAATGATCTTTTGTTTTAATCAGGATGGTGCCATTTCTCAGTTTTTTGCAAGTTTCGACTGCATTGCCAGCAGTGTAGTCGATTACTTTCTTTATTAAGAATGGTGAAACCTTGGTAAGGCCATCATCACTATTTTTCCTGGACATAACTAAATATTTTGCTCCACTTGTTTTATTATTGAGTGATCTGGATTTATCATATTCGATTGTTGGTTGGGCAATGTTGGACAACCTAGGTGGTATGTCGGGTGGCACCGTATTAAGCACCATTGTTAGTTGGGGTCTTGGCCCCGGTTAGACAAATAAGCAAAACTATTAAAGAAAAAATGCAGGAGAGAAAAAAAAAAGTCTCGAAGAAAACTATATTTTTAGCACTGAGGTATAACCGCAAAGACTGTTAGTATGTTTGACTAATGCACTGTAACGGAGAAATCACTACCGAACAGCAAGAGAGACAACGCAATACTGAAGCCGAAGTAATTCACATCGAAAGTTGGTGTAAATCATCGTACGAAAATCATCATTAGTTAATTTCATTAATTTAGGGATCTAAAAAAAAGAGTGATGCGAATATAATGTGGGGTTATCGTGAATCAATATTCCCGATGAATTTTTCTCAAACTGCAATATAGAATGCACGGTAGTCTGAGAAAAATTCCCCGGGAATATTTATTCACGATAACCTCCATTATGGGTGAAGTTGGGATTCATAGGCTTTTTCTTACAATTTTTGTTATCACCGACACGTTGGAAGGCCTGATTGCAAAAATGTGATCTGATTGCGAATATAAAATTGCTATTGAAAATGACTCGCTCATTACAAAATAATTTTATTTTTTTTACGGATAAAATATTCTCATGATTTTTAGGGGGGGTAAAAAGATCACTAGTCACCACACACAATTCTGGACACAGAATTGCTCTATCACGTAAGGATTCTGAGATTTTCCAGCGTAAAACGATCAAAAACTACGATTTCTTGTCATGTTTGAAACTTTTTAACAAGACAAATCCTGGAATAGAGGTTGAAATCACAAGTCTTTTGATTCAAAACTGGCTTTGATTTACACCGAGTTTTTTGTTTTCTTCCAAATATCGTAGATTGAAATATTGAAAAGTTGTATTTTAGATGGTACGTGGTCATTTTAGTTTCTTTGTTGAAGAAAAATTGTTAGTAACGTCTTAATATTGTATTTTAATTATTTTCTTGAAATTGTCATAGACAGGAAAAGTTTTAATATGAAAACTGAATAAATCAAGAGAAAATTTGTTTTAGTTTTGCTTTGTTTTTTAAAGGCTCCCAAAATTTCTCTTAAAAAAAATAACGAAAAAGCTAAGAACAAATGCAAATTTTTGCTTTTGTCATTTTATGAGCCGCATCCATTGCTGGACCAGACAACATTTTTGTTTGTATGGCCCAGGTGCAGAAAACAATAAATTCTACTCAATACAAACAAAAATGTTTGCACAACAAATGCCCAATACTCATGGGCATTGTTGTTTACATTGGGAAATGTTTTGTTTTTGTAGGAATAAAACACAATAAATGGTGAATTTGCAGCCAAAGAATGGCATTGTAAATATGTACAATGTACATGTATGTAAATAATAATGCCTATACTACAATATACAAACGTATATAAACACATCTTGTTAAAAACTTGAACCTGGACTTAATTCAGCCTGAAAGATGATACAAATTCAAAATTTAAGAAAAAGGTTTCTAAAGTTTTTTTCTTGCAAAATAGATAGTTATTCGTTAATAGGTAAATCAAACCAGATCTTAAATTGAAAGAAAATGATTCTTTTTTTCTACACAATTCAGAACTGAATAAATTAAAGTCTGAAGAAAGTTACTGGCGTCTGTTGAATTTTTTGATACTACTTTATTTTTATTTGGTTAACCATGCAAAAACTTTTTTCAAAATTGATTTTTTTTGCAGATGCTGCTGAATAACAAGTGCAGGCTGACCATAAAACATGATGCAAAATGTCTGGGCTAAGCACATACTTAGAACGGTGGAATTGTGAAATTTAGTTGGATGCATACTAAAATATTCAGGAATGAAAAGCATGATGATGAATGTACTATATAGATGGATGCTTTCATTCAAAAGGTCTCTTAGTTGTCGCTGGACTAAAAAATATTTCCGATGTAATGTTTTAAGTTTTCAAATCTATTGAAACTCCATCTAACTATTTATGTTAAGCATTTTTGCAAGAAAAAAATAATAATACCATATAAGTAATATAGTAAAAACTGGCAAAAATTGTCATAAGCGTCCTGTCCCCACCTCATTACTGTCCCCTTTCTTTGTATTTTTTTAAACAAAAATTTGATTTGATTAGATATGAAAGTTTAGATTGCACCATCAATCATAAAGATGTTTCATGTAAATACGGCATCTTATTCCAGATATTATATAGTTTCGAAATCTGCTCTGTGTAAAACCCTACCTGATCGTTTTTAAAATGAGGTCGAAAAACGGTACATTTGAAAAAAAAAAACTAGTGAGGGTGTTACCTTTGGCTTGATCAAACATTAAATACCATACCCTGCAGTATTTCGTAATTTTTGCTAATATGGGAGGTGCCACGCCCTCTTGTCCGAGAGCAAAATCGCAATTTGAAAAAAAAAACGTACCTAAAAATTCACATGCTTATAACTTTTAAAAAAATTAAAATTTTCTAAAAAAAGTATAAGGCAATAATCTTGATCAAAAACTGTTCAAAAAACCACCAAAAAAAGTTTCAGTTTAGCAAGTTAGTTTTTAGTGTGTCCGTTTCAAAAAATTTAAGTCAGCTATAAAATGAAGATTGATTTTTCAAAAGGGCTTATTACCAAAACGAGGTAAAAGTAATGTTATAATATTTAGTGCCTGATACTTTGTTATAAATTAATAAAATTGGATTCTGCTTTCACGAAAAGTTCACTCAATGGCGTGGAATTAATGAAATTTAGTTAAAAAAATCATATTTATCCAAAAACCGATTATTATGCAAATAATGTATATGACATTACTTTTGCTTTTTTGAAAAATCACTCCTCAAATGGTCTTGGTGTGTTCGATAATCCCCAATATCTCGACTAAGTAAGTAGGATTCGTCAGAAAAGAAGAGAAAATAAAAACAACACTGGAGTCAGAAGTTATATGGGGAAATTTCAGCAAGTGTGACTTTCGGTGGGATTAGGTCTCGGTTCGCCGAGTGAGCACCCGTTACATTTCCCATCCATTCTTATATGTCTGGATCACTTATTGGATGATGCTTAATATGAAATATGCGTGTGCTTCTGCCTGAAGGCTTTATTATTTAATTTTTTTGCTGAAATTCGAGCAAAATGTACAAATTCTGAGAGTGAATCGAAAAAACTGCTTCCACTATTGAGCTATAACTTTTGAGGCGGTGCAGCAGATTGTTTCAGGCTTTCAGAGTCTTTAACATGGGTGTTAGTACGTAAGAAAAGTCGCATCCTGTTGATGTACCTCCGGTAAAACGCTTGATACGGGTCTCTCAAGTTGTGTAAATGTTTTTACCCGAAATCTGGTAATTTTCGGTTTCTAACATTCTGCTCTGGAGGCGATTTTTTTTTCGCTATATTCCCTATGAAATATTATTTCTTAATGTTATGACTAAAAGCTTTGACCAGATAGAAGTGTGTGCTACCTCTGGTTCGGTGGTAACACACTACAGAAGATGCTCAAATGGCGATTTTTCATGCGTAATTGCGTCTAAAAAAATGGTGTTTTGAAGGGCACAACGTACATAGTACATCCCGGGGGCACAAGACAGTCTCAAACCTTGTGTGATCATTGGATCTAGGGCCAATCAGTACGTCAAAAAATCGCATCCCAGTACAAACGTGAACAATTGCGAAATTCGAGCAAAATTTTGAGTGTTTATTGATAAAAACGCTTCCCTTATTGAGCTTTAACTTTTCAGGCGGTTCAGCGAATCATTTAGGGCTTTCAGGATCTTTAACATGAGTGTTTGGACGTAAGAAAAACCGCATACCGTTAATGTGTCCAAATTTGCGAAATTTAATGCATCAACCTCAAAAAATTATTTTTGAAGATATATGGGGAGGCGATCGAAAAAAGTAAGTTACGTAGGTTGAAAAATACTTCTAATATATCTAAAATTGATAATTCGTGGTCCGAAATAGGGTGCCACATGTTTGAAAAATAACTTCTTCTTTTTTCGAAAAATTCACACTTGCTGAGATTTTCCCATATATGGTGTATCGCATAAGGTTAAGAAGCTTCTGTAAGTGGGGGGGGGGTCTAAAATGTACCCCAGAGGATTTTTAGGGTTAAAACTGATTTTCTGACTTATTTAAGATACAAATTTTCTTCAGTCACACTAGCGTTTTGGAGAAAATTTTTTAACAAAAGAATTTTTGCTAATTGTATGAGCTTTCTGAAAGTGTAGATTAAGTATAGGGTTTAAAAATCACAAAGTTCTGGACCTTTAAAGTTGATATTAAATTTTTTTTTTTTTTTTTTTAATCCTCGTTAAATTTTCTTTATTTCGGTAGCACTTTGGTTACACACTCAGAAAAAAAAAGATTGTTAAAACAACAATTTTTCACACTCAAAAAATTGTTATTTCTAAATTGTTGGAGTAAGTATTTTATTCTTAAACCAACAATTTTATTCTTGATATTTAATATTTTTACGCATTTGTCATAAAAAATATGAAAAATATTTTTAAATACAAAGCGTCAAACACCAGTTTTGTGAACAAAACAAAAAATAAGCAATTTAAATTCCTGAAGAAGTTCTAGATGTTTTTTTTTTTTAAAAAAGCTCTATTTAACGAATAAGGGTAAGAAACATTTGACTCAAATTATTGCCCTTTTTCAACATTACTTTTTCTTATCTCTCTGGCAGCATATGAATTTCATAATCAATTTTACCCCGTTGATTCCACTATATGCAGAGAAGCTTCACATGGATGTTCGGATGAGCGGACGATGTCGATGCATGGACCTGACTTGTCTCAAGACTTCTTACGCTTGGAATTATCGTTCTGTATCCATTTTCTATTGCCACTCACGATAAGGTGCAAAGAACATTTCCTTTTCTGCCGTAGAAGCAACAGTCCACACACACACGGCTTCATCTCATACAGCACCCAATGTCATAGATTTTGTATCATTTCTATTGCTGTAAGATAAATGGCAAATAAATACTTATGAATGTAACCACAAACATTTCAATTATTTATTCTTCGTGCAAATATTTCGTTTCTAAATATTATCAACAGTTTCGCTTTTAAAACAACAATTGTCGTTCTTAAACTTTCAACAACTTTTTACTTGATTCAAGAATTTTTCATTTTATTAAAAACATAACAATTTCGTATTTAAAACAAGAGCAAAAGTTGTTGGGAAGATTTTAACCAACAAAAATTCTTGAATTAAAACATAAAGTTGTTGGAAATACAATTTTTTTTTCTGTGTGCACCAAATTTAATAATTGAGGTCAGAAAAAATTACTTAATCCTTTGCCAGTCCTGTTCAGCTGCATTTGAAACTTCAAATTTTAGTTGTTTTTTGAGATATTTGAACTTGATTTTTTTCTTATTTTTATATTTTAAAGCTCTAACTTATCTTTAAATGATACCAACAACTAAGTTATGTGTAACAGTTTACTTACAAAAAACCGTATAAATTAATCCAAATGAAAGAAGAACAAGAAAAAATTATTTTAGTATAATATATTTACGGCGAAACAAAACAATAATAGTCATTTCTGATGTATTTGGTTATGCTAATTCTGAAACCGGTCTCAGAAGTTTCATATCTTGTTGATATCCTCATCTAGAAGCACACAAAACACTGTTTTTGCTTTACCGTGTAATCTTGGTTTTACCGTCACACTAAATAATGGAAAATTTGATTTAATATGCCAGGAAACTAAGTTCCAGATAATTTTGAATTTTTTTTTTACTTTCGTTATGACAATTATAAATTATTCCAACTATTTGCTCCTCCAAAATAAAACATTGTTTTTCCTGTTTTTTTCGAGTGAAAAATTCGGTTTTTTTCAATGATTGCTCATATACGAATACGGTAAGAACTGCCTTATTGTTCACAGAAAAATTTCCAAACAAAAACTACAGCAGTGTTATTAACACTACTCCAAGTTACTTAATTTTTAAAAACGATGAGATAGATCAGAAAACATCTGGTTGTGTGGGAAAAAACGTACAAAATATCTCATGTGGTGAAAACTGTTGTGTGAATATTTTCAAAGCAGCTTAACCAGCATTATAGCTGCCGTTATTTGAACTTTATCGTAAAAGTGTCACAGTCGCATTCGCAAAATATCGCAATGACGACAGAAATATTTGGTGAGAAATAGAAAAAAAAGGCATGACTGCGAGAAAATTGAAAACAAAATGACAAATGTTGACAGGAAACTCCATTGAATGGTATGATTGGCTGAATTGATAAAAACCGTTGACAGCCAAAGGAGAAAAAATTAAAAATAGTGACTTTCAAAGTATGTCAGTAGTGGATGCCGCCGAAAGCTACTTAAAGCGCTGGCTTTTTTTATGTTTCTATTTTTTCCTTACAACACCAGTAGTTTTCAGTAGTTGATTTTTGTCATAATTCGATGGGTAAAAAATAACAAAAAATAAAAAATGTTTATGAGAATACACGTATGGTAAAGAAATTAGTCTTTGGCTTTTTAAGGGTTCGATCTCAATTTTGTAATGCAATCAAATGACTACTTATTTTGGCAAACGAAATCGGTTTTGTCCCTCTTTCTATGCCTAAATCTCATTATATACGCTTGCTGGAAAGGTTCTGTTGATGAGCAGTGCGTAACAGATCCGTGCCACGCCCCTAAATGGAAAAATTCTCTCACAGCAATACCGCTGCATAGATTTTTATGTAATTTGGTATGGATATAAGTATAATTAGAATTAAGAAACGATGACGTGCCATCGGGGGCGTGGAGAGAAAATCCGGCGTAGGGGTAATTATATACTAGGCCCCCTCCACTACTAGATTTTTTTTTATTCGAGACTATCACATCGTCGAGCTAATACTGCTTTTCCGTAAACGCAAGGATGCCCCAGCAAACATTTTCAATCGCGGAAGAATCGTATTTGATTCGCTTAGGCGATCAAATCTTCCGCGATGCTTTTGGCGTGAGTAATTGTCCGGCCATATACGAATGTTTTAGAAGAATCCTCTAACAACTCCCCAAAATAAATCCGCAAATGATCCCCAGGAAGAGTCATCTGGCGCCATAAAAATAATTTCATAAGAAATTGCTATTTTTTGTACAATTATCTGTCAAAATTTATGTGCCGTTAAAAATATACCTTGTAGTTTCACATTTTGTTTCGTGAAATGTTCAGGGTCTCAGAAATATTGCCCTTTAGCAAAAAAAATTATTAATTTTTTCGAAATTTCTCAGGAGCTGACATCATGTCGTAGTCGGCCATCTTGTATCGTGTAACACTCGTATGGAAGAGTTGTTGGTTATTCATGAAGAAGTTCGATCTTCCAGAAGAGTCTTAGGCGAATCTTTTTTTATTCGTTTTGGGCTCTTTTTGGAGAATATTTTTTTTGCTCCAATCGATGGGGAAAGGTCGAAAATATATTTGGTCATTACCGGTTTTTTGCCATTTAAAGGGTTTTTTTTAATACAATATCTTCTAAACGGTTACTTTAATGTGTACTCATATGGTTAATTTTTTGTAGATCTTGTGATTTTCTACAAAATTGATGCTATTGCTTTTTATCGTATGAGCTACCGTTTCAGAGATATCCTTCAAAAACCAGTACCTATTCTCGAAACCTTAACGGTTTTTGAAGAATATCTCTTGGACCATGAGTCGCTCCAAAAAAAAAAAATTATCACTGCGCATACAGAATCCAATTATCTTTTGAATAGTTTTTTTATTTTTCTGTAAAAGTTTGCGTAAGCGAGATATTTGCAAAAAACTGATTTAAGCGAGCTTTGAGCCTGAATGACTTTTTATGCGCACAATGGACTTCAATGAACTTTTTTCTCTTCTTCGTCATGCTTTAATAAAGACAATTTCGGTGAAAAAAATTCACTTGGAATTATTTCGCACAGCAGCACTTTTTTCGTCGGGTTTTCCTGGGCTATAATTATACATTTAAAAACAAAACAGAATGTTTTTAAAATTTTTACATATAATTTGAAAAAAAAAATGTAATCACTAGGTTTGAGAAGGGGGCCCGATCGCCCCCCTTGGATCCGCCACTGCCTCTCCCTCTGGTCAGGCCTGCGTGCCACTATGTTTTTAGGTGAGCTGTGGCACGCACCTTAATGGAAAAAACGCTAATACAGCTAAGCCGCTGCACAGTGTGAGATTTTGCTAATCTAGGACGTCAAAATGAAAAAAAAACAATGTGCTTGAAAATCGATCAAATTTTGTAATTTGTTAGAAAAGACCCCAATTGCTACAAAAATAAGCATAAAAGAAAATAAAAAAATGTCATTGACATGATGACAGCTATCAAATACGTACTATTGAACAGCATGCAAAAACAAATTTTCAAGCTTGCATCGCACATAGGGAGATTTAACCCAAAAAGCTGGTCAAAAACAAATTTTTGTAATTGGTCCAAAATGATTCAAGTTTTTTTTATTATACAGTTAATACTCCAAACTAAAGAAATCTGGGTCCCAATTTTATCTTAACCCATCTGCAGCTTCGTACTACGCTGTCAAAGTTGAAGTTTTGTAAAACATTTTAAAACATAATTTTAAAGTTGAAAAAGAATTGTTGATTTAAGTGCGTATATTTCTTTAAGTGCAGAAAAAAACGAAAAATTGCAGAATGGATTATTCTACGATAGGTGTGTTCTTTACAATGAATTTAATTTAATAAAAAAAGAATCATTATAAGAGTCAAAATAGTGTGTTCAAACTTTATAAGTAACTGAGTATTTTTTATTGACAAATTGTAAATTTTTAAAAGCAGAAAAGTAATAAATCCTCACGAGTCCCAATTTTATCTACCAAAAATTCTCATAAATTAAATCTTTTTGTAGCTAAAACTGCAAAATTTGGCTCCTACTATTTCCAATTGCCAAAATAGCTGCACTTTTTGCTGATGCCTATACACGTGATATTTTTAGTTTTAAAGAAATTTTTAACGAAAAAATGAACGAATTTAAAGGACTAAAATTCTCAGAAATTATTTGATGGCGAAGAGTTTTCAGATTAAAATAAAAAATAATTGTTTTTCAAAAACTTGAGATTATTAGTTCGGAGATTGAAAAGTTGGAGTTTCGGTAAGTTATGTCGGCCTCTATTATCAATTTTTTTGATAATTCAGTATTACAGTATTACTCTAGTTAACAATACTAAAAGAATAAGCTATATCTATTAAATAAGGTACAGTGATATAGAATTTTTAAAATGTTTTTGTGATGTTTTTGTCTATAGCGCCCTCTGTGGACAAATTTTCTATTCTGTAGTGTTCCCGGGCTACTCTTCTGAGTTATATAAATTGATTGACACCTTGATAACTAAAATCAATAAAGCAGTTTACGAGATAGAAGACCCTAAAAGTAACAACATTTATCATGTGTACAGCGCCATGTGTTGAATGTTTTACAAAAGTTTATTGCCATCATATTGTCATTTTAGTAAAATGAAATAGAAAAACTTTATAAAAACCAAAATCGGGTCAGTACTACAGGAGCTACAAGTCCTCAAATATTTCACTTGTCTGCAGTGCCCTCTATTGACAATTTTTTTAAACGAGTCTATATTTGTTTTGATCGTCTGAATAATTTGAATAAAATGACACCTCAATTTCCAAAATCGGACCAGTAGTTTCAGAGTTATTAATTTTGACCAGGTTTTTAACTCAGATACCCCTATGTGCACACGGTGGTTTTTAAAAAAATTCAACTTTTTGAAATACCACCCGCGATTTTTTTCGGGGATAGTGTTGGGGGACCCTTCTAGTATCAGAATCCGGGAACCGCGAAATCGAACGTCCAGCCGTTTTTTTTTTTCGACATTTTAGTTTTTTTAACGATTTTTGAGAATGTCTCGGATTTATATACATATTATGTACACATATATATGTATGTACGTACATATATATACTTGTATATGTATATATGTGTAATATATATATATGTATATATATATACATACATGCATACATACATATAAAAGGTATCGTTTCCGCACCATTTATTTTTTAAAAAAATCGGTTTTTTCGTATATAAAAAAACACAAACAAAAACCGGATATAGCAATAGTCATTCCAGATGTGATTTTTGATGCTTAATCCGAATCCGGTCTTAGAATTGCTCTATTACTTCTGGACTTTGAGATATCCTTACATATATGTATAAAGGACACCACTTTTTTTCCTATTTTTGAAGTTATATAACAAGATAAGATAATATTATGCCATAAAATCTGGTATGACAGTTAATAGCCCTAGTTTTTTTCTTGAAAACTCAATCAAACCGATAACGATATCTTTTTTTTTGTCGGAGATATCTTTACCTAAAAAGTTAAAAAAGTGCAAAAACACGATTTTTGGCTATATTGGATGTTATATGCAGGACACACAAAATTCTTCTGTGAATTTCTATTACCAGAAGCATTTAGTGCTTTCTTTTGGCTTTCAATTGAGCTATTAAATGTTCATCTGCAATATTTCTCTGCAAAGTTATGTTAACTTTAAAATCACACCATGAAACTTAAAGCGAAAAATCTCGGTTTTCGGCTATATTTGAGGTTGTATACAGTACGGACGAAATCCGTCTGCTCTTTTTTACTAACCGACACATTTAAAACCATTCTTTATCTTCAAAATGAGCTAACAAGTGGTCTGTTGTAATAGTTTTCTTAAAACTTATGACTATTTTAAGACGACATGTTGCAGCAATACGTATATAAGAAATACTCGTACACTAGACATCCCTGTGAGTTTGCACTTCATAATGTAATTTTTAAATGGTCATAACTTTGTAAAGGAATATTGCAGATGAACATTTAATAGCTCAATTGAAAGCCAAAAGAAAGTACTAAATGCTTCTGGTAATAGAAATTCACAGAAGAATTTTGTGTGTCCTGCATATAACATCCAATATAGCCAAAAATCGTGTTTTTGCACTTTTTAAACTTTTTAGGCAAAGATATATCCGACAAAAAAAAAGATATCGTTATCGGTTTGATTGAGTTTTCAAGAAAAAAACTAGGGCTATTAACTGTCATACCAGACTTTACGGCATAATATTATCTTATCTTGTTATATAACTTCAAAAATAGGAAAAAAAGTGGTGTCCTTTATATATATATGTAAGGATATCTCAAAATCCAGAAGTAATAGAGCAATTCTAAGACCGGATTCGGATTAAGCATCAAAAATCACATCTGGAATGACTATTGCTGTATCCCGTTTTTGTTTGTGTTTTTTTATATACGAAAAAACCGATTTTTTTTAAAAATAAATGGTGCGGAAACGATACCTTTTATATGTATGTATGCATGTATGTATATATATATACATATATATATATTACACATATATACATATACAAGTATATATATGTACGTACATACATATATATGTGTACATAATATGTATATAAATCCGAGACATTCTCAAAAATCGTTAAAAAAACTAAAATGTCGAAAAAAAAAAAAAACGGCTGGACGTTCGATTTCGCGGTTCCCGGATTCTGATACTAGAAGGGTCCCCCAACACTATCCCCGAAAAAAATCGCGGGTGGTATTTCAAAAAGTTGAAATTTTTTAAAAACCACCGTGTGCATCGATCACAAAACTTTGAGCGAACAAATTAAAGTTGTGTGCGTTTGTTTTTTGGTAAAAAGTTTTTTGCATTAAAGGTCAATACATTTACTAAAAACGTTTGCTATACACAACCCTTACATTTGTACCTAAGTATTTTAATCAAATTATTTTAAAGTCAGCTAAAAAGTAAGACAAATTTCAAAAATCTTGAATCTTTCATAGACTATAACTTACAAGTTGGGCGTGGTTAGGCTATGACAAAGCATACATACTCATGGAATAGACTTAAAAAATAAAATCTTTGCCCAAAGACTACTTTTTTTACAATGACTGAAGTGTTACAATGAACAATTGCACTGAAATCATGAAAAAAAAAATTTATGTTATCTTTTTTCATCACTCCCATTTTTTGACAGTAGTTAGTAGTTACCACTGAAATGGTAAATACACATTTTCAAGTTGATATCTTCATTACAACATATTTTACAAAAAAAAAAGGCACATTTGTATGGGAGGTGCAAATAGATTTTGTCCGATTTTTTTCATCTCTGAACCAAATCTCCGCATAAAGAATTAAAGCACATATACAAAGTTTCAACTCGATATCTCTGAAACTACGGCTATAATTGAATTTTGACGTCCTAGATTAGCAAAATCTCACACTGTGCGCTGCATCGATTTTTTTGAAATTTGGTATGGAGGTAGGCCTGACACTACTGAATGATAATATGGCAATTATGTTTTTAAATGGGCAATGCCACGTCCCTAAATGGAAAATTTGACTGAAACATTTAATGTTACTATGCAATCTTTGATCAAATGGGTGTTATCGGTTGATGTTCATGATATCATCCAATACGAAATTTTAAAATGCTCATGTTTTAATTCATCGAGCTAACTCTTGCCAAGGAGGAAGAATACAAAATTTAATCGAAATATCTTGCTTAGAAATAAAATAAAAATTATACACAGAAAAATTTTAATTATTTGCCGATTTGAATGTTCGAAATTCAACCATTTCAAATTGACTGTGAATTTTTAATTTGTTTCAATTGAATGCTTAATGCAAATTTCAAGGAATTAAAAATTTTGCATGCACTATTTACATACATATACGGCTAAACTAATTTATAGTTCATCATTATTAACTGCTTAATTGATATATAAGAAGCAGATTTTTAAAAGTTTTAGTTGATTTTAACACCTAACGCAGAGCAGACCAAATCGTAAGAAATGAATTGTAAGTACAAAGAGTTAATACAAAATATTAATGCATTTCCCGTTCATCCAAGAATTGTCTTTCAGTTTTTCAAATCATCCTAGCAATATGCTTACTAATACTGACCACGTCAGCAGAAAATCAAGTTACTTTCTCTGTAGAACTTTACGATAAAATCGCGCAGGAATATTTTGATAAGAATACCATCATCTCACCAGCTTCAATACAGACTGTTTTAGCACTGGCTTATATTGGCGCTGAAGGCAAAACTGCTGACGAGCTAAGGCAGGGTCTCCATTTAGGTAATAGCAGCGTCAGTAAAGCTCAAGTGGCAGAACAATTCGCAAATCTAATAAACAAAATTCGAAAGAGTACCGAAGCAACAGTGAAAATGGCAAATCGCATCTATGTCCGTAAGGGTCTTCGACTTGCACCCACATTTAATGATTTTGCACAAAAATATTTTGATTCGAGTGCAGATATTGTCAATTTTTCGAAAAATGTCGCAACAGCTAAGAAAATTAATAAGTGGGTCGAACAGCAGACAGAGAATAAAATTCAAGATCTAATTTCGCCTAACAGTATTGACGCTGGAACAGCTGTTATATTGGTAAATGCTCTTTACTTCAAAGCAAAGTGGAGGAAGCCTTTTCTTTCCATTTCCAAGAAGGCAGATTTTCATGTGAGTAAAATAAAATCGAGCATAGTAGATATGATGTATCAAATGGATGCATTTGCATATGCTGACTTATCAGATTTGAATGCAAAAGCTTTGACGATGAACTACGTGGGTACCGATATAAAAATGTTGGTATTGCTTCCTAATGAGTTGGATGGCCTTAATCGGTTGGGACAGCAATTAAGATCATATGATTTGACCACATTGATGCCAAAATTGGAATTAGAAGAGGTTAGATTATCTTTGCCAAAATTCAAATTTGAGTTGAATCTGTCTTTAAAATCAACATTGGAAGCTCTTGGTATGCAGGAATTATTCGGTTCATCGGCTGACTTTAGTGGCTTGTTTGCAAACAGCAATAATGTTCATATATCGGATGTCGTACATAAAGCCTTTATTGAGGTTAATGAAAACGGCACCGTAGCTGCTGGAGCTGCTGGTAAATACAGGAAATAATGTTATGTTATATAAATATCTATTAATTGTTATTTATTATTTCATTTTAGCTACAATAATGCCTGGTCTTTCTCTCCCAGAAAATATTAAGACGTTTAACGTGGATCATCCATTCTATTTTGCTCTCATAGATAGCAATACGGTGTACTTTATTGGACATGTTGTTAATATTTAAATTTAAAAAATTTCCAAGCAATATAATATATTATATTCACAAGACAAATATTTGATAAAACTTGAAATTACTTTTTTTATTTTATACATGTAGACAAAAGTTAATCAAAAGAGAAATCCTACAAATTTTAATTTTAATTTAAATTTTTTTTTTTTTTTTTTTTGTAAAGGAGATGAAATGTTTCTGAAAAAAGGTTGACCAGATAAATTTTGCTGCACAAATTTATAGTCCAGCACGTCGAACAGTGTTATGGCTTCATACATGTTTTGGAAAAAATAGAAGGTGTGCATTAGCTATGGGCTTAATAACAATTTTTCGATTTTTATACCCTGCGGTGGTTTTTTATGTGAGGTTTGATGAAAAATAAGTGAGCCAAAATTTGGAGGGGGTGGGGTGGGTCTAACCCTTGCCAGATTTGAGTCAAAGTTCGAGTTTCGGGGGTAAAATTTTGAAAAAAGCTCCTCACTGCCAACCAGTTCTTCTTACAGGCATAAAATGTATGACCAACCCCCATTAAATTTTCCACCCCAACATTTTCACTGAATATACTTACCTCTTATCTTCACCCCTTATGATCGCTCCCATATAAGCCTTAATTTTCATGACATTTTTATAAAATCGACCTCCACCACCCCCAGGCTGCCCCTACATTGTTCAAAAGTATGGCCTACCCCCATTATTTTTTCCACCCCATCATTTTCACGAAACATACTTACCCCCTATCTCCACCCCCTAGGGGTGCTCCCATGCAAAAATACTCATATTTATGTTTGTTAATAAACATTTTTGCTCTCATCACCTCTGCCCCCATAGTGCTACTTAGGAAGGTAAAATGTATGACCGACCCCCATTAGTTTTTCCAGAACGACAATTTTACTAAACATACTTGCCCTCTATCTCCGCCCTCTGGGGGTGCTCTCATATAAAAGCACTCCGGGGTGCGACTTTATACTGGTGTACTAATATTGGTTCTGTTACAAAAATAAATTGACACACTTACAGTGGTTTCGAATTAAAAAAAAAAAAAAAACGCGTATCACGTATGACGGAAACGAGCAGTTACTGGGTGTGCCGATCGTACCATCCGGAAAAAATAAAGGACGGAGATAGAGGGCAAGTTTGTTTAGTAAAATTGTCGGGCTGGAAAAATTAATGGGGGTCAGTTATACATTTTACCTTCCTAAGTAGCACAGTAGGGGTGATGAGAGCAAAAATGTTTACTAATTAACATAAATATGAGTATTTTCGTATGGGAGCACCCCTAGGGGGTGGAGATAGGGGGTAAGTATGTTTCGTGAAAATGATGGGGTGGAAAAAATAATGGAGGTATGTCATAATTTTGAACAATGTAAGGGCAGCCTGGGGGTGGTGGAGGTTGATTATATAAAAATGTCATGAAAATTAAGGCTTATATGTTAGCGACCCTAACGGGTGAAGATAGGAGGTAAATATGTTCGGTGAAAATCTTGGGGTAGAAAATTTAATGGGGGTTGGTGACACATTTTATGCTTGTAAGTGCAACTGATTGGCAGTTAGGAGCTTTTTTCAAAATATTACCCCCGAAACTCGAATTTTGACTAAAATCTGGCAAGGGTTAGACCCACCCTACCCCCTCCAAATTTTGGCTCACTCACTTTTTCATCAAACCTCACATAAAAAACCACCACAGGGTATAAAAAGTTAATTTTTAAAAATGTCCATACAAACTAGCCCATAACTAGTGTGCATCTATAACAATGAAATTTTGCATGCTTAATTATATATAGCCTGCTAGTTGTGAAATATTCCAAAAATGGGCGTGATACGTCAAGTGACACGCATATTTGCCATAGGAAATGAACTAAAATTCTTTCACCCTAAAGTTATGCAACACAATATTTCCAATTACAAACACGTTTAAATATGGCGAATGCTTTTTAAACAAATTTTATATCTGTTCCTCAAATATGTAGGTAAGTGGTGTAGAGGTCTAACAAGTTTGTAATTATAAGCAAAAATAACATGCTTCTATCTATCATACGGACGGACCCCGGTTGGAATCCTAGTGCGGTCAGTTTGTCTCTTTCTTTTTTTTTTTTTTTTTTTGCACTTTACAGTAAGTTAAATGAGGAATGATTTTTCAAAAGGGCGTAAAACCATGTAAAAACAAATTTTCAGTAATGAGAAAAAACTTTTAGGGGCTGCTTACAATAACTTATGACTTATGACCAAAGATTCTAATCCCCTTACACAGGTTTACAAAAAAAAAAAAAATCTCATGGCGTTTTGATCAGACTATGTGTTTACTAGGGACTTTGACGTCCTGAATCCGAATTCGGGGTCCGTTTTTTTCCTGAACGTCTGAGGAAAAAGATTTCGAGGTCATATGGAGGTCAAAATGTGGTTCATGTGTCGTTTAGTGATAAATTCGCTAAAATTCTGAAACTAATTTTTTATCATTGAATTCTTTGTCCTTAAAAAAGAATATGTGATCAAAAAGGGTATTTCGGACCTAGTTTCGGAGACATAGCCATCGGAAGGTCCGGATATATCTTCTGTGAAAACCGCTATAAGTTAAGAACCCCTAAATGGATTTAAAAAATATTGGTGTCATATGAAAGGTTTTTTGACAACCTTTAAAATTGGATTCATAGTTTTGGAGATATAACCTTTATTGAAATTTAGAGAAATTTTTCAATTACAACAACAAATACATCAACAACATCAGTAACAACAACAACAACAACAACAAAATACCTTTCATATGACATCAATATTTTCCAAATCCATCCTGTGGTTCCCAACTTATAGCGGTTTTCATAGAAGATATATCCGGATCTTCCGATGGCTATGTCTCCAAAACTATGTCCGAGAGACCGTTTTCGATCACATATTATTTTTAAGGACTAAGAATTCAGAATTCATACATAGAATAACCTTTATTTAGTTTAATAAACACAGTTCTATAATACGTAAGTAGTGCCCTCTGGACTCCAGCGAGTTCCAACTTGTTACAACAAAACAAAAATTACATTACTTACTTACAGTACTTGGTTTTAATTTTTTATATTACGCTTAGGACCGATTCAGATAATTTGCGATTCAGTTAATTGGCGTTCGGATAATCGGCGTTCTACTGTAATTGCGAAATGTACAAAAAATTTGGAAATAAGCCCTTTAGTTTGAAAATTTTTATAAATCACTCTTATTTCACTATTTGGAAATTTAAGCTGCTGTCTATAGGCATGGTGTGTAAGCCCCTATATAGCTTGGGGCATATAAAAAATATTGAGGGTGTCTTCGGCAACTATTCAAAATACGTCTTTTTGTATCAAGCTTTGAAAATTTCTATGAAATTATATGGAAATATGCCATTTGCTTCGAAATGCGACTTTTGATCATGATTTTATCTTGGAAAAATAAATTTCTTGTGATGAATTAGAGGATGCATTTTAGCATGGTAATGCCGATGGTTTTCTTAGGTTTATTCGAGGCTGAAAGTGGTTTTACGCCCTTTTGAAAAATCACTCCTCAAATATCACTTCAATTTAAAAAAAAAAAAAAAAAAATACTATAGAGTAGAACGGGGTAATGTCGTGCAGGGGGTAATGTCGAGCACTGGCTGTTTTAGCACAAAGAATTGAATGATTTGCCAACTGTTCGTAAGGTAGGAACCTGCTAACCTACTGAGCTTATGCATATAATACTAGCAATTTTCACCAGTTCGTCTCTACAGAGTAACTTTTTTTTTCAAAACGCACGCTTTCGGGACGATAAAAGTGTTTTTTTATCGGGTCAGAAAAATAATTTTCCTTCCGGGAAAATATACCAGGTAAGTGTTTTCTGAAACGAAATATCCTGCCAAAGAAAAGAAGTATTTGGTTTTCGAAAAAAATTTTGGGCTTCACCGAGTTATCGAAGTTGACCTTTAAAACGACCATTGGGGGAATGTCGTGCACATTCACTTACACAAACACAATTTCTCGCTACACAAATGTTGTTACACATGGATGTAACCAATGAAATTATCTTTCGATCGGATGCTTACTCGTTGCATTCGCTTGAGATGTACGGCTTTACGAGCATGTCAAAGTTGAGTGCACGACATTGCCCCGTTCTACTCTACACAACATATTATGTACTTCACACTTGTATATTAATGAATAAATACATGATAATGCTAAATCTCTACTAATAGAACCACTACCTATCATTTCTCACATATTTTGGTACCTTTACTATACTCGGAAAACAATGCACGACATTACCCCACAAATTTTGAGGGGGGTAATGTCGTGCACATTTTTTGTTTCTTCACTTACACAAACACAATTTCTCGCTACACAAATGTTGTTACACATGGATGTAACCAACGAAATTATCTTTCGATCGGATGCTTACTCGTCGCATTCGCTTGAGATGTACGGCTTTACGAGCATGTCAAAGTTGAGTGCACGACATTGCCCCGTTCTACTCTACTGTTAGGTTATTCGAAAATTCTGAATTTACTAAAACAGCAAGGTAAAATTTATTTTATTATGGTGTTGTCACTATATTCACTCGAAATTCTAGTAAAATTAATGAGAAATAAAGTAGAACGAACTATTTTTTCTACGTTTAGTGATTAATTCAAATTAATTTGAAGTTCATCTTGGAATATGAAGGTAGTGTTTGATGCAAATAAGCCCCGAAAATGGAAATTTTGACTGAAAGTCATATTTTGGCCTGTACTGAAAATTTTACTTGCACCTAAAAATTTTAATGTAGTAGGGGAGAGTGGGGTTAGGTGGCTCATGTGGATACATAAACCACTAGGGATATCTGTTCAGTGTTTAGGACTTTTCGTGCGATTATCATGCGTGTTGTTAACTTTGGTGGTAACCTAACCTCACACGCATTTGTGGTTGCGTAAAACGTTTGTTGTCGCGTATGTCAATAAACAAAGTCTTTTCCCGCCCGAAAGTGCTCCAATCGTGGCATCAAGTTATTCCGAAAAAAGTTTCTTGTGTTCCACTTGTGGCACTGAACTCGATACAATTTCTTGTTATCGTAAGTGCATGCAAATTCTGTCATTTTCACAAACGATTCTGCTACATTGAAATATCTAATGTCACCTTAAAACTTCTTTCAATTTGCTGATACCTTGTGGGGATACATAAACCATTTTTTGTAGGAATACATGAACCACTTTTTAATTTTAATCCGCATAGATCCTCAGCATCAGACTTTCTTTGAAGTGAATTTACCAACAGAAACATGGACACAGAGGAGCTCGTTGATATAGATCTTAAAGAAACCTCCATCATAAAAAATGAAATTACTTTTCGGAACACTATCGCTGAAAACAACAGCTCAATTCAGTCTGAGATACAGAATGCGTGGGCTTCTGCCAGGAAGATCACCAGAAGTCTTACGAGGGTTCTCGAAGGCTAAACTACGGAAATCTACAACACAAGGAAGAAAACGAGGAAAGAGTGTCTTTGCTACAGACTCACCTCATAGAAAATTGACGAAGGAAAATAATGATAAGAAAAACTTTTCAAAAACTTCCTAAAAAGAAAGAAAACAAAAGAAATTTTCGAATAAATAAAAGATTCGTCATGTTAGATTTCATGCTTCATTAGTGAAATGTATTGTTTTACAAGAAATAGCTTGCACAAATAATCATCTTTGGATATATTCGCACAATCTTTTATACTGCCTTGGACGGTGGTTCAAGTATCTCCATGGGGTGGTCCACGTCTGGGGGTACTTGGACCATTTGACATGAAAACTGTGAATAATTTTATGAAAAAGTATCATTTTATTCTTGAATAATACTGGTATATTTAGAGAGATGTTTATTCTCTGATATTACTCATAAGAATATATTCTATCGCGAATTAGTAAAAAAATATAACCGTAAACAAAAAAAGTGAGCCACCTAACCCCACTCTCCCCTATATACGTATTACTTTCATTTTATTTCATTTACTTAATTTTGTTTCTTTGACATGTTCCCTTAACTCAGCGTAATTTAAGTTAACCAATAGAATGAAAAACCGAAATTATGCTAAGCCGCAAGAGAATTCTATTTAATACCAATTACTTAATGAGTACACGATAACATGTTGTGTGTGTTGTATCTTTTAATTGTGTTTAAAGTTTTAGATTTTACTGTATAAATTACATGGCACAAACCGCACATTTGCTTCTTGTCTTTGCTGCTGCTGCTTCCACTACGATTTTACTTTGACTTATAAAGGGTACTAAAAACTTTGCAAAGTTTCTGCTCCTTTTTTGGCATAATGACCAAGAAACTTTGAGTAGACAAAAACAAATCTTAACGACTTAACTTTGTGATTTTGGTTACATCACAAATTTAATTTCTGAATTCTATTGCATATTAAGGAAATAAGGGATTTGATGAAACAAAAAAGAGGAACATTTAATTTTCAAATAATATACTCTTAATAAACTACTACTACTAAGCTGTTACTAAATACTTATTTAGGAGCTTAAGCCTTGAAGAAAGTTCTTTGCTTTCAGTTCGTTCTAATTTTTGAAATATCTAATATAAAAACACTTTTTGGCGCTTTCGCTAAAGAATATTTTTTTTTTAATTTTCACTCAATTTCAGTGTGATGTTTAGCAATTTGTTTTAAGAAAAGCAAACCTTCATATATGCCACATTTTTATATACCCTCATATCATTGTTTCCTATATAATAAAAATACCAAACTATTTTCTTACTTTTATATACTTAATACAAAGAATACATTTCTTTAGGAAAAAATGTTAACTTGCAAATAAATTGAGATAAATTTTCCATCATTTATGTAATAGATGAATCTAAATTGTCTCATTTGTATTAATTTTTTGTTTCTATAGCTATTGAGGTATGAGAAACCATATAGAAAACACACGTTCTATGCAATATTTAAGTAAATATAAATAACCTTATTTTTCAGCTACACAAATACATATAGAGAAAGAAAGTGTCACACACACACACACTGCAAATGCTTTTCGTTTCCTTATTTGTCTGTGTGTGTGAGCGATTTCAGTGCGAAGTATGTCATTCAAATGCCATAGAAACGCATACCATTTTTTGTTTTTTGCGTTTTAGTGTTTTTTTTATACAACCTACGCATTCCACACTCAAAAAAAAAAATTGTAGAAATTTCTTAAGGTTACAAAAACATTTTTTTTCTTTCTGTTATATATCATTACCTAAAACGTAAAAGTTGGTAACTCAAGTTACAGTACCGTACGACCTTCGCCACTTATTTTTGAAATCTTTTAAATTTTTTGCAGTACTTTTACTCTTCCAAAGTTCTGATTTCATTAGAGCTCAATATCTCTCAATAGGTCGAGGCCCTGGGCAGTTAGGTGGATTCGCATTTTTGGGAACAAAATTTACATTATTGCTATTGTACCATTCTACGGTGGCTCTAGAGTAGTGAGAGGTTGCTAAATCAGGCCAGAACATAACCGTACCCCCGTGCTCCCGAATAAATGACAAAAGACGTTTTTGAAGGCATTCATCAATATTAATTTTCTAGTTCATTGTACCCTGTGTTAAAAAACAACTGCTTCTCAGACCGCAGGTGCATATGGCCTACCAAACCATGTACTGTTTGGGAAATAGTGTAATTTTCTTCTCTTTAAATTTGCTCTGTACCTTCCCCTTCTTCGAGCAGGTATAAAATTCGTTTCATGGTAGCTGTTCAGAATCTGCTTTAATGTATGTTTCATCGTCCATTATGCAGCAGTCAAATTTGGTTAGGTAATCGACATATAACTTTCGAGCTCGCTTTTGATCCTCTAACTGCTTTTCATGGGAACGGTCTGGTACTTTTTGAACTCTGCAGGTTTTTAGCTTAAGTTTTTTCTTTAGTCTGTTTATAGAAGATTTTGAGGTTCCTGCTCTGGCAGCCATATCTCGTTCTGAAGTGTTGGGATTCTGCTTAAAAAGGCGCTTCAGCTTTTTTAACAACTGTGGCTTTTCTACTTGTACCCTTTTTCCGCGTAATAAGTTGACCCATTCTTTAATTCGAAATAACCCTTTGGACAGTGATTTTTGACGCACCTGTTTTTTTAGCTATGGCTGAATATTTTAATTCTGGTTTTTGCAGGTAAGTGTACAAAATGAGTTTGCGCTTTTTTTCTTGATTGCTAGACATCTTTATCGTTTAAAGTTCGTTTAGCAAGTGTTATATATTTTTGTAATCATCATGTTATATAGAAAAAATAGCACCTATATTTCGACCTACATGATCAGGTAAATCATAATCTTAAGGAATAACAAGGTCAAATTTTTCTGGGACAACCCTTACTAGGTACAGCTTATTTTTTTATTGATAAAGTTGAGTTTTTTCTATCCTGTAAGTGGTCTACGAGAGTGCGCATTTTTGATTCGAATGTGAAATCGGTTTTATTATATGGGTGCGAAACATGTCTTGTTACTGAACAACTAACGAACAAGCTGCAAGTATTCGTCAACAAATGCTTAAGGCGTATACTAAAGGTTTGGTGGCCTCGCACTATATCAAATGCCGAGCTACATCAAAAATGCAAACAGAAGGCTATAGCAAACGAGATCAAGCTGCGCAAATTGAGATGGATTGGTCACACTCTCCGGAAACCACACAGCGAAGTTTGTCGCCAGGCTCTTGAGTGGAATCCACAAGGCAGTAGAGGACGCGGTAGACCCAAAACCAACTGGAAAAGGTCGTTGGAAAAGGAGATCCAAGAATCGGGAAAATCGTGGCAAGAGATCAAAGTCATCGCAAGGGATCGTGACAAATGGAGAGATTTCATATTGGCCCTATGCTCCTCCTAGGAGTTAAAGGAGAATACATACATACATACACATGTGGTCTGCGAAAATTGAGTGTTCTTTTCCGGATTAATATTTTCTTCGATACTGGTTTTGTCGATTTTCGGGTACTACGTTAATCTCTAAGCTAAATATTCTTCGGTTCCATATACGAGTAGCTTGGGTGAATATCAAGACGCCTAAAAATCGTTTTAAAATTTTGAGTTTTCGGCTATTTAGCCTGATTAGTTTTGCAAATTTAGGCTAAAGTCAAGCGTTGCTCCCAGAACCCGATTTGGTTTAAACCAAGCTTTTCTTGTTAAAGTTATAATTCTTACAAAAAATGTTTAATCAAAAAGTGTCGCTCGGACCTTGTTTTGGAGATATGGTCATCGGAAGATCGGGATATAGCTTTTATAAAAACCGATATAAGTTCTGAATCCCTTGATGGATTTCAAAAATATTGATGTTATATGAAAGATATTTTAACTAGCTACAAAATTATTCCGAAAAAGTTTTAAATCCAAGCCGTGGTTTTCAAGAAATGGTGATTTTTTGAAAATTTTGACCAGTTTTTTTTTTTAAAACTATTATAAATTAAAAAAATACCTTAATAACCTCTAGCTGTGGTAACAAAATATGGAAGCCTTATCTATTTTCCTTCATAAGGTATTCCATTCAAAGCTGAATTTGCATTATTAGGGCATTTTTTATAGAAAAACAAAAATTAAACTATAGAAATTTACATGAAATTTAGCAAATATTACAACAACAACACCACCACTAACAAAAACAGCGCTAACAAAAACAACAACAGCACCACCACTAACAACAACAATGGCTAAGGGAGACCATCCGATTGGGAGGCCAGGAATAGCAACCTTGACCACAATATCTGGTCTGGCGTTCGAGTCGTTACAATAACAACAACGACACCACCACTAACAAATACAATGACACAACTATCCACAACAATAATAACAACAACAACACTAACGAAACAAAAAAACACAACACTAACAACAACAACATCAACAACACCACTAACAACAACAACAACAACAACAACACAACAACACTAACAAAACAACAACACTGCTAACAACAACAACATCAACAACACTCGCAAAACAACAAAACTACTACTAACAACAACAACATCAACATCACTGTTAACAACACCACTATCAACCACAACAAAATGAAAATTTTTATTCAAAAACGTGAGTAGTAGTACTTTTTATTACAAAAGAGAAAAATTGTTATTAAAAATTTCGCGCGAAATTTTTAATAACAATTTTTCGCCTGCGGCGCTTTCTTTTTTCCATATTTTCCCAAATCATTCAGTCAGGTTATATAATTAATTACAAAAAGAAGGTCTTAACCCCCTAACGGTGAACCACCCAATTTCTTTTAAAGATCCAGTAACTGATGACCACACAAATACGATTGAGGGTCTGTGGCGATATGTTAAAAACGCTTTGCATGTATTTAACAGAAGAAAACGATTTTACGAAGGATATATTGCAAAATTTATGTTCCTTAAAAAGTGAAAAGCAGAGGGGGTTGAGCCAATGGAGGATTTTTTTAAATATGAGGGAGAGTTCCATAAAGTCTTTTCCTATGAAGCAGAGATCGATGATGATGATATTGTTGTAGATGAAGACATCTTATCATATAAAATAAAATACAAATTTTAATTCTTCTATTTTTTTTTTTTTTTTTAAAAAAAACCTTACAAATATAGGAAATCAGATACAAATGGCATAGTTAATAAAAGAAAATAGATTGGCCTTTCATATTTTGTTACTAAAATTATGGATTGATAAGACGTTTTTTGGAAAAAATAGTGTTTTTTTAAAAAAAACCTGGTCAAAATTATCTTAAAATCACCATATATCGAAACCGAAAACTCGGATTTAAAACTTTTGTACACCAATTTGGTAGCTAGTTATAATACCTTTCATATGACAGCAAAATTTTTGATATCCATCAATGGACTCAGAACTTATACTTGTTTTCATAGAAGCTATATCCCGATCTTCCGATTACTGTATCTCCGAAACCAGATCTGAGCGACACTTTTTGTTTTTGCTGTTGTTGTTGTAATTAATTTCCAAAGCCATATTTTGGCAAAAAAAATAAATTTGGCTTTGGGAGCAACGCTTGACTTGTTCCCAAATTTATAACTTCCGAATGGATTATCGATACTTAGATTGGCTAATTTATTGATCAGGTAACTTTGTTCTAAAGTAACGACTCTCTAAACGAAGACTGATGAGAAACTTCATACATGCATATTGGGGTTGTTTTAGTGCACGAATTTTGGATTTTGATACTTTACACCCCTCAATTTTGTGAGGTTGGAAAAAATATGAGTTTGCAAAACAAATTTTGGGGGTGGGGTGAGGGTAAGTGTTGGCGCATCGAGGTCAAAGATAAGAGAAAAGGAGAAACAATTTACTTACAGCCCTACAAGAGGGGCCACCTCTAGAAGGTTCAAATGTATGACCGACCCATTATTTTTTCTCCCACAATATTTTAACCAAGCATACCTACCTCTTATCTCTAACCCCTAAAGGGGCTTCCATACAAAAATTACATTTTTAGGAAATCGATCCCCTCCACTCCCAGGGTGCCCCTAGAAGGGTCAAATGTATGACCGCCCCTTATATTTTTCCCTCCGCAAATTTTTTTCCCACGATAATTATCCTCTATCTCTAGCTCTTTAGGGGGCTCCCATACAAAATTGACGTCATAGACTTATAAAATATGGAAAGGAAATCGTCAAATAGGCCCATAACTGCCCAGGAGTCTCTCCTAGAGGAGTCAAATATATGACCGACCCCCATTATCCCCCCTCCAAAGTTTCACAGCTTACCTACCCCCTATTTCCAATCCTTAAGGGGGCTTCCACACAAAGTTACGGTTTTTTTAAAAACTGCCCTAACTGGACCATGGGCACCCCTAGAAGAGTCAAATGTATGACCGACCCCCATTATTTCTAGGAAAATTTATTAAAAAAAAAATTGTATGGCAGCCCCTTTCAGGGTAGAAAATAGAGGATAAGTAGGTGAAGGAAAAATATAGGTCGCGAAAAAATAATGGGTGTCGGTCATACATTTAACCCTTCTAGGAGTACCTTTGGGCCAGTTAGGGCAGTACAGTTACTTTGTATGGGAGCCCCCTTTAGGATTGGAAATACGAGGTAGGTATGCTGAGAAAAAAACTCTGGAGGGGGGCTAATGGGGGTCGGTCATATATTTGATCCCTTTAGGAGTGACTTCTGGGCAGTTAGGTCTATGTCTATGACATCTATTTTGTATGGGAGTCCCCTAAAGAGTCAGAGGCTAAGTATGTTGGAAAAAAATGTTGGAGAGGAAAAAATATTAGGGACCAGTCACACATTTGACCCTTCTAGTGGCACCCAGGGAGTGGGTCGGCCATACATTTGACCCCTCTAGAGGTGACCCCTAAACATTTTAAGGGCTGTATAAAAATTTTTTTCTCTTTTTATCTCACCTTTGACCTCGATGCGCCAACCTTAACCCTCACCCCATCCCCAAAATTTTTTTTGCAAATTCATGTTTTTTTCCAACCTCACAAAATTGAGGGGTGTCAAGTTTAAAAATGTTGTTACTAAGGATCTCGATACATTCTTAAATCACCTATAATGTATATCACATCTAGACGTTAAACTGGGTATTTAATACAAAATCCGACTACTGAAATGCGGAATCTCCAATAGTCAAAACCCATTCCATTCGAAAATTTTAAGTGCAACCACTTGCGGGAGACTCCAAACTTAAAGGTCATTACAATCAGTTTTTGTATGTACATAGTTGACGGTTATTTTCGCAGAAAAATGTTTTGCAGCACTTATTTACTTATGTATCTAGCTCAGAGAATTTACTACCTAAAATGTTCTTGAATTTTTCTATATGATTTACAGCTGAGGAGACATGCCAATTTTATAGTTGTAAAACTTATAGACACATAAATACCACTTTTAAGTTGAGCAACCAGTCGCAAAGAAAAAAAAAAGGAAGAGATCTGTTTTTTAAAAAAAAAGGTTTCTCTATTCATTTTATTACTTTATTTCGTGCAAATCATGGCTTTGAATAGTTTCGAAAGCCCTTGAAGCTTAAAAAAATTTGTTTTTGAAGAATAAGTAACTACGAACTACTACACTTAAATTGGAGCGTAGTTCAAGCGTCAGCTTTATTAAAACATCTCAGTCCATAAAATTTATACGGAGCACAACTAAACAGAGGCGGTTAAATAACGATGACGCTCGAACAACGCCCCAATTTAGGTATGGCTGTATGAATCGTACGATAAAAGTAATTGGATCTATTTAATGAAGAATAACGTGATCTATAAATAATATTTGATATATAAACATAAAAAAATTATCCATTAGGATATATTTTCAAAATCCTTTAAAAAACGCAATGCGGGCACTTTGATTTTGAACATGAAGAAAATGTGATTCTCCACGGATAAGTAATATGACTAGAATCGCTCAATGGTCAAAATTTCACCACAAATGTATTAAATAATTTTGGGACTTTTGGACAGTTTCAGTACTTTTTCTTACTATGTATTTGGTATAAAATAGAACAGCTCATTTATCATCCCTGGTACAATAACAAATGTGAAACGAAACGAAGCTTTTTGTCTTTCTATGTACTTGTGCTGTATCTTCTTTTCAGCTCTATGTAACTGCGTATTTTGTCGTTTTATCCTTTTTAAAGGCAAAATATTAAAATAATTTTAGCTTTGTGCACATCTACACACAAATACCTATCTAATGGTGTATAATTCAAAGTTGGGCTCCTTTTCTAACATAGTAAAAAAGGCAGGACAAATTTTCGTCTCTTGCGCATTAATATATAGATACTTTTTACTTCAAACTAAATGATGGGGAAAAAATTGCGATCTCTAAAGATAAGCTGATTAAAAAGTTCATTGTATGGCAATATTTTTTCATCGAGTTTATTGCGAAATAAAGAAATTTAAATTTGCAAGGGAATCTAACAAATTAAGTCCATCGAAGTCAATGAAGTTATAAATGGCTTAGAGGATGCAACTTCATCCCCTGAAAATAAAAGGCGCTTTTATTGGAAATAACTTTCATCCAGAATGCAGAATTTGTATAGAAATTTGAGAATTTTTACTTTGAGTAGGAGATAAACAATGTTCTCTTACAAAATACGAAACAAAAAGTCAACAAATAAAAATGTGATGTAAACTTAAAATAGTTTCATCTTTTTTTAAGTGTATACCACATAGTTTTTTTTTTTTTTTTTCTTTTGTAAATATCTATGTAACTTCAGTCAATTTGTTGTTGTTTTATTTTTTTTTTATTCTTGTGAATATCCAAGATTTTTTCTCATTGATAATCTTTGCAGTTGACACTTGCTTTTTGACGGCTGTCCACGGTGGGTGAAAAAAATAAGGAACTTGACTTTGATTGATGTGCAATAGATTGAATATTGATTTGTGGGGACTCTTTCGTGGAACTAAGTTAATAGCTTTGCGTTTTTTATTATAAAGATAAATTACATTAAATAAATTTTATTGCGTGAAAACAATCTTTAAGGATGTCATATAAAGCAGCATTATTGTAGATATTTATGAAAAAAAAAAGAATAAATGAAAAAACAAACAATTATGTATGTTATTACATTTAACTCCTTAGAAGTGAAGGGCCCGAATAAAAGTTTTAAAAATATTTCGGTACACAGACCAAAAAATTACCTCTATAACAAGAAGATTGTCGTATTAAGCTATTTTACAATGAATTCTGATTAAAACAAAAAACGATATGAATTTTCCTTAGAGAAATCGTATGACTATACTTAGAAAATCTTTCAAAAAAATTGTAAAGAAAATCTTAATAAGGTAATAAGATGATAACGCTCATATACTTCAAGAACGGCACAAGTCAAAAAACTAGTTTGTGCAGTTTTCAATTGAAATATTTATTTCGTTCTGAAACAGTGATCGTAAAAGATATTGTTATGAAATTTTTACACAATATGAAGCATGATATAACGAATAATTCTGCATCATTAACTCAAAATTCGCGTTTTTTGATTTGTGCCGTTTTTGAATTGAAGTAAATGAGCGTTACTATTTCTACAGGGTTTATTTTATAAGGTAACGAAGCCTCTGGAAGGTGATAGAAGAGGCCTAGACTATCAAAAAATTGCGCCTAAAGAGGGGTCTAAAATGTACCTCTGAGGAGTCAAAACTGACTTTCTGACTTGTTTGGACCAACCCAACGATTAAGAGAAAACATTTCTGTGGCAAAATTTTATATAATTGTAAGAGCTTTCAGATAGTGAACATGGTTTATAGGGTTCAAAAGGATCTCGCAAAGCTCTGGAGATTTAAAGTTGATATTTTAATTTTTTTTCCCCATTTTTTGACTTTGGCGGCCATTTTAGTATAAAAAGGGTCTATTAATATACCTTTTTATAATTTTTTTAAAATCCTCAATAAATTTCCTTTAATTCGGTAGCACATTTGTTATAGCATTTTTTTTTTTTTTTTTTTTTTTTGATTTGAGGTCGAAAAAAAAAAAACTTTTCTATGTAGCACATATGCGTTGCGCTGCATATGATGCGTGCGCTGTGCTTTATCTACCGGAGCCTTCAACCGTATTGTTCATGAAAACTATTTTTTTCTGACCTCAATTAAAAAATTAATTGGTACATTTATATTACAAATGTGCTACCGAAGGAAATTTAACGAAGTTTCCAAAAAAATAATAAAAACATAAAAAAAGCCAAAGTCAAAAATAGCAAAAAAATTTTATATATCAACTTTAACTAGTAAGGGTGTAAAATTTGGTCTGGCCAAACATTAAATACCCTACACTGCAGTATTTTTAAAATTTTGCTCATATGGGAGGTGCTACGCTTTCTTGTCCGAGTTCGTCTAGTTTTAGCTCAAAGCGTGCATTTATAGTCTTTAGTATTTAAGTGAAGTTTGGTTGGATTATCTCAAAAAACTCATTCAGTATAGCATTTTGAAACTTCTGCTTATATGGGAGGTGCCACGCCCCCTTGTTCAATTGCACCAAATTTTTGTCGAGAGCTTTCATTTATGATACTTAGTGTTTGAGTCGAATTGGGTTCGAATATCTCAAAAAACGCTTTCAGTATAGCGTTTTAAAGCTTTTGCTTATATAGGAGGTGCCACGCCCTCTTGTCCGAATCCGTTCGGTTTTTTTTAAGAGATTGCGCTTATAATTCGTAGTATTTATGCGTATTTTGGTTGCATTGTCGTGAAAAATACTCCTAAAATTGCATTTTGAATAAATTTTTTGTAGGGGCGTTAGGCGTGATCGTTGATCGATTTCGCTCATTTTCAATCCCCCGAGCTATCTTTGACGACGGAGGCAGTATACCAAATTTCATTGAATTATCTTACTCAGTTTTCCCAAAAAGTGTATTTCAACACACAGCCAGCCAGCCAGCCAGCCAGCCTGCCTGCCAGCCAGCCAACCAGACAGACGGACATGGCTGTATCGACTCATGAGGTGCCGCTGATCAAGAATATATATACTTTTCTATATCGGCCACGCCTCCTTCTCTGCGTTACAAACGGACGGACAAAGTGAATATGGGTGATTCTTAGATAACTGTGCTTTTTCGAGTTGTAAAATTGGCAGATATTTTTTTTGGATTTTTGCAAGTTTCTTCATGCTATCTTATGTAAACACACTCTTAAAACTCACCTTTTAAGTAGATCAACAACAAGTGTGAATTTACGGCTTTGAGGTCGAAATTAAGAAATTTTGCTGCCACGTTTGTGACCAAATTGCCACGTTTGTGACATTTTAGCCACAGTATGGAAAAATGATGGTTTTGAAGCGTTTTGATGAGAGATATATTGCATATAATGGCAAATTTACACTTCAAGACTAATTTTGCAACAGTGTCATGTCTCCGGTGGTCCATTTTTTTTATACCCTACGGCCCTAAAGATCAACTATGGTTCCCTGTCCTCTGTTTCAGTAGCCGTTTATGATGGATTAGGATCTCCTAATTACAAATCTGATCTTGATTTTTTTCTATTACATCAGTATCCTTAGTTATCCTTGCTCAAAAGTGAAAAAATCACAGTTTTGACATCTACTTAACAAAAACAGCAACAAGTAAAATTAATTTTTGTCAATGGATTCAGACAGCCGAATTTATTATCAACAAGACAAAATTTACCGTTTTTCAATTGGATTCCCAGTTTCTGAGTTATAAGCCTTTAAAAAAAGGATACCTCTCAATAACACACAAAGGACCAAAAAATTAACAAAAATGGTAAGTTTTATTATTTTTACCAGAAATATATTTCACCACGAAAATTTTAAGCCCTTGCAGACTAAAATCGGATGAAAAAATAAGGCTCTATTGTAGATTTAGTGAATGAACAGATGAAATTTTGATTCTGTGAATTTGCAAAGTAGTAGTTTAGTAGGCTTAGTCACTAAATCTGGAATAGAGCTGTCATTTTTCATGCGATTATGGTCTGCAAAGTCACGAAATTTTTGTAATTAAATATGTTATTGATAAAAATAACAAAATTTGATTTTTTGTAACTTTTCGGTCTCGAAAAATCCTTTGTATGTTATCGAAAGATGTCCTTAAATTAAACGCTTATAACTCGGAAGCTAAGAATCCAATTGAAAAACGGTAAATTATGTCTTGTTGACAATAAATTTGGCTGTCTGAATCCATTAACAAAAATTTATTTTACTTGTTGTTGTTTTTGTTCTATAGCTTTAAGTAGATGTCAAAACAGTGATTTTTTCACTTTTGAGCAAGGATAACTCAGGATTCTGATGGTGTAGAAAAACTTTTGTATTAAAAACATAATTAATAGCCTTCAACTATACATCTGTATACTCAAACTTTATATGAAATATGTTTTTTTGCAGACTGATAAAAAGTGCCACGTTTGTGACATTTTTGATGCGCCACGTTTGTGACATTTTTGCAGTTTATCGCCCATTGTAAAGCACGCTTTTGAGTTCAAGATTTCTCCGAAAGAATTTGGGGTCATGTCTGCAAATCCTACAAAAATATTGTTTCATGCATAAAATAAAATGTCCTACCTGGGAGTGCCGAGTGCCACGTTTGTGACCATAATTTTTAGAAAAACGGTTTTTGTTTATAAAATGCCCTATAAAACGCAAACAGATTTCTTTTTGGACGCGTTCGGACATGATGACGTTTGGGTGATGGATAGTGATCAGAATTAATGCATGTGTATTGCAATCTATTGACTGAAACAGTAGTACCATGCAGTAGTAGCATAATACTTTTAAGAAATTTTTTTTTTCCAAAACTAGGGGACAGTTTTCAATTCGAAATTGTGCCCTCTAAAAATTGTTTAAAACTGCAGATGAGCTTAGAATATTGTAGCCTTAAGTATTTACTTAATATGTGTAGTAACTTGTTTTCTGTTCTATTTCCGTTTTTTGGTCGTTTTTCATCGTTTTGTGTATAAAAAATAGGGGTAGGACATGCCACGTTTGTGACATCTGGGGTATATTTGCAAACTTTCACAATAGACCAATAATTATTTGGTGGTAAAATTGATCCGCTCTATTAGAAAAACATAGTTTCTAACTTATAGCGTAATTTTTTGTGAAAAAAAAAGCCTACTGTATAGGTGAAATCTCCAGAGGACACAAAAAGTACAGTTATCTGAGAATCACCCATATACCCTGGGTGTAGGGTATAAAAATTCAAAACTTTGCGTAATCCTTTAAAATAGAAATCTTATAGATTTTCAAAAAGATTTCTCATCAAATTAAGATGATTTTCGCATAATTTTGTAATGGAAACATTGTTTCAAGAAGAAATCCTATTGAAAAAGATAAGATTTCTTCTTACTATTACGAGGTTCTCAGATAAAAGCTTTAAGAAATTTTAAGGATATTTACCCTAAATTACAAATCGACTCTCTGTTTATGTGTATCGAAGGTATTGTCGAAGGCTTGTTTGTCATTCGCAAATTGGCTCCAAGATAATGCAAATATAGGGTGGAGTGATCCAAAAAAGTCAACAGCTTGATCCTATTCGGAAATATGCATATGAAAAGTTGGAAAACATTTAAAATATAAGCTTTAAATAACATAACCTTGCTAGCGTTTGGCAATTAATTCGAGTAGTTTTTGGCATTTTTAGAGTTTTCAGTGGAAACAGAAAACTGTGAAATAGTTTTGTATAAGGACTCATTTGATGAACATTGCTTTATGATATTAATAAAAATCCACTAAGACTTACGAATTACAAACATTTCTTACCAAGTACTTTGAAATTTACTTTAAAAGTGTCAACATTTTATTGTAAAGCCACATTCCTTTCATCAAGGAATTTTATCTTAAACAATGAGAAAACCATTAGCGCAAACAACAAACAAAATGAAATCCTGTAACGCAATTTAATTGGCAAACACTAAGAATCAACTTGAATTGGACAACAGATTCACTAATGGAAATGTCACATGATGTGCTGCATACGATGACAAATATTTAAATGCTGTTGTGTGTAACCACAAACACATGAACAATTCCTTTTATTCACAATTTGTGCGCATGTACTTGAAAGTAAAAAATTCTCAGACTTCATGCATCATGGGGTACTGGTGAAATCCGAAGCATTTCTGCATACTCTTAATCCATATCATAAACTGCGTACAGTCTGCATGCGTTTGCTTCATGGGACTATGCAGCATGATCCTTTACGGTGCGCTTACAACGAATATTGTTGTTTGTAATATAAAAAGTGTGTTTTTGTGTTTTTATTGTTGTTTTACTCAAAAACACTGAACAGTAAGCTCCGACCATCAATGTATTTTCATTGTTGGTAGCTAATAATAAAAAGTAATATTCTGCCCAGCTTGGTTGACTACCTAGGTTCGATAAGAGGTCTGAAATAAGTTTAATTAAAAACTATTTTTATGCTTATACCGCAGGAAGCTAGTTACGTTTTTATAAATAATGTGACACTTTCGACTGTGAAACTCATGACCTTTTTTATCGCTAGATTTTGGTAGAGAAGTTTCTGGTTATAATGATGTATCAGTTTATATTTGAAAAAACATTTGGAAACAATGAAAATCTTATATTCACTCTATATTTAAATCATATAGAGTAGAACGGGGTAATGTCGTGCAGAGGGTAATGTCGTGCACTGGCTGTTTTAGCACAAAGAATTGAATGATTTACCAACTGTTCGTAAGATAGGGACCTGCTGACCTACTGAGCTTATGCATATAATACTAGCAATTTTCACCAGTTCGTCTCTACAGAGTAACCTTTCTTTCAAAACGCACGCTTTCGGGACGATAAAAGTGTTTTTTCATCGGGTCAGAAAAATAATTTTCCTTGCGGGAAAATATACCAGGTAAGTGTTTTCTGAAACGAAACATCCTGCCAAAGAAAAGAAGTATTTGGTTTTCGAAAAAAATTTTGGGCTTCACCGAGTTATCGAAGTTGACCTTTAAAACGACCATTGGGGTAATGTCGTGCACATTCACTTACACAAACACAATTTCTCGCTACACAAATGTTGTTACACATGGATGTAACCAACAAAATTATCTTTCGATCGGATGCTTACTCGTCGCATTCGCTTGAGATGTACGGCTTTACGAGCATGTCAAAGTTGAGTGCACGACATTGCCCCGTTCTACTCTACTTATTAGTTTTAGGGTAAGGTACTCATGACAATATAAAAACTTTTCCTTTGCCAATAATTCTATAGTTTTTTCTAGGATTACTCTTTGGTATTTCAACTACTCGGAAACCGTTAGCGTCGATTTCTTCTAAGTAAGGAACTCCAACGCATAGCTTTCATCTCCGGGTAAAGTATACCTTATGACAAAGCAAACACTCAGAAATAGTTAAAAAGAACCTCCAGAAATGCCTGCTTGAGTATTATAGGGACATTAAGAACGTGCCCAGACGCACTTTCCATCACCTAATGGTTAAGAAAGAGGCAGCCTATGCTACCCTTGGACGACCTTACTTACACCAATTTAAAGAAGGAAATCTAACAAAAAATTTAAAAATTCTGGATGTATCCTGGGATACACCATGTTTAGCAGTCTTCGTTAAGATGGGTAAAAAGTTTGTTTTCTTTAAATAGTTCAAAAAGTATAACTTCAAAACAAATCCTACAGATCTTCTTTCAGAAGGGGACACTTTTGGCACCGTCATACGCATTTTCTCGGACAGTTGGCAAGTCCTAAATCCTCAATGGCATTTTAAATATACTCAAAGTTAGTATAGGAGCGTTTTAAACGTCTCTAAGCTTATCTCGTCTCGCACCATATCAAATGCGAAGCTACATCAAGAGAGCTATAGCAGAGATCAATCTGGGCAAGTGCAGATGGATTGGTCATGAATGGAATCCACAAGGCAGTAGAGGACGTGGTAGACCGAAAACTCTGTCACTCTAACCTAAATACCATTACACGAGAGGCATAAGCGCAATGAAAGGGTAGCTTAACCAAGGGAGGCACACTCAATGCTTTTGTAGGCCCAAAACCTTTCTGCGGAATGAAAAATAGTATAAAAAAAATTTATTTCGGGAACGGGTGGAAAATAGCCCTTAATCGCGAAAAAAAACTATGAAACAGCAGCGGGCGTCTTGTTTACTTGTGCAGTAATGTGAATTCCGATAATAGAGCGTGACACCTCTCACATAAGAAAAATATTCAAAAAGGCCCTGTACTAAATTCAAAACATTATAAGTATGTACTAGGTGTAGGATAGTTAGTTTTTGGTAAGACAAAGATAAAACTATTGGAAGGGTTTTAGTTTTAATCACGAATTAGGCTGAGCGGTCCTGCTGAGCACTCGTAAAGTTCGTGAGCTCTTCACTTTTAGAGTAAGCGATCAGGAGGTTATCTCTCAGCAATATATAAGGTACTTTGAGGTACGAATTGATACCAGAATATCTTTTAAAGTGCACCTGGCTGTTGTTGGTGAAAAAGCGGCAATGAATTTCTATCTCGTATCATGACAAATATGGGTGGACCACGTGCAATAAAGCGGAAGCTGTTGGCTAGAATTACAAGTTCCATCATCCTCTACGATGCGCTGGTCTGGGCTGATGTAACACAGAAAGAATCTTATCTGTCGCTTATCCAGTTAACATACCGTCCAAGCGCACTTGGACGACGCTATCAGAGTGATTGCAGGAATGGTGCCAATAGATATTCTGGCATGCGAACTACAGCGCACATACAACGCACATACAACGCACATACAGCGCACATACATCGCAACCACAAACGCCTCCATGGCGAACGAGAAAATGCGCAGCATTCAATAAGTGGCAGCGAAGATGGGATATATCGGAAAAGAGAAGATGAACATTTCCTCTAATCCTAAATATGGAAGCATAAATCGATCGTAAGCACGGAGAGGTTGATTTTTGCCTAACACAGCTACCCAGTAGACATGGATGTTTTAAAAAATATTTTCATCGATTTAAATATGAAGAAGACCCCTTCTGCCCTGACTGCCCTGGTGAAGCTGAAGATGTCAAACACAATTTGTTGAATTGAACATGTTTCAGAGAAATGATTCGAGAAATGCAAGAAGCCTTTGCTGAGAAGCCTTTCACAGAAAGAACACCGGTTTATTGAAAGCACTTCTGCACGCAGACATCTCCAAATGAAAGTACCATTGAGATTATGTACGGTCTAGACCGACCAACTGACAGATAACTATGAATCACAATTGAGCAATAATGCTCTAGATAGTAATACTTGACGGTAGTTCCAGGAATAGCAACCCGTCCTGACTAGAGGAGTTTTTCCAGCGGGTTTGAGTCTCGCACGTTCTCACAGAAGTGGAATTTAAAAAGAAATAAAACTTAACAAAAATAAAATCTAAAAAATTTAACTAAAAAAAAACTTTACAAAAAAACTCCTAAAAACCTGTTCATACAATAGAGGGAAAGATACGATTTCTCCCTGTGCACCCACCCAACTTGTGATACCCAATCCATATAAGGAATATCACCCGCAACCAACCAATCGCTTATCATCCTATCCCAAAATCACCAACAAAACGTTGTGAGTACGTTTATGCTAAAAAATGTCAAACTTTATTATGGTGTTGCCAGATTTTAGCTATTGACATTTGTGTTGCCAGTTCCCGAAATAAAAATAGTTTCCTCGTATATGTAACTTAGAACCAGAAAATAACCGAAAAACGCACCGTAATTTACCAGAAACTGCAAAAAGTAAGCAGCGACATTTGTGTGTTGATAACCAACTGACTGGGAATTTTGTATGCAAATTCATTCAAGTGATAACCAAGTGGATGGCATTCATATTGCAACCCCTGGCCACTTTTGCAGCAGCTTAACCTACTGCAATCTTAAATTGCTTGTTGTTCTTATAGATATTTGTTGCTGTAGCTGGTGTAAGTCATTTACTTTGTTGTGTTTACGTTGCTTGCCGAAATGCACTCTTGTTGAGTACCAATTTGAAAGGATGTTGGAAAAATTCGCATGCCATTCTTGGGATATTCGAGTGCTTGTTTACAAACTAATACCGGACTAGCACTACCTTGGGCATCATTTTAAAGAACTCAGAAAGTATTTAACCTTAAAGGACAACAACACAACACATAAAAACGAGCAGTTAGATTAAAATTGCTTGATTTTACTACCGAACTACAACAAAATTGTTTCATTATTTTTTTTCAAAACTACCTACCTATCAGCATTTGAAAATATTTTTGCATTTTTTCTTAATAAATATTTCTGCCAACCACAAATTAAACAAAAAAAAGAACATTTCTTTTTTTGTATTTTTTAAGTCTTCAAGTGCACCAGGGCGTACCGCATTACTCCTCATGCAACATTCAGAATGTTCCATGCAGCATAAAGCCCTATACCTGCTGCATAGCTACAGTGTTGCTACGTTGTTGTTATGCTGCTGCTGCTGTAACCTAAATTTTCGTACACAGCCAAGTGTGAGTGAGTGCGTGCAAGCGAGTGTGAGAAACGTCAAGCTACCGTTAAATGTCATCATTTAAAGTTACTCGGGCATAATGCATGTACCACTTAGGGTAGACTGAGGTAAATTGTGTCATTATACTTCTTTGCAATATACTAGTAAGAAGTATTTAAGACATATGTTAAATTGGGGCAGTTATCCTGCAAATGATGAGAATACTTTTCGTAGAAAGTGTCTGATAGAAGACAATCAATCACAAAACGTTAACAAAGTCCGATCTTTGACTGAATGATTTCATAAAGATTATCATCAGGAACCGTATGAAGCACAAGGCCACAAAGTAACGATTTAATGGCATATCGTGCGTAAGTCGTGTTAAGCACTCATGGAATTTTTGTTAAGAATTGATTTAGATTTCATTATGAAAAGTCTCAGTCAAGCACCATTTCAGATTTTGGGATTCTGAAAAATTTAAAGAAGATCCATTGTTTTTGTAAAAAAAAATTTTTTTCATTTGGGCTACCATTTAATCCACACTGAACAATGTTTTTGTGTGGTTTATGGTCTCATCGGTTCATATTTCTTAAAAAGTTCTACTGGTCAGAACGTAGCTGTGAATGGCGCCTGTCAAATTGTTGTTCTAATGGCCTTAAATCGAACCGTGTAATCTTAGCTCTAACAAGAATTCGCTAATTTTCACACGCTTCATACCCGGAAACTTTGTGCCTAAATGACCTATAGACTCTTCCTTTTTGAACTATATGTAAACACGTAAATCAATATGAATAAGGTGGCTACGATTGAGGAAATTAATTTCGTCATTTACCCAATATGTACATACATACCTCTCGTAATGCTCGAATGGATCATTGAAGATGGAAACTTCGGAGCATACTATGTTAACCGAAGTTACGGGCAATATTTCAAAGAGATAACCTTGCAAAAATAAATGCAAAGAATGTTTCGTTTGGAAACACAGATTACCCGATTAAATTAATTTTTTTGTTGTTTAGTTCTTGAATAAAATGCTAGTAAGGGTGGTATCTTTGACCTGGACAAAACTAAATACCCAACACTGGATTTCAAGTATATTATTAACCACTTGGTTGATAAATACTATGCAATATTCTTGTACGTGCAAGTTTTTATTAAAATAAATAGTTTTATTTTTTCATAACTCTTAGAAGATTATAGGAACAAATTGCTTATATGGGAAGTGCCACGCCCTCTTCTCCGAGTTGACCTAGATTTCGCGTAGAGCTTGCATTTACTAAAGGGTTTTTCAATAAGAGCGCTACAAAAGTTTTTTAAAATAAAACAATTTAAAATAAAGCAATTTTCTCGACACTACCGGCACTTCTTTGTCTCACTGGCACGGGAAAATTTTGTACTGTGCCTGTGGATTAAAATTTTTCCACTAGACGCTCAATTGGTGATCTGGTAGGACGATTATGACGACCATAAATTGGACGTAGCTCTCTTAAAGTTTAGGCCACTGACTCTGAATATCGGTAGTAAATTTTAATAATTTCTACTCATTGTTGGCTCGTATATCTTTCCATGATGAAATGGCAAACCTTACTGAAGAGAAATGTCAAGAGAGCGGGAAAAAATATGGCGTCGTTTGCTGTCCCTATCAGTCTACTTTTATAGCGTCCCTGTTGAAAAACCCTTTATTTTGGGTGAAATTTGGTTAGGTTTTCTTAAAAGATTTTTCAGTATAGCATTTTGAAACTTTCGCTTATATGGGAGGTGCAGCGCCCTCTTGTCTGAGTTCGCCTAGTTTTTTTTCAGAGCTTGCATTTATTGATCTGAGTGTTCGAGCGCAATTTGGATGGGTTATCTCAAAAAACGCTTTTAGTATAATATTTTGAAACTTTTGTTTATATGGGAGGTGCCACGCCCTTTAGTCCGAATTTGCCTAGTTTTTTTGCTCACAACTTGTACTTACTATCTCTAGTATTAAAGAGCATTGTGCTTCTATTTTTGCAAATAATGCTCTTATTATTTAATTTTGATTATATTTTTTGTATGTGTGGTAGGCGTGTCCGTTGACCGATTTCGCTCGTTTTCAAACCCCCGAGCTAACTTTTACGACGGAGGCAGAGTGCTGACAGACGGACATGGCTATATTGACTCAGGAGGTGACGCTGATCAAGAATATATATGCATTTCCATACCTGCCACGCCTCTTTCTCTGCGTTACAAACGGATGGACAAAGTGAATATACCCTGGGTGTAGGGTATAACTAGTGAGGGTGTTACCTTTGGCGTGGCCGAACATTGAAAAACCCTACACAGCAATATTTTGAAAATTTTGCTAATATGGGAGGTGCTACGTTCTTTTGTCTGAATTCACCCAGTTTTTTCTGAGAGTTTGCATTTATAGTCCTTAGTATTTGACTGAAATTAAGTTGGGTTAAATCGAAAAACGTTTTCAGTATAGCGTTTTGAAGCTTTTGCTTATATGGGAGGTGCCACGCCCTCTTGTTTGATTTCACCAAGTTTTTGTTGAGAGCTTGCGTTTATAGTTTTTAGTATTTGAGTAAAATTTTGTTTGATTATCTCAAAAAACGCTTTCAGTATAGCGTTTTGGAGCTTTTGCTTATATAAGGGGTGCAACGCACCCTTGTTCGAATTCGTCCAGTTTTTGTTTAGATCTTGCTCTAATAATTCGTGTTATTTATGTGTATTTTGGTTAAATTATCGTGAAAAATACTGCTAAAGTTGCATTTTGAAGATATTTTTTGTGTGGGCGGCAGTCGTGTTGGTTGACCGACTTCGCTCATTTTCGATCCCACGATCAACTTGCTACCGTCCCAGTAAGCTCGTTGTTCCGATGCATAACCTCTGTCTACCCTATGATTAAATAACAAGTTAATGTTTCCACAATTTTGCATCCAATTTAATTAGCTACACGTTACGATTTCCACGAGTTACTTTTTTTTCCAGAAATACTGCAAAAAATTCCATAATACGAGTAGAGTAGAAAAAAGAAATATTTACAATTTTTGTTAAAAATTCTTAGGAATGCCATTCTGCATTTCTTTAAGTTCATGTGAAACTACAAATTCCACGTTGAAATTTTATACGCTTTCATTGGCAACGCTTTAAAGGGTGCATGACTAATATAGAAAAATACTAGAGCGAATCAATTTGTTCGACATGAAAATTGTTGATATGGATCAGTCAGCTTTCGTATTTAACATTAAATTCTAAACTAAAAACTTTTAGGGACCTTGGCGCTTCGGTGAATTTCAAGGCGGCTTGATGGTTTTCATAACCTTTGCTAACTGATTTTAAGAAATAATTTGATTTTAAGTTAATCTTACTTATTAAAAAAGTATAACCTGTTGCAAGCTCTGAATTCAGAGGTTCGATGGTACTCTTTTTTACAATGAGATTCCGTATTCAAACATTCAAATCGGTTCAGTTTTACAGTAACCACACAATTTTTACAGTGAACACTTATTTTTTACTTTCAACTCACAGAATTTTGCTTCTGAGAAGCGTACTTTTGGAGAGATCGCAAGAGCGTTGTAGGAAAAACTGGATCTTTTTTATCGATTTTTTGAAGTCTATGAATATCAGTTAGACAATACAGTCCATAAAAACTTAATTTAAAAAAACTTTTTTTTCGAATTTTGGCCAGCTTTTAAGGATTTTGATCCAGTGTTTGGCGTCATCAAAGTAATTAGAAAGAATCGAATTCAATGAAGACGATTCATTTTAATCATATGCATCAACTATGTAGTTCTACACACGAAAAAACTGCTTGAACTGCTACTATACAAAAGCTTAATGCATTTTTATAAGAGGGAGTGTCACCTCCCATTAGCGGTGCGATTTATCTTAAGTAATGAATAATTATTTCACACAAGTACAAAAAAAAACTGGTTAAGGTGTAATTTTTGGCCTGGCCAAATATAAAATACCCTACACAGCAGTATTTTGAAAACTTTGCTTATATGGGAAGTGCCACGCCCCCTTGTCCGAGTTCACTCAGTTTTTCTCGGAGCTAGTATTTACAGTTCTTACTGTCTGAGTGAAATTTAGCGGATTATCTCAAAAACCGTTTTCAGTATAGCGTTTTGAAAATTTTGCTTATATAGGAAGTGTCACGCCCTCTTGTCCGAGTTCGTCTAGTTTTGGCTCAGAGCGTGCATTTATGGACCTTAGTATTTGTTGGATTAGTTGGATAATCTCAAAAAATTCTTTCAGTATAGTAAATATTTTGAAACTTTTAATCTTGTCCTCTTGTCCAAGTTCACCCAGTTTTTGGTGAGAGCTTGCGCGTACGGTTTCTAGTCATGATGTGTATTTTGGTTGCATTGTCGGAAAAAATACTCCTTAAGTTGCATTTTGAATATATTTTTTGTATGGGCGGTAGGAGTGTCCGTTGCTCAGTTTTCCCAAAAAATGTATTTCCATGCACACCCAGCCAGCCAGCCACCCAGCCACCCAGCTATCCACCCAGCCAGCTACCCAGCCAGCCAGCCACCCAGCCATCCAGACAGACAGACGTTAATGGCTGTATCGACTCAGGAGGTGACGCTGATCAAGAGTATATATACTTTTCAATACCTGCCACGCCTTCTTCTTTGTGTTACAAACGGAAGGACAAAGTGAATATACCCTGGGTGTAGGTATAAAAAGGCTTTGTACACATACCTTGTATAATTTTTGAGAGTTTCGACAGAAGTCGTGGTATCTTCCATGCATTTGCTAAAAGTTATTCTGACAAGCGCTAGACATGAATTACTTCAATATATTCTTTTATGTTCACAAATAATCTTTCATGATTCACCAAATTTTAAAAAGAAAAAGTTTCCAATTTTTTTTTTTTATGTGTCTACTTACTTGCCGATCAAAGATTTTATATTTCGTAAAAGAATTTTATACTAAACTCATAAATCCTCCTATCGATAACTTGGCAGCTTCAGCTCTTCCTATAATGTACAAAGGCAGACATTTTTATTACACATAATCGCCTCTTCGAACTCATCCGTTTGTGTTGCACGATTTTGGTGCACAGCTGGTATATCGCCAAAAAGTACTTAAATCATACTTCTCGTAGTAACAAGAATTGTGTAGTATGTGCACTTCATTTTTGGTGTTGCATCCTTACATCCGTACGTTTAATACCTTCGCCTTGTAGTCAGTCAGTCAGTCAGTGAGCTTGCGATGTAACATGAAGCACCATCTTTTATGGCACTGGCATCAACATAATTTTCAGATAACTCTTAATGGATACAAAATGCAAGTTATGGTCTTAAGTGACGCAGTAAAGAGTTGAGCTGAGCGTACTCATCACTCATATCGCACATGTGCTATGCAATTTTCCACAAGTGCAACATGACATTTACGTTCCAGCAGCAACTTAATGACCGTTATCGATTTGCCGTGATGCATCTGTATATGAGATTGATTTAATGTGAGATTTTTAAGTTCAGCAGAATTGTAGACGAAGACGATATTTGAAATTTAGGCTTTAATTATTGCTATCATTTTTTAAAAGATCAACTAATTGAATGTAATGCAATTGAAAGCATAAATAATTTGCATTCTCGTCGAAATGTCTTTGTTCTTAATTAACTCATTTAATTCTTCACAAATCTTCTGCACTAATATATAACTAATAAGTTCCTCTTAATTGCATTGCAATCAAACTAAACTGGCCGGTTGGATATTGAAACTTTCACGAAAATTCGTTTAACTGTACAAGAGTCTGATTATCAAAGGGGGAACATTTCAAGCACTTTGTAAGAATGCACTTTCAAAGTACTTGATCCCATAAAAATTTACAAACGCGTGCAGAATAATATTTTGTAGAAAGCTTTTGAATGCCAAATTTAGTTTGGAAATACATTTTTGTTGTAAAATTTGAGTAAATTTATTCTTATCAAAAATTTTGATTCAAAATAAAGGAACAAACAAAAAAAGGACAAAATTTTGCACGTCTACATCAAATCACAGAGGTCCCTAAACTGATGTGTGTATATCTGTACTTAGGACCCAGAGTTCAAATACCGGTTTATGATCAAAAAACACTTAAAATGAGTTCAAAATTGCAACAGATTAACCTCTCATGCATATGTTGTACAACAACAACACTTTTAGAATGCATATTCCTCTTGTCTTACGGTATATTTTTCCAAACGAAGTATGTCAAAAATATCTCAGAAGCCTTTGCTTTAGTTTTATGTTCTACTTTGGCATGTCATGAAAGTTTTTGTGCTTCATTTTATGATTTTCATTCATTGAAGTCAAACGATTTTGAAGCAGTAAATTTGTGCAGTAAGCAAGTGCTTTAATTTTTGTGAAATCTTTAAATGACTTCACTGGTGATTTTTTCTCAACGACACACAGTTGTCTAGAATGCTACTCTAGCTGGTCATAACTCTTTTCTGATTAATTTTTATAAAAAAAATATCAGATTTTATGTTTTGGGGGTCGCTGACTCTAAATTTGAAAACGATTTTTTAAAAATCAAAATGGCGGCTCCAAAATGGTTTACAATTTTCTTTAAAATTAATTATATTACGACAAAATTGTGGCTAAGGCGGCTTTTGAAGTTGCTGATTTTGAATTCGGTATCATCTTTTTTGTGAACAATATGACGGATCCAAAATGGCGGACAATTTTCTTAAAAATTTACTATTACGACAAAATTGTGGTTAAGAGGGCTTTTGAGGTTTCTGATTTCGAATTCAGTATCATCTTTTTTTCTAAACAAAATGGCGGATTTAAAATGACGGAAAATTTTTTTTCCAAAATTGATTATATTACGACAATATTATGGCTTCATCATCTTTTTTGTAAACAAAATGGCGGACAGTTTTCTTAAAAATTGACTATTATTTTGGTCTACAATATAGGTGGGCGTGTCCTTGATACGATCACGCCCATTTTCATCAAGTGACTTAATGTTATCAATACTAACTCAGATATTAAATATTGTTGTTGTACCTGAAATATTCACAAAGTTATGGCGCTTTAAAATTTTTGGTTATATGTCCTTGACCCGACTACGCCCATTTTCAAGAAATAAATAGATGCTACCAATACTATTTCACACTTAAATGATCTAGCCGTTGCAACTCCATAAAACTTTTTAATTGAGGGGTATATGTAGAAGCAAAGTCGACAATCTCCATTTTTTTTATGAATGCATCTGAGAATGCCATCTAGTAGCATTTGATATATTTGACCAAATACTTCTCTATCCAATATATATCTAAGGTTGAAAACTGCCTAGAGCTCCGCCAAAAAATAATATTATTTTTTCACCATTTTTATTGGTTTTAGCACCTAATGAAGTCATGTACCTAATTTCAGCGAAATCGAAGGGGGCGTGGCAGTTTTATTATTACAAACCCAGCAATGTCCTCTTGATTGAAACAAACACGACAATCTCCAAATTTCTTATCGAATTTGTACATAAACACCTATGAGGATTTGGTTTAAACTTGGTTTACTTCCTCATCTAACTCTTTTCTACAGAATTGCAAAACATACAGTATACGTATACTAAATTCGTGTATTTTCAGAGATACACGTTTTTGTTAGTTTTCACAAAATTGAAAAAATTGGAGATTGTTGCCTCTGCTTCTATACCCCTCAGTTATAGTCCACAGAGTGCAAAATTCGTAAATTTGGGAAATAAATTAGAGATTTTTTGTGATGATTCGAATATCTATTTTGTATTAAAAAAAAAAAATAACATCGGAGAACGCAAATCTTCAGAAAATAAATCAAATTATTCTTACTCTGAGCTTCAGGAGGGAAAATCATTTAGTTATAAAGATATGTATGTACACACATTTAAACTTTCACATACTTTAACAGATTTTTTGAAAAATTTAACATCAAGTTTAAGACCCGAAAATTTAGAAATGGTATTATTTCTTGGTTTTCTGGTACTTGGAATATGCTACGTAGATATTTAACTTTAAATTTGTGCAAACAAAAATACCACTTTCTATACAAAAATTTTCGGAGTTATGACCAGCTAGCGCTCTCTTATAGACCACTGTGCGACATCATTTAATAAAGAAGTGAAATATTTTAAAAAACAGATAAAAATATTATTCATACTATTTTTAGGGGCTAAAATAGATCTGTCGTTTGTGTACAACATGGCGCATTAAAGGGTGTGTTTTGTAGTTTTATTTTTGTATGAATTTGGGCTCTTTTAGTTCCTTTTTTAGTGAAACGGCCGGTGTTATGGCTTCTTTCCGTAAATCAAATTTGTTGAGGACCCACGGACGGGATTAAGTGTAGATGAAATAAACCAAATATATCAGTTTTATTGATTTCTTATCTCAAAAAATTTATTTTTTATACCATTAATCACAATTTGCGCCGTTCAAAATTAAAATGTGCAAGTCCAAAACGAGGCAAAAGTAATGTCATATAAATTATGTGCATAATGATCGGTTATTTGGTCGATTTAATTTTTTCAACAACTCCATATCACCAAGTAAATTTTTCGTGGAAACAGAAATCAATTCATCCCTAACAAAATGTCAGCCAATTAATATTATGACATTACTTTTGCCTCGTTTTGGACTTGTACCATTTTCATTTTGAACGGCTCATTTCCTCAATTTTTGGTTTCTTTAAGCCATTTTTCCTGCGTTATTCTTTGTTTTCGTATATTTTATATACTTTGCAACCTCAAAAAGGAATAATTGTATATGAAATTAGCTAAATACTTGAGTTTGATGGATTTTTAATAAAAAAAAAAAAAAAATTTACTCCAATATTGCACCATGTTGTATGAGTACAACATTTTTTAAAACTCAGGTAGGATACTTACTTTAAAAATTTAATGTTACAGAAAAAACTCTTAAAAAAAATGTAGATGCCAAAAAAATAAGCGATGGCACCCCCGCAAACATAACATGATTCATATTTCTCAGAATATAAAGGGTTTTTCAATAGAGACGCTACAAAAGTAGATCGATAGGGACAGCAAACGACGCCATTTTTTTCCCCGCTCTCTTGACATTTCTCTTCAGTAAGGTTTGCCATTTCATCATGAAAAGATATACGAGCCAACAACGAGTAGAAGTTATTAAAATTGACTACCGAAATTTGGAGGCAGTGGCCTCAACTTTAAGAGAGCTACGTCATCTTCAGCGATGAGGCTAATTTCTGGCTGAATGGCTTCGTCAATAAGCAAAATATTCGTTATTGGTCAGGCAGCAGTCCACACGTACTTCATGAGTCACCATTGCATCCCGAAAAAATTACGGTTTGGTGCGGTTTATGGGCCGAATTGGATGATATGGACTTGGACAGTATGTAGTTTCAACAGGACGGCGCCACAAGCCACACAGCGAATGTCACAATCAATTTATTGAAATCCAAGTGTGATGAACGTGTTATCTCACGAAATGGCCTAGTCGATTGTCCGCCTCGGTCGTGCGATTTGACTCCGTTAGACTATTTCCTGTGGAGCTATGTCAAGTCTATGGTCTATGTCAACAAGCCAACGACGATTGATGAACTTCATACGAATATCGATCGTGAAATTGCACCAGTATCGGCCGATTTATGCTTGAAAACTGTCGAAAATTGGGTTCAGCGTCTGGACTTCTGCAAGCGTGCCCGTGGTGGTCATGCAAAAAAAAAATCGAGTTCCATAGACATCGAATGTACTTTCACAGGAATAAAGAATTTCATTGATATCCAAAACCATTTTTGTTTTATTTAAAAAACTTTTGTAGCGCTCTTATTCAAAAACCCTTTATTTGAAAAGATGAAGCTTGGGGCGTCGCTCCGCTCATTATACCCTACACCAAGGGTATATTCACTTTGTCCTTCCGCTTGCAACGCAGAGAAGGAGGCGTGGCAGATATAGAAAAGTATATATATTCTTGATCAGCGTCACCTTCTGAGTCGATATAGCAAAGTCCGTTTGTCGGCACTCTGCCTCCGTCGTAAAAGTTAGCTCGGGGGATTGAAAATGAGCGAAATCGGTCAACGGACACGCCTACCGCCCATACAAAAAATATGTTCAAAATGCAATTTTAGGAGTATTTTTCACGACAATGCAACCAAAATACGCATAAATACTAAGAATTGTAAGCGAAAGCTCTGAGAAAAAATTTAACGAATTCAGACGAGAGGGCGTGGCACCTCCCATATAAGCAAAAGCTTCAAAACGCTATACTGAAAGCGTTTTATGAGATATTCGGACCAAATTCGACTCAGACACTAAGTATCATAAATGAAAGCTCTCGAAAAAAATTGGGTGCAATCGGACAAGGGGGTGTGGCACCTCCCAGATAAGCAGAAGTTTCAAAATGCTATACTGAAAGAGTTTTTTGAGATAATCCAACCAAACTTCACTCAAATGCTACAAACTATAAATGCACGCTCTAAGCTAAAACTAGACGAACTCGGACAAGAGGGCGTGGCACCTCCTATATAAGCAAAAGCTTCAAAACACTGTACTGAAAACGTTTTTCACTCAGACACTAAAAACTATAAATCCAAGCTCTGGACAAAAACTGGGTGAACTCGGACAAGAGAGCGTAGCACCTCCCATATGAGCAAAATTTAAAAAATACTGCAGTGTAGGGTATTTAATGTTTGGTCAGGCCAAATTTTACACCCTTACTAGTTTTTCTATTAAGTTTAGGGCCTTCCCCTGATTAATACTAACATACATATGTCATACATATTCTGCAGCACATTTGAACTCATTTTAATTGTCTTTTTGGCTATAAATCGGTTCTCCGATTCAAATCTTTATACTTTACTTCAGAATGTGATAACTAGAAAATTCATAGTCCAATTTTAAAAGTTAAATAATCAGGCATGTTCTGATTTCCGATTTACTTCGGAATTGGAATGAAAGCAATCTTCAAGAGCTTTGCATTGCGGCAAATAAGATGGAATCGGATTTGTTTTTCAACAAATAAAGTGTATTAATGGTTTTTATTTGATTTACCGAAACATAAATCCGATTTGGTGTTAATTATGGAAATGCGGAGCTCTTGAAAATTGCTTTCATTCCGATTCCGAAGTAAATCGGATTTCAGAACATGCCTAAATATAAATTGATAAAGAAGATTATCGCCTTTCCGCGGAACTGCGCCAGTTAAAGCTTTCTGAAACTTCAAGCAAAGATGTCTCGAAATCTTCTAGAGTCAAGACCTGAGGTTTGAATAGAGCGCCTAAAAAAGAAGGGATACATACACGTATGCATGTCTAGGCAAAAGTTCATTACGTTTTTATTATTTTGTATGTATTTCTATGTAATTTTTCTTCACCTAATTGAATTCGCCGATTTATCTTCCATATTTATCTTTTATGCATTGTGTTGAAATATTAGAACTATTGCGAAGTTTCCAACTACATATGTTGTATTGCACTTTGGTGTTGGTTTGGCTGCAGAGCTTAAAAGTAAGTTTTATTTGGCTGCAGTGCTATTAAGTCTTAGTGTTCAAAGTAATATGCAAATTGAAATAATTTACTTATATAAAATATTTAGTTATACGAAATACATGTGAAACACATGATTTTTAGTGATGAGCAAAATTAGTCTTGGTCTTGCTAATTTTGCGAGACCAAGACCAAGACCAAGACGCTGATATTTTTGCAAGACCAAGACCAAGACTGCTATGGTCTTGGTCTTGGTCTTGCAAACGATAATCGTCAAGACCAAGACTGTTTTTCAGTCTTGGTAATTTATAGTTAAAAGGTGTTTCACGCCCGTTTCGAAGATAAAATCATCTCTCAATTTGAATTTTGGCGTCTTAAAAACCCAACTGCTTTGGAAAAATATGGTTTTGAAACTTTGAGTACTCAATATCTCTAGAAATTTTTTCAAGACCAAGACCAAGACCGAGACCAAGACCTAATGAGCAAGATCAAGACCAAGACCAAGACTCAATATCAAAACCAAGACCAAGACTCAATGTGCAAGAGCAAGACCAAGACCAAGACTGCTATTGTCTTGGTCTTGGTTTCCTCATCACTAATGATTTTACGTTACGAGTTGCTCGTTCGCGGATGCGGCTATTCGAGCCCAGATGTTGAATTCGTAAAATATCATAGCAAAATTTTAAAGACTAAATTTTGCTACAATTTTTACGAACGCTGAATAAAACTTAAGCTGGATGCTTTATTTTTTTGAAAAGTGTTTGAATTTAATTTTATCTATAATTTTAGATTAAAATCAAAATGTTTATGTATAGAAAATATCATACGTGAATTTATTTTATCAAAACAGTTGCATTGATTTCTATTACATTGTAGCTGACAGCTATTTCGTTGATTGCATTTTCTATTTAATTTTTTATTTTCCCACGGTTTTTATTCCGAGATTGAAGTACATTTTTATGTTGAAAAAGTCTGTTTTGTTTTTAATATTTTTACACAGAACCGAGTATTTTGTTGCGAACTTTTATGTAATTACAGTGTAAATTCGTTTAGTTGTGTGAAAATGCAAAACATCAATGGCAGCAACAGTGTAAGCAAAATTTTAAATTCTTCTCCTGCAGCATATTTTTAGCGTTTGCAATCAGTGCCAGTTTTATTCTGGAAAAATAAAAAACGAAAAAAATAAATAAAAACACTATGAGCTTTAATTGATAAAACCTAAGGGGATAAAAAAATACAAATCTGACAATTCCATTGTATTGATTTGTTTTTGCAATTTCAAGCGTTGCAAAGTTTGGTGGAAAACTTAAAAAAAAACATGTAAATTTGTAGTTTTTACAATGTATAGTCATTTTAAAAACATTTGCTTTAAATAATTCAAAAGTATGCATATATATGTTTTTTTAAAAATTTTTATTTGGTATTTAAAATTCTCGAAAGAAGATGGTACAAACCAAAAATGTTTAAATTCGAGGTTGCGTTTTAAAATCATATTTTAATAAATAGAATATTGGCATATTCGAGTATTATGCCTTTTTTGCCTTTCCTTTTTCTTCCTGTGTAATAAATATTTTTATGTCATATTTTGTTATTTTTAAGTTAACTGCACTGGTATGATTATCCATTTGGGTCAATTTTCAGCTGCAAATTGAATCACTACATATAGGATTGAACCATAAAATTGTTCAATTAAAGCGCAATTATTTTAACATTCGTTGCTGATGAATTTCTCAAATTTTTTTGTTGTGGCATGTGGTTTTTTGTGCGTCTTTTTACTGCAGTTAATTTAAAAATTTGTTTTCCAGCGGTTTTAACAGATTTTTTTGGGCTTTACGTTCTGCTTCTGCTCACAGTGTTGACGTGATTGAAAGTCGTTTACATTGGATGAAATAATTATGCAGTTTTGTTATAACACTATACGACAAGATTTTGATATGTTTTCGGATGTTGAATTCACAGAACACTCCCCTTGTGCCGCGTCTAGATTCTAATGATCCAGACCACAAAACCTCTGGATTGAATACCTATCCATTTTAATCTATTTCAAATTTCTGTTACTCAAAATCTGAGGTAGCTTTACGAATGGTTACCGGACATAATCCCAACGGACATAACCCCCATGGCCAAAATGGGGATTATGACCGAAAAATTTTCGGACATAATCCCCATTTTTCGGACATAATCCCAATGGGGGTTATGTCCGAAAAATTTAATTAAGATTGAACAAAATTTTTGCAATAAACCATTTAAAAAATTTATATGGTGTTGGATATTATAGACTGATCCGCGGCCGAAGGCCGCCGCGAAGCCGGTGTTGGATTTTTGGGAGTTTTAAATCCTGAGTTGCGGCCGCAGGCCGCCCACTTACCCCTACCCTTATGTAAAATTACTGTGGAATTTTTGGGAGTTTTAAATCCTGAGCTGCTTTTGTTGTCGATAACAAAATATCGTTATGGGGACTATGTCCGTTTTTTCCTGGGGATTATGTCCGAAACACTTGCGGACATAATCCCATTGAAAAAATGGGGATTATGTCCGAATAACTTGCGTGAATGGGGATTATGTCCGTGGGGATTATGTCACGGCACCTTTACGAATATCACACGCAGACTATCTAGCAGAAAACACCAACAGAATCGCCCTATCAAAGAGAAAAACGGAAATCTCTTAACATCCGCGGACGACCAACTAAGGAGATGAAAATAGTATTTTTGTGACTTACTGAATCCCACATCTACCACATTCCCGCAATTAGAATCACCACTTACAAGTGCCGCAGTGACTCGCAGTAGTAGTCGAATACAAATACAACCGCCCAAAATCGATAAAATAGTGAAAGCTATCCAAATCATGAATAACAACAAGGCCGCCGCTATATATCAAATAACAGCTGAACTGCTAAAAGCATGCCCCATTACATCAGCTAAGATTCTTTATCCTCTGTTTCCAGAATCTGGAGCGAAAAGCGTTTGCCAGAAGATTGGCTACATGGCATGTTAGTCAAATTGACGAAAAAAGGTGACCTAAGCGAGTGCCGAAATTATAGAGGAATAACTCTGCTTTCAGTGGCATCAAAAGTACTGACAAAAGTGCTTCTAAACAGGGCAAGCGAAAAACTTGATTCGGCCATCCGAAAGCAACAAGCAGGATTCCGGCCAAATAGATCATGCGTGGATTAAATCAACACCCTCAGAATAATTGTCGAACAATCATGCGAGTGGCGTGCTGCACTTCAACTTGTCTTCGTAGACTATAGCACTGCCTTCGACAGTGTCTCCCGAGAAAACATTTGGGTCTCACTGCAACGAAGAGGTATTGCCGCAAACGCCATAAACTTAGTAAGTGCACAATATGAAGGCTTTAAATGCAGTACGTTACACAACGGATTGTTGTCCCCGACATTCACCACTAATTCAGGCATACGGCAGGGGTGTTTACTATCACCATCTCTTTTCCCTGTCGTTCAAAGTAACGATTAACCCCTGCTAAGCTACATTTATTATTTTATTATTTATTGATTGAGTTATGATAGTACGTTGAGACCAAAGATCTCATATTGTACATTAATTGCGTACAATTTCAACTTAAATGAGTAAAATAATAATATGATATAATATAATATATTAATGTGAGTAAATATAAATATAAAACTTTTTAATGTCAGTATGAAGAGCAAAGGATATCGGATACGTTTTATTTCATTTGGTAACGAGTTCCACAGTTTGACACACTATATCACAGTTGAATATTTTACTAGAATAAGCAGAAACGTGGTCGTATTTACTTAAAGAAAAGACATACCTTGCAGTAGAGTTTAAAGCAAGTTGCAATTTTTGTTTGGATGACGCCTCAATGTTTCCATATATTAACTCACTGTATGAAAGGATAGGAATTATGAAAGTTCTGATGAGCTTTAGTTTAACTTCCTGTGGGATAAAGGTCGATGTTGGCCACAGATTTTTAATCAATGCATATATTTTCTGAGTTATGGAGTTAACGTGATCTACACAATTTATGTTTGAGTTTATTTTTAAGCCCAAACTTGTTACACCTAAAGAAATTGAGGGTATCGAGGATAAATCAAATTTGGTATGGGAAATCGCTAAAGCTTTTGGTTTTGAACAATTCAACTTGAGGTTATTCTCATATGCCCATAGACAGATTCGATTTAGGTCTTCATTTAATCTGCAAATCAAATCTTCACACAAACCAATATACCTAGAGAGATATACTGGGGAAAGATGTATAGTCACATTCTCACAACAATTTACTTTGTCATTTATGAAAACGCTGAATAATATTGGACCTAGTATGGAACTCCCGACATAATTTTCCTTAGACCAGAAACATTTGAATTCGAATGAACGCATCGGAACCTATCAGTTAGATAACTTTTCAATAATTGCAGAGAGTGTGTACCAAAGCCAAATTAATTGCTTTTGATAGAAGGACATCGTAATTAAGCGTGTCAAATGCTTTTGAAAAATCTAAAAGTACCAAAATTGCTAATTTTCCTCGATCAAAACTAGGACAAATGTCTACCAATACTTTTAACATGGCTGTGGCACAGCTGTGGTGGGCTCTGTAGCCCGACTGATTTTCAGTGAGAAGTTTATGTTTATCTAAATGATTAACAATCTGAGTCGACAGCAATTTTTCATAAACTTTTGAAAGCGCCGGTAAGATACTTATTGGTTGAAAATCAGCAGCAATAGTTGCATTATGTTTTTTTGATACCGCAGTTACATTAGCAATTTTCCACTTGGATGGGAAAATTCTCACAGTCAGAGAGTAATTTATAACATGAGTCAGCGGACCTATAACGAAAGGCAGAATAAGTTTAATAAATTTAAGACTCAAACCATCATTGCCAATTGCATTGGATTTTATTGCAAACACGCACTTCAGAATGTCCTCTTCACGGGCCATATCAAACTTGAACTTTGTCGGGAGGCGTTGAATTAAATTTTGATTTAATTTAAATAATGTGCTATCAATTTCAGAATTAGATTGTAAAAAGTGCTCATTCATCTGATCAGGATCAATAACACATTTCGACTTAATTTTATTACCAACTCCAACTGATTTCCAATTGTTCCACAGCTTTTTTTGATTCAATCTTATGTCTAGCTCAGTCATGAAGTATATTTTTTTCGTATTTTTGGTGACGATATCCTAGATAAAGTTCTTAATAAGGCCAAAAGGGGTATCCAATGGAACTTTACCGAACATCTAGAAGATCGCTACTACGCTGACGACATTTGCCTCTTATCGTCCAAACACTCAGATATGCAAAGCAAAATTAAAGACCTTGTCTTGGAATCACAAAAGGCCCGCCTAAAACTCAACATATCCAAGACTAAAAGCATAAAGCTAAACGCAAACAGGAATGACATCACTTTTAGAGCTGGCAGTGATGACATCGAAAACGTCGATAGCTTCACGTATTAAGGCAGCATTATCTCCATGGATGGTGCATTTGAGCTCAATTCAATTCAATTTGGGATTGCTCATCAAAAATTTATTAAACTCATTTGTGCTAAACTCAGCTCTTTTGTACTTGTTTATATAAAAAAAAAAAAAAAAAAATATTCCCATTTGTTCTTAATAATTTCTAAGTTATCAAAATATGAATATGACCATTTTTACCAAATGCAAGATATATCATTTCATTTTCAAAAATCAAAGTACCAAAATGTCCAAAGGCACCTCAGTACATCGTAACATGGGATGTCAGTAGTATTTACTGTATTGAATACTACAGCAGGAATTATTTAAGCAGTAGATGACATAGTCATATTGAGAATCATAAACACACAGAATAAACACAAATGAAAATTTATTTTTTGATAAACAATCACAAAAGAGCTTGAATTAAGCAAAAAATGGGCTTATTTATTTTTTTTATTTGATAAACAATTACAAAATGCAATGCATTGAGTACAATTGGTTTTAATTATCAAATTTTAGATTATGCCCAAATTCGAGCTTTAATTGCGAACAAAGTGGGCGTATTTTGGGATGATTTTATGCTATATTGGGCTTAATTCTGAATATTTAATTTAAGAACGATTTGAGCTAGATTTTAGAACATTTTTTTCTCTTCGTGTACCAAATAAAGGTGCCGTGACATAATCCCCACGGACATAATCCCCATTCACGATATGGGGATTATGTCCGCAAGTTATTCGGACATAATCCCCATTTTTTCAATGGGGATTATGTCCGCAAGTGTTTCGGACATAATCCCCAGGAAAAAACGGACATAGTCCCCATAACAATATATTGTTATTGACAACAGAAGCAGCTCAGGATTTACAACTCCCAAAAACTCCACAGTAATTTTACATAAGGGTAGGGGTAAGTGGGCGGCCTGCGGCCGCAGCTCAGGATTTAAAACTCCCAAAAATCCAACACCGGCTTCGCGGCGGCCTTCGGCCGCGCATCAGTCTATAACATCCAACACTATATAAATTTTTTAAATGGATTATTGCAAAAATTTTGTTCAATCTTAATTAAATTTTTCGGACATAACCCCCATTGGGATTATGTCCGAAAAATTTGCGGACATAACCCCCATGGCCAAAATGGGGATTATGACCGAAAAATTTTCGGACATAATCTCCATTTACGAAATGGGGATTATGTCCGTTGGGATTATGTCCGGTAACCCCAAATAAACTTTCTATGAAAACAGAAACAATTTTTTACATTTCAAACAAAAGTGCAGGCATTTCACATTTCTCTTGGACGTGTGTGAACATATTCAGCCCCGTTCCGTAATCCGTGTGGTTTCAATTACTTTTCATTTCGGAAGCTTTTTGCTAAAAATGGTGAGTTTCACGTTAAAAAGTATAAGAATCTCTTTTATGTAGAATTACAGGTTTATTGAGTAGGTACGCCAGATTTAAAAAAATTTGCTTATATCTTATAGCAAAACATTTGAAATTGTCGCACAGTGTAATTTGGTTACGAGTTAATTAATTGAACTTAATTTTTACAACACCACGTTGAGCAGAGAAGCTGAGTGCTTTTTATGTCCTTTGTAATTGATGTTGACTTTTTCAACTTGACATTTTTTAAATGCTGATCGGTGTGTGTTGTGTCAGCAAAATTTGGTTTGGTTTGTTTTTTGTTGCAAACGTGTGTGGTCATATATTTAAAGCTTTTTTTTCTTAAATGAATAAATTCACTTTTAAGTACATTTTTATGTCAAAATACATACTTTTTTTGTAAAAATTTTATTTCAAACAATGGTAACATTTTTTTTTTTTGTATTATCTAGGCTATTTAAATATAGTTACACAGGTCTGCAAAATTGTGCTTTTGAGCAGTTGGGTTTCATTATCGAAATCATTTTCCCAATCTATGGTATTTGAGATATTTGAGATTATATTCTCTAAAAACGCGTTTTGATCGTTCAAAATGTGCTACCGAATAGTCATCTACGATTGCAGTGGTTTAAGAGATGATGGTCCTATTCTGACCTAGGACTCGAAACAGATGCAAAAAATTTCTTCGTAAATATTATCCAGCACAGAAGCCTACACATATCCTGATTTTTTGTAAAACAGTGCTACAATAAAATTATAATCCTTTCTGTGTTTTGTATGAAATGCATTTTTTTTTTTTTTCGAAACATTAGGTGTTGTAAGTTTCACAAAAAAGTTGTAGTAAAAGTTCATGATTTATTTCAAAATTTATGCAACTTTAAGCATATCCTCTACATGTTTTTTTTTTTTTGTTGTTGTAACACTGAAAGTACAATATAATACAATGTTATTGCCATATTTTGGCATATGAGCCGTGTGGTGGTGGTGCACTCATTCATTCATCCATTCATTCATTCCTTTGAATTGCAGCGACGACAACTCCTTCCGTTGAAGCTTCAACAGCAACTTTGCAGTGGTTGGTTTGAGGATGTTGTAGTGTTCTCGACGCTTGTTGTATTGTGTGCAAAATTAATGTTGTCGCAGGACATAACAATGGTGGCAACATCAGCAGCAGCAGCAGCAGCAGCTACAACAATAAGTAAAACAGTGTGTGTAAGGTTACCAACATGCATGCAAACTTACTAAGGTATCGATGATGAATTTTTAATATGATACATTTCGAATGCAACTCAAATTTGAGCTTGGAAAAAATTGTCTTCTTTTCTTCAAAAGTCGGATTTCAAACTCTCCAAAACATTAATTATTGCTATCTTTGAACTCCGGAAAAAGTGAGAGTAAAAAGTTATTTAAATGCAAATAATTCGATTTCCATGTTTGAGCTTAGTTTTTGAAACATAATTGGTTCTTGGCCATTTTTAAACCAAAGATGTTCATTGTGTTTTTAGCTAAAAAACTTTTTCATTGTGTTTTTAGTTCTAGTTTTTAGGTCTTGATCTTGCTCATTAAGTCTTGGTCTCGGTCTTGGTCTTGGTCTTGGTCTTGAAAAAATTTCTAGAGATATTGGGTATTCAAATTTTCAAAACCATATTTTTCGAAAGCAGTTGGGTTTTTAAGATGCCAAAATTCAAATTGAGAGATGATTTTATCTTCGAAACGGTCGTGAAACACCGTTTAACTATAAATTCCCAAGACTGAAAAGCAGTCTTGGTCTGGACGATTATCGTTTGCAAGACCAAGACCAAGACTATAGCAGTCTTGGTCTTGGTCTTGCAAAAATATCAGCGTCTTCGTCTTGTTCTCGCAAAATTCCCAAGACCAAGAACAAGACGCAAGAGCAAGACTAATTTTGCTCATCGCTAACGAGAATTGGGATCGTAAATGTTACTAGCTCAAGAACTAATATATAAAGCTATTCAGAAAGGTCGACACCGTCCGACAAAAATCAACTTTTGGTTGCACAACTGATAAAAACAAATATATTCTGAAAATATGGCTAAAAATAATCAGGTCGAAATTTTTTTTTAATCTGTCTTTGAAGTTTTCTTTACATGTGTTGAGTCGACACACTCAATTTTGCGATCCTTACATCTGAGGTATATTATGTCTTCTGAAGACTTATGAAGGATGTTATGAGAATGGGGAATATTTTTGTAGAAAAATTTTACCCTGTACATCGCCCACAAATTGGTAATTTTTGACCATTCCTCTAAAAGGTATAAAAAATACCTCTACAACAGGGAATATTAGATCAATATGTACCGCAGAAATATTTGCAATAAAATTTCACTAATTGTTGCCAAACACTGAAAATTCGAAAAATCCACTGCGAACCAAAAAATCGTCAATATCACTAATGACCTCACACATTTCATGTTAATTACATTTTTTTACGTAGTATTCTTAAGTTTTAAGCATTTCTTGACTTCGGTGACCCCTAATGAAATTTTTTGTCTGTCTGTCCGTCTGGCTGGCTGTCTGTGGAAATATTTTTCACGACCATACTAAGCATACTAAGTCGCACATCCTGCATTTTTGCTTCATTTACAGAAGCCCGAATTTAGGGAGGAATCCCACTTTTGATAAAGTGGACCTCCTCTCTGACTCGATTTCTCAAATTTTGGATTCGTACCCGGACAGTGAAATCGTTGTTGTTGGAGATTTCAATGTCCATAACTCCAATTGGCTGCGCCATTCCGTTCGTTCAACTCCTGAAGGCCGTTATATTGAGCTCTTTGCCGAGTTAAACCAACTTACTCAACTAGTGAATGACCCCACTTATATTCCTCGTGTTGGGGGGCATAGCCTTAGTATTCTAGACCTTTTTCTGACGTCGCATCATGAGAAATATGATGTGTCTGTCTTTGCACCTCTTGGTAATTCGGACCATTGTAACATTTCCGCTGCGTTTTCATATTCTAGTTTAATCCCTGTTTCGTCCGAATCCCCGAAGCGGATGGTATGGCTTTATGATAAAGCAAATTGGGATGCTTTAAATAATTTTTATCGTAATTTCAATTGGAAATTGTGTTTCGCTGACAGAAACATTAATGCCGCGGCTTTAATGGTGCAGGAAATTATTTTATTGGGTATGAGGTCCTTCATATCCAATAAAAAAGTTTGCCTTAAACCTAAGGACCATTCTTGGTTTAATGAGACTTGCAGGACTGCAGTCAGGTCCAAAGGGGAAACATTCCAGAATTGGCGTTTTAACAGGAACGCCGATACTGAAATTCTTCGTAATGAGGCTAGAAATCGCTGTAATGCCACGATTCAGCGCGAAAAGCATCTTCGCGAGCTTGATATGCGCAAGAGAATCCTTTTACTACCGAAAGGTAGTAAAAACTTTTGGTCGTTTGTTAAGAGAGTGAAGAATCAGTCTTCATCGTCTATTCCAACTCTCTTAATGAACGACCAAATCTTCACTGATCCCGTTGATAAAGCTAATCTCTTGGCAAGCACCTTTTCTAAGAATGCTACACTCCCAGATAGCAATCAACCACCGCCCAACATCGAGAGAAAGTCTTCGGCTATGCCAAGGATCCACTTTAGAACTAGGGCAGTGAAGAGGGTTCTTGCAAATCTCAATATTAACAAAGCGTCAGGGCCGGATGGCATATCAGCCCATGTGTTGAAAAAGTGTGCATCAACACTGGCTCGTCCATTACGGAATCTATTTAGCATTTCCTACATTTGTGGTTAATTTCCACCGTGTTGGAAGATTGCTAATGTTCAACCAGTTCCCAAAAAAGGTGAGGCCACCAACCCTAATAATTATCGGCCCATTGCAATATACTCAGCACTTTTCAAAGTTATGGAAAGTGTTACAAACTTTCACTTTATGAATTATCTGGAGCGCAACGAATTACTTAATGATCGCCAATATGGCTTCAGGAGAGCTCGCTCTACTGGTGACTTAATGGCTTTCGTCACTGAAAGGTGGAACCAATGTGTCCACCTTCTTGGTGAAAGTATGGTTGTTGCTCTGGATATTTCTAAAGCTTTTGATCGTGTGTGGCATAGTGCCCTCGAAACAAAACTTATTGCATATGGCGTCGGTGATTCCTTCGCTCGTTGGATAACGAGCTTTTGCAGTGACCTTCTGTCATCGACCATTAATCCAATCCACTCCTTTGCAGATGACAGCAGTATTTGTCATTCATATTGCTTCAAAAAGCATCCAAGCTCTGAGGAGATTGAGAGAAAAAGGCGGTATGTGAATGACACACTCACAAATGACCTCAAAACAATCTCCTAGTGGGGTCAAGCTAATCGGGTCGAATTCAACGCTAGCAAAACCCAATGCTGTCTGTTGTCTCACAGACGAGTGGATTGTCCCCCTCCACCCCTCAATATGGCCGGCGTAGATATTCTGAGATCAACAACTCTTGACGTTCTGAGCATATCGATTCAAGCTGATCTGAGGTGGACAGATCATGTATTCGATGTGTCGAAAGAAGCGGCCAAGTGCTTAGGTTATCTTAAATGGTGTAAGAAATACTTCACTCCTGTTGATCTTCGGACTATCTATTTCGCCTATATTAGACCTAAGCTAGAGTACAATTCGCACATTTGGGCCGGGGCTCCAAAAACTACTTTGGAGCTGCTAGACAGAGTTCAACGTCGTGCGATGAAGTTGATTGGGGATACGGTTGTTGTATCCTCTGTTGACTCTCTTGAACACCGTCTTAACGTTGGGTGTGTTACCCTTTTTTATAGATATTATCATGGGATGTGCTCAAGAGAAATTTATGGGCTGGTTCCATCAGTTCGTATATTTTCTCGCAACACTCGGGCATCCCATCAGGCCCATTCCTATTGCGTTGCAACGGTGTTTAACAGAACAACGTGATAATTCGTTCTTTGGTTACATGATAAAGTTGTGGAATAATCTCCCTGCGAGCGTTTTTCCCGGCATCTGTGACATCAGTAGATTCAAGGAAAATGTTCATCGACACTACTCCTCTTTTCCCCCATCCCTCTAACCCATTTCCTTTTCTGCAAATCAACACGGTGCATTGCATTAATAGGGGCTATCCCCTGAGCGTTGGTTTAAGTATAAAAAAAAAAAAGACACTTCGATGAAATTTGGTACACAACCTCCGTTGTCAAAATAAGCTGGGTTTATTGAAAATGAGCGAAATTGGTCAACGGAAACGACTACCGCCCATACAAAAAATATATTCAAAATGCAGCTTTAAAAGTATTTTTCACCACAATGCAACCATAATACAAAGAAATATTAAAAACGGTAAGCACAAGCTCTGAGCAAAAACTAGACGAAATCGAACAAGCGGGCGTGGCACCTCCCATATAAGTAAAAGCTTCAAAATGCTACACAAAAAGCGTTTTTCGAGATAATCCAACTAAATTTCAAATTTGCAGTAAAAACAGTAAAGGCAAGCCTTGAGCAAAAACTAGGTGACCTCGGAAAACAGGGCGTGGCACGTTCCATATAAGCAAAAGCTTCAAAATGATATACTGAAACGGTTTTTTGAGGTTATCCAACAAAATTTCACTCAGACACTGCGAACAGCAATTGCGAGATCTGAGCAAAAGCTATATGAATTCGGAAAAGAGTTCGTGGCACCTGCCGTACAGCAAAATTTCAAAAATGCTGTAGTGTAGGGTATTTATGTTTGGCCGGGCCAAAGGCAACACCCTTACTAGTTTTTATGTTGCCTCTTGACCAAAAGAACAATTCTGAAAAAAAAAAAATCTTAACCCTTGTACTACCGGGTTAAAAATGGTACGTAAAAAAATTATAAATTAATAACACATACACACTGCATTGCTGGTCTAGCAAGGTCTTGTTTTCAAGTTTTTCTGAAGTAACTTCATTTGTAGAATCCGAATCCGAGGTCAGAATTAACCCACCACCTCAGAATTCGGAGATATTTTAGGTAAAGCTCATAAGAAATGCCTATTTTGGCTATTTTTGAGGTTAGATGCAAACTGTACAAAATTTTCATAATTTTTTTACCAAAAGTATCAGGTAATTCTATTCTGTTTCTTTAAAATGAGCTTTTAAAAGATGCTATAAGATACTTCCTTTAAATGTTATGGCCGATTTAAGATGACATCTTGAAAATCCCACAAAACCAGTAAAACGACACGACTTTCAATTTCATGATATAATGCAAAATGCAAAAATGCAAAAATTATGCGCACTTTTACTCAAGTTTCTTGAACTAGTAGTATTTTCAGTATTTTCTAATCAGAAATTGGAAACTGCTTCTTCTTTTCCATTTTTGTCTGCATGTTGCAACCAGACTTCGAATAAATCGGAATTTCGGAAGAAAAGTTACCTGACAACAAATTCATTAAAAACAAAACGGGCAAAATTGGGAGGTAAATTTCTAAAAATCATTAACAATAGCAACAACTAATAAATTTTGGGTTCCTTAAGAGTAACGGTAAATTATTTTACCCCAAAACGAAAAACATTTTTGTTTGGTTCGAAGTATTTATTCTCCGTTACACTGCATCAACAAAAACTCAATAGCAACACTTGTAAAAATTGATTTTTGTCCAAAAAAGTGTGCCTTTTACCTTTAGTGCACTAGTTGCGCACCCAAAATACGGACATAAGAAGTATCAGATCGATTGGGTGCCATTTGATACTTCATCTAATGTAACTAGAACTCACTGAAAAATAACAAAAAAAAATAAAAATAGCACTCAGGAACAAAACAACGGGATTCATCACATCATACAATGAACGCCATTGTAAATTACCAAACAACGTGCTTTGTGCAAATTGCAAAATATCAAGCTGCAGATACAAAGATGCCAACATTTTCCGCCGATCCTTTAACGATCCTCCTCAACTCTACACGCGCTAAAACTACATGAATGAATCCAATAGTTCATATATGCACCTACCCTGTATGACCTTAAAAAAGACAACAAAAAAAAAAAAGGTTGCACTGTGGTCTTCGCTCTTTGCTGACTGGCATTTCATTTCATTTTACGTCCGTTTCGTGTTTGCAAATTTGTTCTGTGTTGTGTTGCAAAGGTATATGAATTTTTGTAAGCGTGGTGGTGGTGATGGTGGTACAGAGAGATTAGCGCAGTGCAGAGAGTGTGCAATACAAAGAATGACAAGGCCACAGGAATATACTGTAATGACACATACATGCATGATGCAGGAAACAGGATATGAGTCTTGAGTTTTGTATTCATTGCTCTGCTTTTGTTCTGTTTATTTCTACAGAATGGTGCACTCCCATATTCTCTCACACACACACATACACTATGATGTCCTTGTGTGCTTTTGATTGTTGTTTTGTTGCATTTTGATATGTTGTCCTCATGTGGCTTATGGTAATGTTGAATTACTGTGGAATTGATTAAAACAATTTTCCAGAGGAATTTGCAAATAATTCACATAATTTCATTTCATGAGGAACTTTGAAAAGTTTCTGCTAAGAGTCTGATTGTTTTTTGCAGGGAGACCTGCATTCTGTATGATTTTTTAATATTTTGGGCCTTTCTGATTCAAAACAAAAATAATGTTCAAACTGTAATCTTAAAAACAAATATATATAATGACCACCGTACTTTTCACAATTTTTGGATTCATCCCATCTCTTGTGGGCTTCATCTTTAAGGCTAACGCATATCTATCTACCTACCTACCTACACAAATCAACTACACGCTGTGTTTGCCGGATGCTGCTGCAACTGAAATGTCAACAGGATGTTTTGTAGTCATAATTTATGTGGCACTTTTTGTGGTTCTTGATTTCATTTCTTCATGGAAAGTTTTTTTTTTGTTTCCATGTGATATAATGCGTGCTATGTTTATGTGGTGTAATTTTATCCAACCCATTCCCACCTCTCTTTACAGTGTAAGAATTAGAATTTATTATCTTAACAGAATATTTTAAGGATATATGTTTAGTAATTTATATGCATGCTTAAGGAAACTGATTTAAACATTCTTATATGGGAATTTACTCTCAACCACACAACACATGGCTCCCAAAAAATACTTAGGACTGTAGAGTTATAATTTGGCAGAAAATTTTGGCAATTATGATAACTTCAAACCATTTGAATTTACACATGATGGTGAGCAAAAGCAAAAAAATATTCAGTTTCAAAATCATCTTATATGCCTTTCAAAGGAGAAGGACCCTTCCATGCTATTTTTGTTGAGAAAAAATATATCACACAAACATAAAAGTACTCAATGCAGTTATTTTTTCGCCTGTAAAACAGGTTTTTCTCCCTCCTTAACGGGTTACTCGCATATGGTCGACACGCCAAGAGGTAGTCTATTGATTATGTTCTAAAAAACAAATCAATATGAAACTAAGACGTTTATGGGTTTTTATAACAGAAAACAATCAATGGGAAGAAGAAAAAATCCCGGAGTACTAATTAGAAGGTGGAATTCGGAGATGGGGTGATAAAGTTATTCTAAACCAACAACGGTTAAATTCTGAACCAAAATTCTTATGAACTATAAATTTCATTCCCAAATTGTATAATTCTAATACCAAATTCTATTTGAACAACATTTGCTTATACACAGATTTTATGACTTTTCATCATATTGATCAATGGTGTAGAGGTCTAACGAGTTTGAAATTGAAGGTAAAAATAATATGATTCCATACATCACATGGACGGTCGTAGGTACGTATTCTTCGTTCGTCGTTTTTTTATTTATTTTTTTTTTTTTGTTTTTTTTTTCTTTTTAATTTTAATTTTTTTTTTAACCTTTTTTCATTTCATTTTTATAGTTTCCTTTCTTTAAATTATTTAATTTTGTGTAATTGAATTAAAACTGGTAACACAATGATTCCATGTAAGGCTGTAGGAAGTATTCACATATCAAATTCTGTTTCGACAGACAAATTTTCGGGCATTATCCCCATTTACGAAGTAGGGAATATGTCCGTTGGGCTTATGTCCGGTAAATAGAAATGTTCGGAAATAGAACTCAAAAAACATAAAACGAAACAATTAACTTTATATCATTCATTAATGAAAACAATTTTCCTTTATTCTGATTCACTTTTAGAAAAATATCGCATCAGGATAAAGAAAAAAAATTAAAAAACTGAAAATACTCAAAATGACGACCAAAAAAAGTGTAGTGTTATAAAGAGTGTATAGTAGACCGGTGCGTTTTGGACGAATGTTTAAAATTCGTCGCGCAACCGGCAGAATTGTAAAGTTGAACTATCGACATGAAGATTGCCGCCACCCTAGCTCTGAGAGACGACCGGAAGAGATGTCGATATATTTTTGAAGGTTGAAAAACGTGGTTCAAAAATGTATGCTCATCGGTCCGAAATGAATCAATTCTCAGCTTCGTAGTAGGTCGAAAACTGAAATCTAAGGCATGGATTCTTATGTATTTTTTCCCGTAGAATCGAATGGCATCATTAGTTTTTTGATAAGACGTCCATTTTTGGCGTTAAGTGAACTTTTCAGCTCAAAAAAGTCGAAATTTTTCCAAATCCCCTGTTTGAGCACTCCACAATTGAACAGAAAAAATCTTAGCAAAATTTGAAATATATATTTTGTTAGGATTTTTCCTGACAAATCCAGTGGTACCATTTTTTTTTTGCGCTACGACATTATTTTCATTCATGAAAAACGAATTTTTGATTTTTATTATCAAAAAATATCACGAAATCGGGCGTAAATATTTAGTCAACGACGGTTCCCAACGTCCGGATGGTTTTTCTTTTCAGTGCCCCCTAGTAAAATTCTTTTAGAATATTTTTGGAAATTTTTTTAATCCATTATAAACAAGTTTTTGAAAAAGGGGTCAAAAAGACCCTTAAAAACGAGATATAATGGGTTAAGATGTTCACATAACTTAATGTAGAATCAAGCATGGAACAATATTTTAGAACGCCTTAACCCATTATAAACAAATTTTTGGAAAAGGGGTCGAAAAGACCCTTAAAAACGCGTTATAATGGGTTAAGATGCTCACATAACTTAATGTAGAATCAAGCATGGAACAATATTTTAGAACATCTTAACCCACTATAACGCGGTTTTAAGGGTCTTTTCGACCCCTTTTTCAAAAACTTGTTTATAATGGATTAAAAAAATTTCCAAAAATATTCTAAAAGAATTTTACTAGGGGGCACTGAAAAGAAAAAACCGTCCGGACGTTGGGAACCGTCGTTGACTAAATATTTACACCCGATTTCGTGATATTTTTTGATAATAAAAATCAAAAATTCGTTTTTCATGAATGAAAATAATGTCGTAGCGCAAAAAAAAAATGGTACCACTGGATTTGTCAGGAAAAATCCTAACAAAATATATATTTCAAATTTTTCTAAGATTTTTTCTGTTCAATTGTGGAGTGCTCAAACAGGGGATTTGGAAAAATTTCGACTTTTTTGAGCTGAAAAGTTCACTTAACGCCAAAAATGGACGTCTTATCAAAAAACTAATGATGCCATTCGATTCTACGGGAAAAAATACATAAGAATCCATGTCTTATATTTCAGTTTTCGACCTACTACGAAGCAGAGAATTGATTCACTTCGGACCTATGAGCATGCATTTTTAAACCTTTTTTTTCAACCTTCAAAAATATATCGACACCCCTTCCCGTCATCTCTCAGAGCTAGGGTGGCGGCAATCTTCATGTCGATAGTTAATTTTTACAATTCTGCCGGTTGCGCGACAAATTTTAAACTTTCGTCCAAAACGCACCGGTCTAGTGTATAGTCCATATTGCTCCACAAGCTTATTTGGTACAGAAGTTGCATATCAAAATGTCACTTCCACTTCATGACTCCAAGAACGTCAGATTACACATTCAACCCAAAAATCGCCACGGCGATTTTCTGAGTAAAGGGTATTACATTATATGCATTTTTCATCCTTTGTAGTTAACGAATTACAAATAAAGACCATCAGACTCGTCATGAAAACTGCAGCTAGATTCCCCATCTGAAGAAGATGATAAATACATTTGTTTTTGAGGCTTTTTTCTTTGGTGGTCCATATTACCCACAGCAAGTGTTGGTGAAATAAATGCTTTTTTTTTTTCAAAAACTCTTGTGGTTAATGAATTAATTTGTGCTCATAAATAATAAATATAATTCACTGACATTATATAATTAACCATTTATTTAAAAACGCGATGTCTTTAAAGTGAAATAATGAATTATACTCACTAGAAAAAAATGATCACTGATCTTTTTTTTTAGAAAAAACAACTTTATAGAAACATGTGACTTCACCGAACGCTAAAATCGCAATAATTATAAGCTTCAGGTATTAGCGTTAAGTTTGAACATGAATAACGGTAAGTCCTAAATGTGCAGTGGAAAATAACCGTGTAGTCCATATTGCCCACGTAGTCCATATTTCCCTCCCTCACCCTACTTCATTTGCATAAACTTTTTACGAACAAGAATAAACAGTTTGTATACCAATGTGGCATAGATTTTATACCAAGTTTGGTTTGGATTTGTATTCCTTCCAATTAAATTTGAATTTCACATCGAAACTTACAGCTCGCTTGAACTTGGTTTTACCCCGAAGGTGTCCCACTCCAGGTTTTTTTATTCAAAATTATTCACTGGGGTCCCAATATACAGAAAAAGTTTTTTTTTTAATTGGTCAACGAGCTAATCGATTTTCAGGGTAAAATTTCAGTCACCAAATGGTCTTTACATTGTTTCTGTATTAAAAAAAACGTTTGATAAAAACTAACTAAGAAACTGTGTGGTATTTTCGAAAATACTAGCTGATCGCTTTTAAGGGATATTGTATTTTTAACAAATTTTTTTTGAACTGTTTGAGTATACGTAGTTCACATTCTCAGAATAGCTGTCCATTATGTATTTACATATTATGTATTTCAGAGTATCATCTTCTTCTCTACGTTCATTCTGAGTTTATTTTGTTTAACATTTCATGAAGTCATTAGAAAAAAAATGCTTTATTTATAAAAAAGCTTAACACAATTTGTTCCTTTATTTGTCCTCAAAGCAAATAGAAAATTGAGCGAAAAAACATAACCATGCCAATACAAATACCAATACATATTGTTTAAATATTTACACACACACTTACAAACAGCCAGCATGTAAAGCACAAAAGTAGCAGTGTCAAGTTGGATAAATATTGTGTGAAAAAAGGAAAATGACAAAATGGAAAACAACGTCAATATTGAAAATAACTGAACAAATATTGTGGTCACGTGGCAAGAATTAAATTTTGCTATTAAAGTCAAATATTGCAATTGTCAATAGGGTTTATATGACTTGTTACTGTGGCTTAATACAACCTCAGGTACTTAATGAACGTACATATGTACATATACTTTAACAAAGTAACCCCATTAAACTAATTAGTTCCACATAGCTAGGTGGATCCGATTTTAATTTCAAAAAAAACTACTCGCGCGTTTTGTTTTGAATTGGTATCTGGGGACCATAATTCATTTTCCATAAAATCGTTTGGGTGCCGATTTTCCGTTTAATATGGAAAATTGCATTAAAATTGGGATTTCTCAAAAAAGGCACCATAAACGATTTTATGGAAAATGGGGTATGGTAGCTGAAGGTCCTAAAATGCCAATTCAGAAGAAATCCAATATACGATTGCGAAGTGTATAGTTCACACCTAGGTTTAAAAAATTTTACTTCGAAAACAAACCATCTCAGCGTTTTCCTTTGAATTGGTATCTGGGGACCTTCAGTTATCCCAGATTGAAGATTTAAATGAAATTACCATTTCAAATGAAAAAAAAAAAAAAAAAAAAAAAAAAACAAGAATAGTAATTTTCGATGTATTTTTAAATGCTGAATTTTTATAGTTTAATGATATTTTTGAAGTTTTTGGCCTTTGAAAGTACCAATCTTAGCATCCAATATCTTTTTTTCCTTTGAAATATCTTTATCTGTATTAATGAAAAACCATATTTTTCAACTTTTTGGGTTATAAATACTGCGTTATCACTGGCGATTTAGCTGTGCCAAGACTTTAAATTTCTTTAGCCATATACTTCCATATGTATGTAAATAGTGCATTGTGCAGCATAAAGCATTAAATCGAAACAAATTAACAATTCAGTCATTTTGACCGTTATCGCGGCTTGGTCCAATTTCAACCTTTAAAATCGTTTAAACATTTTTTCTTTGTATGGTGTTGCTTTTGTTACTTAGTAAGATAATTTGACGAAATTTTCTAAAATACCTCCGTCGCACACTGGCGACATTTCTCAAAAGTGGTTGCAAAAATCAATTTTGGTGTGGTAGAAATTCGCAAATCTAATGACGCAGTTCGATAAACAAATGAACAATACTTAAGAATATAAAATTTTGATTCATTTGAAAAAATGGTTCGCTTTGCAGAGCTGGTCAATGTCGATGGTTTTTTCGAGTTTGTCATTTTTTTTTTTTTTTTTTTCAAGATGAGGTTCTAATTTTTCTGCAATTTATGAAAGAAAAGTTAATTTTTATACCCTACACCCAGGGTATATTCACTTTGTCCTTCCGTTTGTAACGCAGAGAAGGAGGTGTGGTAAATATAGAAAAGTGTATATATTCTTGATCAGCGTCATCTCCTGAGTCGATATAGCCATGTCCGTCTGTCTGACTGGCTAGCTGGCTGGCTGGCTGGGTGGCTAGCTGGCTGGCTGGCTGGGTGGCTAGCTGGCTGAGTAACGGCTGTGTGTGGAAATACGGTTTTTGGGAAAACTAAGCAAGATAATTCAATGAAATTCGGTACACTACCTCCGCCGTCAAAGTTAGCTCGGAGGATTAAAAATGAGCAAAATCGGTTAACGGACACGCCTACCGCCCATACAAAAAGTATTTTCAAAATGCAACTTTAGGAGTAGTTTTTACGACAATGCAACTAAAATGCACATAAATACTACGATTCAAAAGCGCAAGCTCTGAGAAGAAACTGAGCAAATTCGGACGAGAGGGCGTGGCACCTCCCATATAAGCAAAAGCTTCAAAATGCTATACTAAAAGCATTTTTTGAGATAATCAAACCAAATTTGACTCAGACACTCAAAATTATAAATGAAAGCTCTCAACAAAAATTGAGTGGAATCAGACAAGGGGGCGTGTTACCTGCTATATAAGCAAAAGCTTCAAAATGCTATACTGAAATCGTTTTTTGAGATGATCCTACTAAATTTCACTCATATACATAATACTGAAAACTGTAAATGTACGCTCTAAACTTAAACTAGACGAACTCGGACACGAGGGCGTGGCACTTCCTGTATAAGCAAAAGTTTCAAAACGCTATACTGAAAACGTTTTTTGAGATAATTCAACCAAATTTTCCTCAGACACTAAGAACTATAAATGCAAGCTCTGAGCTAAAACTGGATGAACTCGGACAAGAGGACGTGGCACCTCCCACGTAAGCAAAACTTTCAAAATATTGCAGTATAGGTTATTTATTTTTTGGCAAGGCCAAAAGTTACACCCTTACTAGTTTTCTATTTATGCTATGAGCGGTTTTTATACTATCAAGTAACACTAAAAATAAATGACTTTTTTTTAATGTCTAATGTTTCTGTACTTTTCTGAAACACTATTTTTACATTGTTTTTCAACTTCGAATGGAGTTTCAAAAAAATGTTCGCAAAAGATATTTTATGGACTACTAAAAATAAATAGACTCAACAATTCTGAATACAATGTAAAAATGGGTCTCTTTTACAAATCTGATATTACCATCAAATAGAAAAATGTTAGGAGCTAAAGAATTTGAAAACTTTAACCCATTTGGGCTAGTGGTTTGGTTTTTACAGCTTTTCAAATTTGAGTGAATTTTGAGGTTAACGAAAAAATTTAATTTTTTAGAAAAATTCCTCATAGTGCAGGCAAATTAGGTAAAAACAGGTATTCATTTCTAATTTTGTTGAACATGCACCGATTTTGATCCGACAGGGCTCATTTTGTTCGTAATAAAATTTAAAACAAAACCAACACATTTTCGGCCTTTCCCCAAAATTTCTTTAGTCCCCCGTGAACCCACAAAATCGATTAAATTCAATGAAACTGTTCTAAAATGCTTAAAAATGGAAAGTTATGCTATTCACGGGGTTTTGTAGATTGCTGAATCCAAATATGATGTTGGAAAATGAAAAAAACTCAAAATGGCGCCCGGAAAACTACTTACATACCCATTTTAAGCACCAAAAATGGGAAAATATCGTTACAGGGGGTTTTAGCCTAGAAGTCTTGTTACATTGAATGAATTTATACGGTCGGTGTGGGATATTGTTTTTTATACTATAAGTAGTAAAGTTTACCAAAATTTTTTTTGTGTTTTTGATTTGTTTATTATTTAAGCAATAACTATAAAAAGTTAATACAACTCAAAATTAAAAATATTTGTAACATTTCGCAAACCATTTTTTCTAAACTAATTTGGGGTCGCTGAACACGAAAAACCCAATTATTTTTTTTTCCATGCGGCCGTTCCCGAGTTATTCATTAATTTATATTTTCGAGGTTATAGCTTCATATACAGTGGCTCACAAAAGTATTCGGAATTTAAAAATTTTTTAAAGAATCATAAAATTTTTTAATAACGAATAAATTTAATAATTATAACTCGGTTAAAATCTAGTTTTATTTTTTAAAATAAACTTTCCTAAAATGTTACTTAAAAATGTAAAAAAGAGCTTTAAAGCAAAATCCTACTTAAATTCAATACACAAAAGTATTCGGAATTTTAAAAAATATGGCAATATCTTAAAGACGAAATCAAAGAATAATCTAAAAGTATTGGCGACACTCTTAAAATTCAATTTACAGTTAGTTTGCAGTAGCTCAGTTTTGATTTGCCAGTTTTTTTTTAAACAAAAGACTGGGTTTTTTAGAAAAAGTAGGATGGGAAGAAAATCAGAAGAAACCACACTTAAATAAAAAAATGTTTAAGCGTGAGGACGGAAAACCCTTTAGGAGATCACAAGCTGTGTCGGATGAAGTATTTAGACTTAACACAGCATTATAGAAAGGAAAAAGTTACAAAATTCACAACGCTCTGGTAAGTTATCGAAACTAGGCATTCGGGACAGGTCGGATATCTTACGAAAAACTAAAATTCAACCACGTACTTCAGCAGTGGACATTACTAGAAGCCTCACCAAATATAATGGAGTAAACATCAGTGATGAAATTGATCGCCAGACACTCAGAAATGCTAGTTATAATGGAAGAACTCAACGTTCCAAACCATTTATAAGTAAGGCTAACCGCAAAAAGAGCTCAGAGTTTGCAAAAAAACAATAAAGTTGCAACAAATGGCTTATGTCAAGCATTATTTTTAGAGACAAGACAAAATATTATATAAGTTGCATCTTTATTATATACATAAGCGCTTTTTGCGGTTGGTCTTACTTATAAATGGTTCGGAACGTTGAGTTCATCCATTATAACTAGCATTTCTGAGTGTCTGGCGATCAGTTTCATCACTGATGTTTACTCCATTATATTTGGTGAGGCTTCTAGTAATGTACACTGCTGAAGTACGTAGTTGAATTTTAGTTTTTCGTAAGATATCCGACCTGTCTCGAATGCCTAGTTTCGATAACCTACCAGAGCGTTGTGAATTTTGTAACTTTTTTCTTTCTATAATGCTGTGTATAGTCTAAATACTTCATCCGACACAGCTTGTGATCTCCTAAAGAGTTTTCCGTCCTCACACTTTAAAATTTTTTTATTTAAGTGTGGTTTCTTCTGATTTTCTTCCCATCCTACTTTTTCTAAAAAACCCAGTCTTTTGTTTAAAAAAAAACTGACAAATCAAAACTGAGCTACTGCAAACTAACTGTAAATTGAATTTTAAGAGTGTCGCCAATACTTTTAGATTATTCTTTGATTTCGTCTTTAAGATATTGCCATATTTTTTAAAATTCCGAATACTTTTGTGTATTGAATTTAAGTAGGATTTTGCTTTAAAGCTCTTTTTTACATTTTTAAGTAACATTTTAGGAAAGTTTCTTTTAATAAATAAAACTAGATTTTAACCGAGTTATAATTATTAAGAGTGATTCAAAAAAAATTTATTCGTTATTAAAAAATTTTATGATTCTTTAAAAAATTTTCAAATTCCGAATACTTTTGTGAGCCACTGTATATCAATATATTTCTATGACGCCAAGTCCGATCAATTTTTTTTTCCACGTTGACAAAGAGTGATTAATGGCGCTTCTAACAAGTATACTAATGATTATGCTTCGAACAAAATTGACTGAGTTCTAGCAGGAAAAAGTTTGATATTTCACAATTTTTTGAAATTTTTCACATCAACTTCAAATGAAACATTTGGTTTTTGGCATATAATTTTTTTAAATACTTATTTTTTTGGTAGTTTTATTAAATGCCGCATATAATTGTAAACATTTTAAGCCTACGTTGAGCAAAATCGAATGAAATTTCCAAAAGATATTAGGGTTTTAGTGCAATAGGGAAATTTCGATTTCTTTCAAAAATTAATATTTTTGATACAATCCGCAATGTTCTTCTACAAAGAATGATCAGAAGTTACTTAAAACATCTTTAAAGTGTTCAATAAGTGTAGGGTGTCCTATCTGGAGGCTGAAAAATTGGATTTGTTGATTCAGGCCGAACATTTCGAAAATTCTCATATCTTCCTTATTGCACTAAAACCTTAATATCTTTTGGAAATTTCATTCGATTTTGCTCAACATAGGCTTAAAATGATTGCAATTATATGCGCCATTTAATAAAATTACTAAAAAACAAGTATTTAAAAAAATATATGCTAAAAACCAAATGTTTCATTTGAAGTTGATGTGAAAAATTTCAAAAATTTGTGAAATTTCAAAATTTTTCCTGCTAGAACTCAGTCAATTTTGTTCGAAGCATAATCATTAGTATACTTGTTAGAAGCGCCATTAATCACTCTTTGTCAACGTGGAAAAATAAAATTGATCGGACTTGGCGTCATAGAAATATATTGATATATATGAAGCTATAACCTCGAAAATATAAATTAATGAATAACTCGGGAACGGCCGCATGGAAAAAAAACTAACTGGGTTTTTCGTGTTCAGCGACCCCAAATTAGTTTAGAAAAAATGGTTTGCGAAATGTGACAAATATTTTTAATTTTGAGTTGTATTAACTTTTTATAGTTATTGCTTAAATAATAAACAAATCAAAAACACAAAAAAAATTTTGGTAAACTTTACTACTTATAGTATAAAAAACAATATCCCACACCGACCGTATAAATTCATTCAATGTAACAAGACTTCTAGGCTAAAACCCCCTGTAACAATTTTTTCCCATTTTTGGTGGTTTAAATGGGTATGTACGCAGTTTTCCGGGCGCCATTTTGAGTTTTTTCATTTTCCAACATCATATTTAGATTCAGCAATCTAGAGAACCCCGGGAATAGCATAACTTTCCATTTTTAAGCATTTTAGAACAGTTTTATTAAATTTATCCGATTTTGAGGGTTCACGGGGGACTAAAGAAATTTTGGGGAAAGGCCGGAGAAAACTAATGTGTTGGTTTTGTTTTAAATTTTATTACGAACAAAATGAGCCCTGTCGGATCAAAATCGGTGCATGTTCAACAAAATTAGAAATGAATACCTAATTTGCCTGCACTATCACATTTAGGTTGAATTCTTCGGCAAACGGTTAAAGGAAAATGATTTTTTCTTTCACAAAAAGCATAATTGGTCTTGTCTAATAAAACTGGGTAACAAAAAAACAAGTGTTATTTTTAATTTTGCTTTTATCGATTACAGCGCCATCTAAACCGGATAAGAAAAAATATCTCAGACAAAATGTTGGTACTTTTTTACGCCAAATCCGAATCTGCACTAAAAAATGGGGTTTTTCATATAAAATTTTGAACCTTCCCCCTCCCCACCCCCGTTTGGGGGTGACATGGAGTCAATTTTCATATCATTGAATAGATCTCTGAAAATTATTGGGCACGTGTTTTTTACTTTTTTTATTTAACGTTTAGTTTCTAAAATATTTGGCCATTTCGTGATTTTCCTAACAATGTGTTTGTAATTTACAAAAAATCGAACTTCAACAAATCATTGCATTTCAACCTGCGACGCAATCTACATTAAATTTGGGGTCGTAATAGTTATGAAAATTTTCTATTCATAATTTACAACAGAATTAAAATATCTTAAATGGCTCAACAGTTATATGATTTTTGCAACGAGAAATGCCAGATGCCGCCACTGTGCGTCGTAGAAGTTAAGTTAAAGGCTTAAAACTGGGCATGATTGGTTAATTTATAATAAATTTGTAATCAAACATTAAATTCAAAATTTATTTTTGCAATGTGTTATCTCTCAAAAGTTTTATAAGTTGTAAGATGGAATTATTGCAGTTATATCCTTACTTCCAGAAGGACATTTTGTTAAGTTTTATAAATCAATCCAAATACATACTTTAATTTAGCTTTCTCGTATATTTTAAAATTCTCTCATCTCATCTCTTCGAGTTAATATAATTGAATAATTAGCGCAACCATCAACGATTTGCAGAAATTATGTCGTAATTTCGTTACTTTCACTCTTCAAAACTTTTGCTGAGCCGGCTATTAATTGTGGCTGGCTATTGAATTTATTGTCGATTTAGCGATTTCGACCTTTTCGCATTCGTTCGTTGCGCTGATAATGTGAACATTTTGGATTGGATTGCATGCATTGTGGCCGTTTGGCGTAATCGTTTGTACTCTCGCAGCATTTACGGTCGGTACGTCGATTTCGTGTTAAATTAATTAAGTCCGCCGGTGCGTGCGTCCCGGTAATTTGGTCTTAAATTTTCCCCACCCCCCGTATTTTCGTTTGCCGAATGAATTGATTAGGTCGTTCGCCTTGCACACTGTGTGAGTGAGTGAGTGAGTCGTATTGTTTGATTAAGTCATTAATTAGACGCAAAAGGCAAACGGGCGAGCAAACAATTTATGGCAATTCAATAAAGGGATTAAAATATTAAATTGATTGGCGTTTGGTAAACTTTGATTAATTTTGCGCATTTCAAAAGGTATTGGACGGTATTTGAAGAATTTCGCAATGGAAAATTATCATACAATTTAAGATAGTTAGTTAAGCGTTCGTAATTTTCTCACGAATAGTGTTGTGGCTTGTTAAAAAGTGTTCAGCCATTTGTGTTTTTGATTTTTGGAATTTTTTTCCTAACATGCTTAATCATATCTCAAACTCTTTAAATTTACGCAATGACATTTAAAATATCCTTTTCAGTAAGTCGGCTGCCCTTTTCTCTTGAGAACGCGCACATAATTAATAGAACAATGGTAAAAGTTTTCCTCAGAACACGCATTTAAGGTGTGAAACTGATAGATGTACTATTTATGCAAATACGAAACTTATTGTGATATTATGTTTCACCATAAGCACGCACTTAAGTGTAACTACATATTTTAGTCTCTCGACACCCATATCATGGTATCGTGTGATATTCAACACGCATATTTGACAACTACACTGTTATAACTTGCCATTAGCAATTATCAAATTAGAAAGGTCATGAATATCATTATTGTTATAATTTTGGGTCATTGTATATGTTATGTTGCACTCAATAAGATGCAAAAGTTATTCACATTGTTATAAATGAAATTTATTCATTAAGTTATACCCTCAGTTTTCATATCACGACTATTCACCGTCCTTAACACGAATTTATCTTTTTTACAATACCTAATTTTAGTCAATATTCAACACTTAACGTTTTAACTTTGATGCACTGCACTGCAATCAAACACTTATTGTAGCTGAAAACCAGCATGAACTTTCTTATGTGGCCATATTTATGTGAGCGAAATCGGGGACCGACGCAAGGTCCCCAACGCACAGTGGAAAATTTCAAACACTGAGGCTGAAAAAAATAAAAGAAGTACTCCTATGACTCCTATGTTGCGTTACCTACACCTACTTAGTTAAAGAAAATTCGAAAGATGGGCGCGATTTATTAATGAACATTCCTACTTCCCATACAAAGTGAACTATATTTTATATGTGTGGAGAAAACGTATTGAGATATTGGCCTGAAAAATTGTACAAATTAATGTCTTTACATGAGCAATGTTGTGGTATAATATGAAGTACTTAAATCGGTGAACCGGCACTGACCTTAAAATTATCATGTCCTTTGCAAGAAGATTTATAACAATTTTGATTGCAAATAAGTACATAGGATCGGATACAGATATCAACTTGAAATTTAGTCCAAGATTGAATATCTATATGTAGGCCGATCCGACCAAATTTAGTGCAAATAGCCCAACCGATGCGCCCACAAAATATATTTCAAAAAAGTTGCGCCTCGAAGCAATCATTGTGTCTTAATAATTGGGGGTCGGAGTGATCCGGCAGAAGATAGTGTCAGTTGGCAGTCTCTCTTGTTTCGTGAAGGTAGGGTTGTGGAGAGGATCGTCTCTCTACAACTCAGAAGGGAGGCAATGGATTGGTTTGGTCCAACCTTTCTATCCTCGTTGTTGTGCACGACGTTTATAAGGGGTGGCGAGGTTGATGAACCGAATGGTGTCAATGAAGTCGAAAGATGGTGATGCTTGGGGTGATGGAGAATCCAGGTTCTCCCTCCTCAGGTTATCGAAAGATGGTATGAAGGGGGTGATGGTGGGCCGGTCCCGACCCATAATCATCCAGTTATTTAAGGGTGGGGGGGTGGTAGATCTGTAAAGACGATCCGGATCTCCCGCCGCCAAAAGCGTTGGTTGAAGCTGGACTGATTGGTTAAATGTTGTTAACGATGGAGTGATGAACGAAACAAGAGAGGCTGTTGGCTTGACACTGTCCCATGTCTGGCCTCAAGCAGCCTGCTGCCTCCAAGCGGCAACCCCTGGTAATGGTGGGTTGCGGTGACACTGTGGGACCACATGGTAAAGTGGCCATAGCAACCCTGGGTAAGACTACCTCTCCCAAGAAAGTCTTGAGCTTTCTTGACCAGAGGGATGCAACAGAGAAACATGTTCCCGCAATCCTTGGTAAATCGACATGGGTGATTAGTCCCAGACTGATCAGAGTCATACTGAAGTAGCGTATTGCTACGAAATCTGAGCAGAGATATTCTGGTAGCCCTTTGGAGCATCCGGTTCACTGGATGTTCTAACTGACTATTGGGTCGGCCCTTCGGGGAGTTTCGTGGTGGCTGTGGTTTGGATCTAAATCGCAGGAAGAGTAAAGAATACTCGGTGTGGAGTTGCATTCTCAACCGGGTGCCATGACCCAAAAAATGGCAGAGGCCTACCATTGGAAGGAATTGTGTCTGATCACATGATTCTAAAAATGGAAACAGACTATCGGCTTTATGCTGATTTAAGGTTGCGCCGTCCGTCGTACACGGACCGTGTGTCGTGGACACCATGGGATTAAGCCAACATGGCAGGTGCTCACGTAAAACCCATAAAGACTTCTGTCTTAATAATTGCATGTTTATAAAATAAAACATATATTCGTACATATTACTTGGGCTTTTCCCTTTTGTTCGCTTATAATTTACGAAGTTTTTCTTCAACTATTCGGGCATTAGTTTTTTTTACAAAAATGGAACTTAAGCTCATGAAAGTGGTTGGGGACAACCCTTATAGTTTCAAATCGGCTTTGGCATCGACTAAAAACTGACCTTCGTTTGGACCATACATTTAAGTCTGTTTTCACTCATATACTAAGACTTGGACGATTGAGAGGAATGTATCAAGCGATAAAACAACATACTAAAGAATTTTACACACGGTTCAACATTTGCGAAAATAACGATGAAATAGTCCTAAGCGATAAGGAACAAATTGCTGAACGATAGAAAGAGGATTTCAGCGGGACCTAAACGTTCAAGGTGAAATACAAGAACATGCCATTGTGCAGAGCGCCAAAATGTACTTAAGAGAACCAGAATTTGAAAAAAATATGATTGCTCTAAGATAGCTTAAGCCTTACAAGAGCAGTGATGAAGATGGTTTTCCAGCAGAATTACTGAAACATAGTGGAGAAGAGATAATAAAGCTACTACATGAGTTGGTAGTAAAAATTTCTTAATCTAATAGCTTGCCCAACGAATGGTTGGCAAATTTAATAATACCCATACACAAAAAAGGGGACAAAACAGTCTGTTCTAATAACTGCCGAGTAGCGCTTTTGAACCATCTGAATATTATGCTTGCTGGAGCATATAATTAGAATGCTCAGAAAAAGAGTTGACAGCCATGCTTTTAACGTATATAACCTATTATAGAGTAACGAAGAGGACGACGTAGAAAACGTTGGCTAGATGATATACGAGTACAAGAAGCCCTTAAAAGATGTCAGTGCGAAATTGGATACCTTCCCGTGGAGCGAAAGAGCAGCAAATTGTTGAGGAAGCAAAAGTCCACCAAGGACGCTAAGAAGAAGATTTGGATGATAATGAGCATTACAGAAAAAAAAAAATATTACCTTTCCAGTGTGCCAGACGGTTCAAATCTCCGCTTTTTTTTGGGAATCTCTCCCGCCAACGGATCAGTAACGGGTAAAAAAGCGGAGATATGAACCGTCTGGCACTGGGTTACCAGTGCAAACTTTCCAATTTTTCAAAAATTTATATCACTTGAATGGCTTCGAAAAAAAAAAATAGGAAAAAAATCCTTGCAGCTAGGCTCAATCAGTACTATAAGAAAAGGTTTAAGAAAAACCGGGAATGCAAAAGCCAAATAGTTCGGCATAGAACGCCGAGTACAGATATGACTATAAGTGTCTGTTGTAGGAAATGTAAATTTTAGTGATAATTTTATTGATAAAAAGTAAAAATAAATACTTTTCAATGAGACTGTAAATAGTTGTGGAATTTGAGTGCAGCTCTTAGAAAGTGATGAATGACTATAACACAAGCACACAAAAAAACAAAAGTGGAATAAACTTTATATTTCTCATATGGAATTTTATGTACTTTTTGTCGCTGAATCTGACTGCATTTTCAGAATTGTCTATATACCTGTAGTTGGAGGAAACGCTGTTCTCAGGCTAATAGCGTAGTTACAGGAAAAGGTGAAATTCTTTTTTTTAACCCTTTGACGACCATAGGGACATATGTGTCCCAAGACAAAAATAAATTATATTTAAATAATTAAGAAACCGTTATATGTAATTTTCACATTTATCAGTTTCTAAACGCTTCCTTAATTTCTATTAAATCTGGCAACACCATCAGAAGAACCGTTATTTTTGTATGATCATTCTAATGTGGCAGTTTGTATGGTGCACTATTGCTTTACCTTACAGCAGAATTTATAGGTGTTAAATTGTTTTTAATCATATTATGGTGTGAAATAATTGTTGTCAGGTTAGTAAATTGTTGTTTTATATATTAATTGAACCATTAATTATTTAAGTTTAGTATGTTGATAAATCATAAAATTCAAAATGGGACACCGGTGTCCCTATGGTCGTAAAGGGTAACTTTTCACTTTTGTACTACAATTTTACCAATTTCACAGGCAATCAAAATAAAAAAATTTAATGAACTTGTTAGTTGACATATGAACTGTAACGTACTTTTTGACACTGAATTCGAGGGCAGAGCAATTCTTCAGGAATTCGAGATATCCGTGCATGAAGCTGAGAAAGTGCTGTTTTCAATCTTACGGTGTAGTTCCAGGAGATGGTGTAGTTTAATTCTTTTGATGGCATTAAATAGCCCTAATCTTACCTATCAAACCATATCTTTAAATTTTTTCAATTGGACCCTTACTTTCCGAGTTATCACCCTTTGAAATAAGTGCATCTTTACCACATATAAAAATGTATGGGGAAAAAGTCTCCCTTAACGACCATAGGGACACATATGTCCCAGAAAATTCCAGAAAAAGCGTTAAAATTTTTTAAATTTTAATTTTAAAATATGTTTTCTGGGCGCCCAATAGACCATTATAAATAGCTAACATGGTTGCATAAGCTCCCAGTTCCTTACGGTCCTGAAAGGGTTAAATGGCATCGAATCGCTACACTCTTTTTTATCAAAATATACGTATTAATTTTTCTAAAATAACTCTAACCTTCCGAGTTACAATCTTCTGAAGAGAAAGGATTTCGGCCCCCATACAAAGGACAAAATTATATGTGTATCAAAAAACCGATGTATGTATGGTCAAAAAACACTCAAAAGTCTGCTACAGAGATTAAAAAAATAAGGGAAGGTCATTGGGATGAAAGGAAAATAGTCTCCCCAAACATTCCATCCTTTTTATGGGGCTGAAATGACTTATTTTCAAATCATCATCAACACAGTGGGCTCTTACGTGCTTTGAGTTTGACTTTGTTGACGACAAAATCGGGGTATGGGGATGATTTCGGGATTATAAAACTGCTTCAAGTAAAATCGGAGCTGATCGGTTTCGTAAGTTACAGCCAATTACATGCTTTTTTCTTTTATACTGTGAAGTAAACAATAAATAAGTTCCCTATGAAGGAAAAACTGATAAGTAACTCCTTATATTTTCCTCTCCTCAACATTTGTTTCTAAAATGTCCGTTTCTTATCTCAACCTCCTAGGGGGGCTCTCATACAAATTTACCTGAAAATGTAAATGTAATGCCTTTTTAAAATGACCATAGCTTTGTAATGGAAAATAATACGAGCTCATTTTGTAACTCATTGTGAAGACTAAGAATAGTACTAAATAATGCAATTAATATCAAATAGCTTCAAAATTTCGTTCGTCCTATATTTAACCCCAAATAAAGCCAAAAACCTATTTTCAGCCCTTTTTCAACTTTTAAGGTTAAGATAAACAAAAAAAATTGATGTAATTCAAATTGAATTTTTAAAAAAAGGAATGGATCTTTCATCTTCTGTATCAGGTTTTATGACTTACAATTATCTGGTCTTATTATATAACATCAAAAATTACGAAAAATCATCATTAAATTTTTTAGTGTTAGAATATCTCAAAAACTATATGTGATAGAGCGATTCTGCGACCGGATTCAGATTTAGATTTGGCAAATCCATTATAAATGAGAATTTTTGTCTTAGTTTCTTGTTATTTTTAAAGGTTTTGGACCAATTTGCTAAAAACCCTGTTTTTTTACAAAATTGCAAAGGACTACCAATGGTTTGATTTCAGAACCCCGTTTTTTAGATTCCATTAGTCCTCATGAATAATTTTACGTGATTTCGTGTTGAATCCATGACATTTTGATTTAAACCTTTTTGTTACTGCACAGTATAAAAGAAAAAAAGCATGTATTTGGCTGTAACTTACGAAACCGATCAGCTCCGATTTTACTTGAAGCAGTTTTATAATCCTGAAATGAGTACAAACACATCCCCATACCACGATTTTGTCGTCAATAAAGTCAAACTCAAAACACGTAGGAGCCCACTGTGTCAAAGTAATAGTGCTATTGGAAATGTTCGCAAGTATATTTTGATAAGGAAGAATCTGGCTACTCGATGCCATTAAAACAAAGAATATGACAGTTTGAAACAGCATTTTCTCTATCTATATATTAATGCGCAAGGCAAAAAATTTGTCCTACCATTTAAACTATGTTAGAAATGGATCACGACTTTGAATTTTACACCATTAGAAAGGTATTTGTGTGTAAATGTGCACAAAGTAAAAATTGTTTTTATATTTTGCCATTAAACTAGGTAAAATTAAATGCAAATTTTTCAATATTAACAACGACAAAATACGCTGTCACATACAGCACAAAGAGAAAGACAAAGAGCTAACTGACACTGACTCCATGTTTTTTGTTTTCTTTTCGTTTCACATTTGTCATTGTACCACATAGCAAAAAAAAGTACTAAAACTGCCCAAAAGTACCAATATTATTTCATACTTACATATATAGTCAAATTTTGTCCATTGGGCGATTCCAGTAAGAAATAAAATGTTCATTCCATTTTTTTGTGTGTCTGTGTAATTTAAAGACTAAAATTCGTAACAGTAAAGATTTAAATATAAAACGGAAGATATGGCATACAATTTTGTGACACCTCTCTTGTTTTACGTCATACATAGTGAATATAATCTGCAATGAAAATAAAATTTCAATGTTTCCATTAAAAAGAATAGGAAATGATACTTCAAAAGTAAATTGCAATTAAAATTGTTTTTATGTTTCGAATTTCAAACCAATCGCGAGCGATGTCACATGACGTGTCGTATGTAACGTAATTCCAATTTGTAAGCCAACATGTTTGTCATACATAAAACGAATATTTAATTTCACACATCACATAATTTATCCAAGAGGGCGTCGTTATACGAAAACGTGATCAAATCTTTAATTTATCAAGGAATCGTGGAATTTAAAAAAGGCACAGACTAATAAGAATTATGGAAACATGGCGAACATGACAAAGCAAAGACAATATCGAGTGAAACACATAAGCATACATGCACAAAACAATACATACAGATGACAAAATACATTCACATTCCAGCATAGATGCTGCATTGCTTAAATTCCAATTTACTTTAAGTCCTCACAAAGCCAACGTTGCTTAAGAGATTCCCGCTGTTGCTGTTGCTGCTGCAGTCATTCCCTTTGATTGCGTTAAAAAATTAAAAAGGTAAGTAAATTCATAAGATACTTGCACACAAGCACAGCATGAGTTACAAGTTTGCAGAAAAAGTATCGCATTGAAATGCTAATGGCAGCGGTATGTTGAGTGGAGTGGATGCTTTTCAAAAGTAAATTGCACCCAACTACACAACTCCCACCTGACAGGGAATAACTAGCAACAACAGCCAGAAAACGAGTGTAATCAAAGAAGATTGCAAATCATTATTAGCTTTTTAAGTTGCGACTCATACCCGCTTACACTTTAGAATCACAAGCGCATGTGTACAGTAAAGAGCATAGTGTTGAAACAGAGTGAGTTCAAGGTTCGGGTTTGAAAGACTGTTTTTTGTGTGTTAAAAGTGGTAGTAGGGGTGTAGGGGTAAAACATAAGAATGTTATCAAATCGATATCTTCCCAAAAGGAAAAATTTGTACCACTTCTGATCCAAGCACTCCAAAAGTGCTTGCCCCCATAGAAATTTAGAAGCACCTTCACAATGATTTTTTGTAAGGCTGCAGTTAGAACAACATGGGTTCGAACCTAACCCGGGTGGTTTTTTTTTTTAACTTTTTGCTCTATTTTTTTTTGTATTAAAATGTTATTTATTCAACATCTTTTATTTCACTTTTCTATTTTCCTTTCTCTTATATTTATGATCGTACGCTTGTTAGAAAGCAAATTTTACTTAAGCGTTAAAAAAATAATATTTCACCAGATGGTGCATGAAAAATGGAACAATTTGGATAAGTTTTAAACCTTTCTCTTGTTAGGTGATCCCAAGTGAAATTTTTTGTTAAAAAAACTTCTGTAGAATACTTTAACCCATAAAAGCCCAATTTTTGGACCCAAAAAGACCCACAAAACCAGGATATAATGGTTTAATATATTACAAAACATGTTCCTTGTTCAATTTCGTTATGATCTTCAAAAAATTATATTTTTTCCAAAATATGGTTTTAGAATTTTATGGTATGCAAAAACACAGCTTAATACGGTATTTGTTTTATAACGATCTCTAAAATATTCGAAATAAGTCGCGCAATATCTCAAACTTTTTGTCTTGATTCGTGGTATATAAAACTAAATATATATTATATATTATATTTTTTTCGGAATTTAAAACATAAAGTAAGTGTTTGTAAATTTAAGATTGTGTTTTGAAAATGTTTAAATTGTAAAACTGTGTATAAGAAAAAAATTTTTATTGTTTATTTTATTTTAGAACAAAGAGTTGCCCTGAGGATGTCAACATAAAATTGACGAAACGTCGGCAAATAATTTAAATTTTAATGTTTTTATTTAAAATTTGAAATTGAACAGCACTGGTTAGTAAAACCTCCATACAACAAAAATATTAAAAACTAAATACATTTGGATAAAACGTCAAACCATCACAAACAAAGTCGATTGATTTTTTGTCAAGGAATTTGCTTGAAATTATTCAGAATTTTAGGACGTGTTATGTGGGCGTAAAGAGCGATTAAGACTTTTTAACCCATTCTGTCGCCACGACGCACATACGATTTTTCTGAATTTTACTCCTGAATATTTGCTAGATATTCCGCTTTCTTGCCTTATGTAACGCTATGGTGTGCTCGATCGCATATAGCCAATAACCACATTTTTTACCCAAAACTTAGCGGTTTTTGTTTTTTACTCGGCAAGGGGCGCTTAAATTAAAAAAACATAATAAACAAAATCGATTTATTTTTTATTAAGGAACTTGCCTGAATTTTTCAGAGTTTTAGGACCTGTTATGAGGCCGTAATTAGCGATTTAGACATTTTAACCCATTCTGTCGCCACGACCCACATAAGATTTTTCTGAATTTTACTCCAGAATACTTGAAAAGGTGCCCCGTATCATATCTACCACTTCTTCTTGTATATTATCGGAAATCTCGATTTTCCCAAAATTTTTAGGAAACCTGGGTCATATAAGAGGAGATTATTTTCGGATACGCCAATATATGTAGGGGAAAATATCCGGTTGTGGGCATATGTTTTCCATCCCCGGTTTTAATAACCATTTATGGTGGATTGCAAGCTATTTATTACGTACTTACGTGAAATTGTTTTTTTCTATCACGTCGGGATGGTAATGTAATTATGTGTGAGGTGAATCGATAGTTTGGTCTTTTTTCTGTGAAGCTATCCGTAACTAATATAGTACTTCGCAAGAAACTGACCTCGTGATCTTTAATCTAAACACCGGCATTTGTTTATCTGCAACTTTTAAGCAACTCTTTATAACAGCTTCCTAAATATAATTGGACAGCTGGCTCTTGTATTTTACCTTAATTGACTGGAGTAAGAGGAGCATTTATACTCGTGACTGTATGCTTTTATGTGTGTGATTTTTGCTTGCATCTTTTGCTTAATTTAAATGTATGAGCAAAGCATTGTCTGGCTGGCATTCGCAAAGGACAAAATTGTGTGTTATTGTTATGTGTGTATATTTTTTTTTTTTTTGTTTTTTTATAAATTCATATCATACTGTTTAAAAAATAAAATAAAAATGAAATTTTTTGTATGCCATACAACGCACTCCATATTGACACAGAAATACAGATAGACATTATAAAATACATACACACCAACATTTACTATAAACATTTATTTATGAAAAAATATGCATTGTTTATGAAAACAAAAAATGGCAGCCTATTCAACGGCACAAAACATAAATGAAACCATTGAAAAAGTTCATATTTATATTACGGATGCGTAGGCATGAGGGTGAAAAAAAATGACTGCAATATAAATGAAGTCTTTATGGTGCTGACAAATTGCAAAAATTAATATGCAAATATTTTATACAAAAGAAAGAAGAACAAGAACAACAACAACAACAAAAATATGAGTTGAAAAGAGTCATCAGAGAAAATTAAGTCTTTGGGGATACCAAAATATTCACAATCTTTTTTAAAAAAAAAAACAAATTGAAAATTCCAAAAATAATCAATTGATAACACCGTCCGATACGATTTTGCGCAAATGAAAAAGAAAGCAATAGATTGTGAAAATATGCCTAAAAGTAAGTTATACGTGCACACCTCCCGGGAAGATAGGGACAACCTCGACTTGCAGTCACTGAAGATTTTTTAATGAGGTTTTGTTCGTATGCTTCTCCTGAGTTGGTAACTATGAAAACGAAAATCCCGACTCGTCCTTCTTGCAATTAAACTGAGTTTAAGTCCTTTTTTACGAGGCAAGTTTGAATTACTAATATTATAGTAACCTCGAAGTCTTGGGAGTGAAATATTTTTGATGAGGTTTTGTTCGTTTATTTGCTCAGAGTCGGGAAATAAGAAAATTATATAAGAATAGTTCCTTATTGCGAACAAGCCGAGCTTAAGCGCCTTTCTTCTTTGTATGTTTAAAGTATTAATATTAAATCGACCTCGAAATACTAGCAGTGAAAACTTTTGATGAGGATTTGTTCAATAAGTTTGTTTGAGTGGGATAACGTGAAAAAATTAACCAGAACCACTCCTTCTTGCGCAGAAATTGGCTGTAAGCACCCTTTTTGCCTCTAAATTTTGAATAAAACATACTACTTTTAACTTGCAATAACTAAGCTCACAGTCATTTTATTTCAGATAGGTATATAGAGAAATGTTCATGGTACATACATATAAATATTTTCATCAAATTTTTTAGAAAACCAATGCTTTATTGATTGATAAATCAGCTCAAATGCTATGTTTTGTCAGAAAAATTTTTATATTTTTTATATTAAATTCATAAATTAGTTTGCTTTTGTAGACATATACAGCACTTAACACTTGGATATCACTATCATCGCGATTCTCAGATACTTATGACTATTCCATATTGATAGAAAGTCGAAATGCACTGATCCAAAAAAGCCTGTTCGCTATAGAATCCGAGACCTTTTCATGTTTGCTGTATGCTTTTCTGTCGTCGCAAAAATGTTGATTTAAAAAAAAAAAAAACCATTTTGGAAATCATCATTCCCATTAAGATGCACCTCTTTGGCTTTTATATACTTAGTTTAACATTGTAGACTTAAATATATTTCACAGCATCATCAGCCTCAGATGCTATAGCGAAGAGGCTTTTGGATCAGTGCATTTCGACTTTCTATCAATATGGAATAGTCATAAGTATCTGAGAATCGCGATGATAGTGATATCCAAGTGTTAAGTGCTGTATATGTCTACAAAAGCAAACTAATTTATGAATTTAATATAAAAAATATAAAAATTTTTCTGACGAAACATAGCATTTGAGCTGATTTATCAATCAATAAAGCATTGGTTTTCTAAAATATTTGATGAAAATATTTATATGTATGTACCATGAACATTTCTCTATATACCTATCTGAAATAAAATGACTGTGAGCTTAGTTATTGCAAGTTAAAAGTAGTATGTTTTATTCAAAATTTAGAGGCAAAAAGGGTGCTTACAGCCAATTTCTGCGCAAGAAGGAGTGGTTCTGGTTAATTTTTTCACGTTATCCCACTCAAACAAACTTATTGAACAAATCCTCATCAAAAGTTTTCACTGCTAGTATTTCGAGGTCGATTTAATATTAATAGTTTAAACATACAAAGAAAAAAGGCGCTTAAGCTCGGCTTTTTTGCAATAAGGAACTATTCTTATACAATTTTCTTATTTTCCGACTCTGAGCAAATAAACGAACAAAACCTCATCAAAAATATTTCACTTCCAAAACTTCGAGGTTACTATAATATTAGTAATTCAAACTTGCCTCGTAAAAAAGGACTTAAACTCAGTTTAATTGCAAGAAGGACGAGTCGGGATTTTCGTTTTCATAGTTACCAATTTAAGAGAGATATACGAACAAAACCTCATCACAAAATCTTCAGTGACTCCAAGTCGAGATTGTCCCTATCTTCCCGAGAGGTGTGCGTGTCTTTCCGATTCTCTGAATCAGGTCGAAATTTTTTTTAATCCGATTTTGAAGTTTTCTATTCATGTGTTGAGTCGACACACTAAACCTTACGATCCTTACATCTGACGTATATCATGTTTTCTGAAGACTTATGGAGTATGTTAAGGGGAATATTTTTGTAGAAAATTTTAACCCTCTACATCCCCCACAAAAGGGTCATTTTTGAACATTTCGCTAAAAGGTATAATAATCTCTCTTCTTATACGAGATAAAATTGTATCTACTTACACAAGGGGAAAAGTAGTGCTTCAAAAACCCTTCTGAAGTGCATCCTTTTCACCAATAAGCGCTTCCGCTCCGTAAGAACAATACTTTCTTTTTAACATTGCGAGCAAAAGCTTACCGCAGCCTTACCAAAAAAGAATTTTTAAAGCGCATATTTGTAATGCTGCGGTAAGCGTTTTTTCAATAAAATTAAAAAAAAGAAAAAAAAAGAAAAAAAAAAAAAATTGACCGCGCCAGGATTTGAATCCATGACCCTCCGCGTGCTAGATATATTTTTCTTACATTTACCAACCCTTTAGACCGCTCCACCAACGCCCGATGATATGAAGAGGTATTAAATTTGTATATTAAGCAAATGTTGTCCTGCAGCATTACATAGAATCATTGTGCAATCAGTTTCAATTCAAGTAAGCAAAAGTAAATAAAAATGAGAAATTAAAATAGGAAAGTGAAATAAAAAAGGTTGAATAAAAAATATTTTAATAAAAAAAAAAAAATTAAGCAAAAACAAATAAAAAAACGGGGGAAAAAAAATCACCCAGGCTGGGTTCGAACTCACGTTGTTCTTACTGCAGCCTTATATGGAATCATTGTGTAATCAATTTCAATTCGGTTAAAAAAAAGTAAATTAATAAGAGAAAGGAAAATAGGAAAGTGAAATAAAATATATTGAATAAAAAATATTTAATTAAAAAAAAAATAAAGCAAAAAAAAAGTAAAAAAAAGTAAAAAAAAAATCTCCCGGGCTGGGTTCGAACTCACGTTGGTTTTACTGCATCCTTATAAAAAATCATTGTGATAGTGCTTCTAAATTTCTATGGGGACAAGCACTTTTGAAGTGCTTGGATCAGAAGCGCTAGAAATTTTTCCTCTTGGGTATGTACCTATGAACTTATGTATGTTTGGAACGGGCAAAACTTTTTCTCGAAAACGGCAAAAGCGATTTTAATGAAACTTCCGATAATGTTAGATATTAACATACAATGAAAAATGAACAAGGTTTGAACTTTGTAAATACTCACCAGGGGGCGTGGCACCGCTCTAAATTTTAAATTTGATGTGTTCATAACTCGCAAGCCATTCAAGGTATTAGAATGAATTTGGGAGCAAGTACCTCTTAGTAATAACTTGAAACAAACGAAATGTGAGCGGGATCGAAGAAGTGCCACGCCCACTTTTTAACCCTTGAAAATTTTGATTCAATATTACTCGAAAACGACTCCAACAATATTAATGAAAATTTAAGAGATTGTACACCTGAAAACAAGTATTAACATGTAATATGCCGTTATATTGAAAAACTCGTGAAGGGCGTGGCACCTCCCACAAAATTATAAAACGCTTTAAAAAGAGAACTACTAAAGGAATCTTTCTAAATTTAACTGTAGGGAGTCTACTTACTATTAGGCACCTACGATCTAAAAGTGGACAAAATATCGCCGGTGCGCGTGGAACCTCCCATACAAGTAAAACACATTAAATGCTATTTCTCGCAAATGGTACAACATATTTGTTCAATAATTGCCACGCCCACTTTTTACTTATTAGACTTCTACTCCACTGACCAATATGATGAAGAGGTATAAAATTTGTATTTATATTAAGAAAATTTCTGTCCAAAAAGAAATATTTTTAATAGAATTATTAAGTCAAAATGGTTATATAAGTTAAGGTAATATATGTTTGAAATTGTGGAAGACTCATTGTTCGGGAGGAACTGTCCGGTACAAGCGAGTCGCTTAGAAGATACATCAGCGACGCATAGAGGGATTCGTCTGTGAATCGCTGGGAGTATCTTCGACGACTCGCTGGAAGATTTTTGGAAGATTCGTAAAACGCTTGTTGGAAGAGCCTTTGGCGATTCGTATTTCGTTCCCCAGATTTTTATATGGATTTTCGGATTTAATGCATCTTTTTTTTTCAATATTTATTTCGTACCTACTTTTTCTTATGAACACTTTTTTTTTAGTGCAGACTTTCTTCTCTCACTAACACTTTCTCAAAATTATTTTTGCCGACCCCTGTTCTAAATGTTAGCTGGGACTAATTTTTCTCCGTAAGAGTGTTATAAATTAAAAATTTTCACATAATTTTTGGCTGAAAGTATATTTTACTCTACAAATAGTAAAATGTATGCAATTTGGAGTTAACATTACTTTATTATTTCACTATATTTTATTTGTAAATACACGTATTACTATATTTTACTTAACTTTAGAACCATCACGAAAAAACTGGATGTATCATATATTGCGATATTTTCACAGAACTAATTTAATTCAATTGTATCGAAAGATTGTTGTATTTTATCAGTAAAGAAAAAAGGTGCAACTTAAACGGCACCTGAAGCAAAAGATCTTCCGTAACTCGCACCTCTGCAAACAGAATGACTTAACAAATGCTGGAGATTCTTACGCAAAACGTGTACACCGGAGACCGGAATAGTAATGCAAACGAAATCTACTTTTGGAAATGGTCATATTGCGAAATTTATGAAAGATGATTTCCCTTTGGTCTTTTTGAAGAAACTTATTACTAAAGATTTAAAGAAAATACAATAAGTACATTACTCATATACCTTTTTATGCAATAAAAATAAAAATGATTTGTTACTGCACACATTATGAAAATGCCTCCACTCAACTACTTGAAAAGTATTAAATTTTTAAATATAAATTATATTACGATATTCTTTATAATACATTGCGCTGAATTGTTCAAAAATAATTGGTACTTAACGGAAAACATTTCCCCAAGAAGAACACACATTATTTTTCATAATATGGCAATTTTGTTCCGCTTATTTGTCATATGGTAAATGGCATATGATATTAAAAGAAGTAGGCACTCAGTATGTTTTAATTTGGAAATAACAACCCTGACAGCATCGAGTCGAATTTGCAACATGCGCAAATACTCATCGTACACATAATTCGCATTTTTAAAGCTAATGAAATGGCAGTTAAGTGTTATTACATTCTTAACAATGCAGCTTACAAATCTTACAAGATGTAGGTACATACGTTCAAATATAATAACACAATTAAATATGCTAATAAGCTCATAAAAATGATATTCTTACAAAAAATAAATGATTTCTTTTTTTCTTTTATGACTGCAAAATTTATTTCAATTGAGTTATAAATTTTTACTAATGAGATACGATATAAAGTCATCTTGGATACTTAACAGACACATTTTCAAAATAATATTCCAACTTTACGTCAGATATAAAAACATACGCATTATTTTTCAAATAAATAAATCAACTCTTCTCAGCGGAGTTAATGTAGCAATAATGTACTTTTGTTTCTCGGCAAAAATTCAGAATTTTAACGTTGATCATAGGTTGTGTATCTTTAAATATGTCTTAGGAAAATGTGACAATGAGGAAATACTTCCATAGTGTAACTTCCATATAACAAACTTTTATACAACGAAGTTCTCCATACTACGAATTGATTTCAAGTACACGGCTTTTTCGATCTATTTTTAGTGTATTTTAATCTACTTACAAAGAATTTGCTTATAGCGAGATTTTCTTTAAAACGAAGTAACTTTGGTGTTGAGAATTTAAGTTTCATGAGTTTCTGATCTCCTTACAACGAATTTTTTCAAATAATTTTTAATACGCTTATCAATGGAAGTTCATACGGAGAAAAACGAAAGCATATTAAGAGGATCCCCAAAATATGAAAATAATGCCAACAAAAGGAAAAAGAAGGTCTCTTCACTATTAATTTTTGGCAAGAGCTCAGTCAGTGTTCAGCGATAGAAGTGAAAATGTTGCTGCGGAATAGGCTCTCGAAAAAGTTATTGATATGCCCCAAAATGGCTTTAAAAAAGTAAAAAGCTTCTTTTCTACATAAACAAAAACTTTTCTTTCTCAGTGTAATATTTTTTTCAAAAGCTCATACTATTCTCCACTAACTTTGGAAATTTCATTAAAATCGGATAAAATGCCGAAGAGATATGAATTTGTCAAATAAGTTAGCTTCCAAAAGTTGGATTGAACTTTCTATGGCCGCCATCTTGGAAATACTAAATAGATTACGCAAAGATTGACTCTACTACGAATTTTCTATATGCGGCCGTCGATTGGAAAAGGAATCGTATCTTCACTCACAAAATTTAGCAGTACAGTTAAAAATATGAGACAGGGTCAATTTTACCGGTTTTCAGTTTAAGGTGGAATTCAGTGCTTAGACATGTACTGAAAATTTTCAAGGTCGATTATCAAATTATAAATACCGATAATAGCTCTCTTGCCGAGCTTCTACACATATAACGGATTTTTTTTCTTATCCCATGCGTGTTCGCTTTATGGAAGTTTTACTATATAAAGAAAATAGAACGATCTGAAAATATGGAAAAGTCTACATGTGGCCTCAATACTGGAGGTTTTGCGCTAGAATAGAATAATATCAACGAATTACAACAGCAAGGGAAAAACAAAGAAAAAAATTGGAACCTTTACATGAGCTGTATTTACGTATTGCTGTAGTTCTCAACAAATCTATACAAAAAGTTAAATATAGAGTAGAACGGGGTAATGTCGTGCACTGGCTGTTTTAGTCCAAAGAATTGAATGACTTTAACTGTTGTAAGGACCTGCTGACCTACTGAGCTTATGCATATAATACTAGTAATTTTCACCAGTTCGTCTCTACAGAGTAACCTTTTTTTCAAAACGCACGCTTTCGGGACGATAAAAGTGTTTTTTCATCGGATCAGAAAAATAATTTAACTTGCGGGAAGACATACCACAGGTAAGTGTTTTCTGAAACGAAATATCCTGCCAAAGAAAAGAAGCATTTGGTTTTGGAAAAAAATTTTGGGCTTCACCGAGTTATCGAAGTTGACCTCTAAAACGACCATTGGGGTAATGTCGTGCACATTTTTTTTCTTCACTTACACCAACACAATTTCTCGCTACACAAATGTTGTTACACATGGATGTAACCAACGAAATCATCTTTCGATCGGATGCTTACTCGTCGCATTCGCTTGAGATGTACGGCTTTACGAGCATGTCAAAGTTGAGTGCACGACATTGCCCCGTTCTACTCTACACAACATATTATGTACTTCACACTTGTATAATAATGAATTAATACATGATAATGCTAAATCTCCTCTAATAGAACCATTACCTATCATTTCTCACACATTTTGGTTCCTTTACTATACTCGCAAAACAATGCACGACATTACCCCACAAATTTTGAGGGGGGTAATGTCGTGCACAATTTTTTTTTCTTCATTTACACAATCACAATTTCTCGCTACACAAATGTTGTTACACATGAATGTAACCAACGAAATTATCTTTCGATCGGATGCTTACTCGTCGCATTCGCTTGAGATGTACGGCTTTACGAGCATATCAAAGTTGAGTGCACGACATTGCCCCGTTCTACTCTACTATGCTTGTCATGTTCTTCTGGATGCCGGAAAATTTAGAAAACTGATTTCTGTAGTATTGTTATGTATATCCGACATCATGAGTCCTAACAGATGTTTATCTTAATATTTTTTGCCCTCTTTCTAACATCATCTTAAAATGTTTCTCCAAAGTGCAGTTAAAGAAATCTATCACTCCTACCGACTGAAGTTAGGGCACATTAGAAAGTGTTTTTGCGCATTCTTAGCATTACAAAAACACACACAGTATAGATTTAAGTTTCTTTAATGATGACAAGGCAATCCAGTTCTTAATAAAAGCTTTATCAACCATTTTCGATCGGGAAGAACTCAGATTACTTGCTGCAGTAAGCGAAGAGTTGAAAAAAGACCTACTTCATCTGTGCCTTGTCCACTAATGTTGTATTGATACATTTTCTAACGATCCCTTTGCATTGATACGATATTCCAGCTTTGTTTTCCATTGGCTAACAATGGATGCCTTCAACCTTACATGGAGAGTGGAGATTTAAATGTCTACTGTATGGCAGAACTAGTTTTATTATTCTTGGAAAAATGTTTTTCAACAATTTTGAAGAACTTTCTGATGACGGTCTTAGACCATTTAAAGACTTTGGAATGGCTCCTCCCAAAGCTATTACGCTCACGGTTTAAAACAAATTCACTATAAAATATATAGCTGTGGAACCTTTTTGGTCCAATGATACCACGAAAAACTATCCAAACTTATAAGGTAGATAAATGACAGTGATAATGCGCATCAGCAGTCCTAATCCAAATTTACTTGTGAAAAAAGGAAAATGGAGTGAGAAAAAGTGAGTTTTAAGGTAAATAAAAAATAAGTTTAGGTAAAACGCAATGAAATTCTGTGGAGCGAGACAATGAGCAGGTGCTGTAAAAAAATAAGTAAACAGACAAATCAGCTTGATGCAAAAGCTGTCAGAAACTGTTGTCTGTCAGGGTAAAATTTTCAATTCGATTAATACGTTTGAAATCTAGATTTATGCTGTAGTCTGTTTACGCACTTAACCATACAAAGAAGAAGAGAGAGTGTCTCGAGATTTCCGTTTGACTTTTTCTTTAGGAAGTTACCATCTCAATGCAGCATGGTCTGAACTAAGGAGAAATGGTTTTGTTTTTCATGCTTTTACTCGAACCTTGATATACAAACTTTACTGAGACAACTTTTTTGTCCGTTGAAGAATTAATGAATCCTCTTTAAATGTTTATCATGATGGCATGATAAACATTACTGCTCATTTCCAATATCGTCCTGTGACATTAAAGTTTATTTGATTTTAACGCATTTTACTTTGTCGTTTTATTGCTTTTATTTAATTGTTAAATTTTATGTATGTTTTTAAACTTCAACCGTGTTCTGCTGTATTGCAATCAATAATTGGCAAACAATACCACCAAAACAAACAAAGTGTAGAGTCATGTTGCATAAAAAGTGGACACACCTTTGTGCATACTGAAACACAGTAACCGCAGGAAACACCCGCAATCGATTTGTAAATTGCGTTGTTTGTTTTTTGAAATAAAATGTAAACACAACTACGTTCAGTCGTAAAATAAAATGCTTGATTTATGCATTTAACTACACTGAAAAAAGATCTTAATTGCAAAAACCTCAAACTTAGAAATTTATATTTTCATTGTATATCATTCAGATAAAATAAACTGAAAAGTATTTAGACATAAATTGAAAATACATTTAAAATCAAATGGAAACATTTATTAGGCCCAGTGTATAAAATTTAATAAATTGAAAATCGTCAGCGCCACACCGTATATGATTTGGCTAAAATTTTTGTATAAATCGTAGAACTTTTGAAAGTAGTATGAAATCTAGAGACTTCTAGTAAACGGCTTTGTAATGCTTATTTAACAGCCTTCCAGGAAAAAATATATGAAAATTTGAAAATTCTTCACAAAAGTTGATCAAACATAAGATTTTGTTAACGACATCGAAGAGCCATAACCTTCTTTATTAACCCTCATCTCCCCAACATATTTTTAGCAACACAAGTCCACATCATGGGTAAATTTTACCCATAACTTAAAAACATTCTGTTTTGGTCAATATCTCAAATTTTTAACGAAACTTAGTTATTTCTACCTCAACAATCTAATATCAAGGTGAATTGAAAGGAAAATAAGTCATATCTGGTGTTTGTTATATATATTTTAAGAAAACTTTGAAAATAAATAATTTTTACATTAATTCATTGGCAATTTTTTGAAACACAAAAAAAAAAAAAAAAAATATAATGTTTTTTGTAACAAATTACATTTTTTTATATAAATAAAATAAAGTATTTTTATATTATTATCAATTCAATTGAATAACTTTTCAAAATTTTTTATACAAACTCATAAAAAAGTACCAAAAAAATAAAACAAATAAGGATGTGCATGTACTGCAAATCATAGCCCTAAGCTCAGAGCGAAAAGGTTTTTTACACCAAATTCAAAGGTTTTTAGTTTTTCGCTCTTTTTTTGCTGGACATTAGAAACATCTAATAGGTTTTTCTAGTACAACATTGGTTGTTTTCAGAGTGGACTAAAAGTACGAAAAATTTTCATTATAAGCTCTTTCAAACTTTTTCGAAGTTGTGTGATTTGGTATCTGCTTTTTAACTTTGGTTAGAACAATGAGAATTCAATTTTTTTCAAAATTTTAATTATTTCGTCGTCATATTTTACTCTTTTTCGTGCCATTTTTCACTATTTTCAATCAAAACGAAAAAAAAAAAAAACTTACATAAGTCCACAACATGGGTAAAATTTACCCGAAAAAAAAATTAAAACGCTATACCTCCGACAACCGACGACGACCGCTTGCGACAAAGCCCACAACAAAAGGAGAATACAGTGAGGTAATTTACATGCGCTTACTTCGTTTTTTTGTTAGTTTTTTAGCGAATTATTACGAAAACAAACTTCGCATGGGTAAATTTTACCCATGATGTGGATTTGAGTGTTAAAATTTACTTTTAAATTTTCTAATTGCATCAATTCTTTCCACACGGAGAAAAAAAATGAAAAATGTGTGACCATTTTAAATTTAAAATCTAGTAAAAACTATTTCATTTTTTAAGGCACAAAAATGAGTGTCATAATTTTCAAGGTGAATATTATAAAAATATAGAATCATTTTGACTTTTATAACTTTTTAGTAACAATTTCTATTGTTAGACAGATATTAATTTTATATACAAATTTTATGCCTCTTCATTATATGCACAAGTAGCGCAGAGAGATGTGTATCTACCTATCACACGGACGGGCTAGGGTTCGTACCCTAGTGCGGTCAGTTTATTTATTTATTTTTTTTTTTAAGTTTACATTAAGGTAAATATCACGTCATTTTTTTGAAAAAAATTACTAGCAAGCATACATTTTGAATTGACTAATCTGACTTGTTATTCTGGTGAAATTTATGAGAAATAAAGTAGCAAGTACTATTTTTTTTCTCCGTGCACATTACCAACAACTGAAAGTTCTTCCACTGCATACACAAAATTGAATCATATTTGTATGGAGTTGAGACATCATTAATTCATTTCATTTCATTCATGATAACTCGGAACGTAAGGACCTAATTGGAAAAGTTAAAATTTAATGTTTATTGAGGAATTTTATGGCTCTTCGATGTTATTAGCAAAAATTAATTACACTGCTTCCAGTAGGTGTTATATTATTTGCTTCAAATATGCTCCAAAACAGCAATTTTTGCAATTTTAAACAAGGATATCTGGAGAGCTAGAGTCAATTCGTTGAATCTGATATAATTTTTGCATTCAGTAGATCGCAATTGGCTGAAATTGACGCGGAAATCACACGCTGTAAAATCAGTGTTGCCCTGTGTTATGCATAAGCGTACGATGGTGGAATGGTATTGTCATTAGTTTTGTTTATCTGAGTATTTCGTTCTGTTCCTGAATAGTTTGAGTATCGAAAACACTTTTAAGGAGTGATCCAACAGAATTGTTTTGACAGCTGTTATATGTCAAATGGCTTGTCCATGTGACGTTTGTGTTTAGTATTCAATACGACTTAATCATAAATAGACTTATTCCTGAACTACGTTTATTAATTGTGGAAACTTACTACCAAAGTCAGTCATCAGTAAGAGAATGTGGTCGTTATGAGCGTCAAATTGAGCGCACTAGTTTTAACACTATTACCAAATTTCGAAGAAATTTTACATTATTGGACATTCATCATTCAATCAGAGTGCATTGAGCACGTTATTTGTTGCCAAAAATTCAGGATATTAGTATAGCTGGCCAACAGGATGGTAAAACATGCCATACAGCTGGAGAAACAATCGCTTTATTGAGGGAAACCTTCGATGAAAACATCATCTCGAGAAATGCTCCCGTTAATTAGCCACCAAGATCATGGGATTTGACGCCATTGGATTACTTTCTTTGGGGATATGTTAAATCACTTGTTTATGTCGGCAAACCCAAAACTATTGACGCTTTGTAAACCAACATAACTCGTGTTATTCAAGGAAAACCGGCCGATATGCTCGAAAGAGTTGTCGAAAATTTGACCCACAGAATGAACCAATATTTGCACAAAATAATTTTTAAACATTGAGTTGTAGGAACCGAACTATCATTCCAAATAAAGATTTGCATCAATACATTGATTTTTATTTACTTTATTTAGAAAATAATGTAGGAAGCTCATATTGGATCACCCGTTACTTACCAATACTTGAGAGTTTATTGATTTGTTTGTTGATGGTTTTTACAAAACTTAACTTCCTAAATATGTTCTTCACCGGTTCTTAAGTCTTCAAGGCCATCATCCAGAAAGCCAATCCAAATTCTGCTATTCATTTTAGGATTTTTTCAATATTTAACAACGAGATTACGACGATGGAAAGTTGCACCCAGTACGTTATCTAAGTATAAAAACTTCAGAGGCTGAACAAAAATGTCACAGCTACGAACTAGAAGTACTTTCTGTGGTAAAAGCTGTGCAAAAGTTTCGGGTATACTTGCTTGGACAACATTTTAAAATTATTACTGATTGCAAAGCATTTGAAGCAACGATGAAAAAGAAAGATGTGCCGAAAATTTCTAGATGGGCTCTTTTGCTTCAAGAATATGATTGTGAAGTTATTCATAGCGCAGGAAATAGAATGAAGCACGTCGATGCGTTAAGTCGCATGTACCTGATTCAAGACGCAAGCCTTGTTAAAAGCATCAAAGCTGCTCAGGCGGATGATAAACATATTCATGCAATTATCGAATTGCTGAGCAAACAAACCTATGAAAATTACATGATGCAAAACGGAATTTTATGCAAAAACTTCAACGGTAATATCGTAATTGTAGTTCCAGTAGCTATGAAATATGGCATCGTACGAAAAACTCATGACCAAGGACATTTTAAGCAGAAGAAAATGGAAGATGTAATCAAAAAGGAGTTTTACATTTCAAAACTAAAGACACTTATTGACAGTGTGGTGAAAAACTGTGTACCATGCATTTTAGCTGAAAAGAAATTGGGAAAACAAGAAGGTTTTCTACAACCAATTCAAAAAGGATGTGTGCCTCTACATACATGGCACATAGATCACGTTGGACCAATGCCGTCAACAAGCAAAAACTACAAATATTTGTTGACAGTAGTGGATTCATTCACCAAATTTGTGTGGATTTTTCCTACAAAGTCAACTACAGCAGTGGAAACACTAAATAAACTGAAGACATTAACAGATATTTTTGGAAATCCGAGGCGTATCATTTCAGACAAGGGTACTGCATTTACAGCAGAGATTTTTAAAGAACATTGCGAATCCGAAAATATTAAATTGGTTTTTACAACAACTGGTGTACCAAGAGGAAATGGACAAGTAGAACGAGTTCACAGGACAATTATTTCAGTTCTCTCTAAGTTGTCAATAAACGATCCAGAAAAGTGGTACCAGTATGTAAGTGCAGTCCAGAAGTACTTAAATAAAACTACTCACCGATCGACTAATATATCGCCATTTGAATTGATGATAGGAGTTTCAATGAACACAAAAGACGATATGCGAATCGCTGAAATTATTGATGACGAAGTAGCAGCTATTTTAAATCAAGATCGAGAAGAGCTACGGAACACAGCCAAACAACAAATTACTGCTATCCAAAACGAAAATAAAATGACAAGTACAAGGTTGGTGATTTAGTAGCTATAGCTAGAACGCAATTCGGTGTTGGGATGAAGTTGAGACCAAAGTTCCATGGGCCATATGAAGTGACTAAATACAAAGGCAATGACCGTTATGATGTAAGAAAAGTTGGTGACCATGAAGGCCCAGGTAACACTTCAACAAGTGCAGATAATATGAAACCTTGGAGTAGAGTAGCGATTGTATGCAGTTCATCCGGGTCGGATGAATTGTAGGATGGCCGATTGTGGAATTGTGCAAACACTGTACTCCCAAAGTACTTGCTGTATTATGTTTTAAGTATTTATTATTGTCAAAAGGAAGCCTTTACTTTATTCAAATGATTTTTTCATTCGTCTAGAAAATACAGATTGAATCGTTTAATAGTTTTTCAAGTCACTTCATTTTTTATTAATATTTTATTGGAAATAAAATCAATTTTAATTCAACAATCAATATCATTACCTACATTAATACAATATTTTTCAAAAACTGCAATATTTTTGAAATTTCTAAAATTTTACGAACTCTTTGTAATGTAGGTTTTTCTAATATCTTTTGTCTTCTTTAATGTTCTTTGATAATTTTCACATTTGTTTATAAATTTTTCAAACTTCTCTAAACATTACTTGAGTTTATTCAATGCTTTTCTACCATTTTTCAATATTTTTGTTCACATTTTATTATTAAAATTTTCGATGTTAGGTATCTACATGTTTTCCGAATCATTCCACTCTCTCAAATAGTTTTGGTCTGTTAAATATTTTTAACTTTTTCGTTAGCATGCAACTATTGTCAAGATTCTTTAAATTCTTCAACGCATTCCATTCCTCGAACTTTGCAACATTTTTTCGCATTTTTTTCTCGTATTTCCCACGGTGTAGAAATATTTTTCAGCTTAAGTAGGAAAATTTACTGCAGTATAACAATGGTGTAGCATTTTATAGAGGTGTGTTAGCGATTTCTTACCATTTTAGTGATAAGTGGCGCTTAGCATGGATTACTTAATATCAAAAAATAGTTTGTCGAACACAATGGGGTATGTACATGACTTTTGAGTAAAAGAACAAATGAAAAAACATCAAAAAAAAAAATATGCAACTAACCACAAAATAATGGTGGGTTTGTATAATGATTTATTTAACTTCAACTACCATGAGTGTACCGTACATACATAGTTTGGATTTATTCAAATAGTAATGAAAAGTATTTAGTGTGATATTTTCAACTCAAGACAATAAATTATTCATCACTGAGTAAATATACATAAGAACAATCAGGAACAAACTACGCTAACGGCAACACAACTTCATTGCACATATCTACAAAATCGTATATCCGTATATGTATGTATGTAAAAACATTTGTATTTGATTATATTTCATTTGAAAAATTGTTGACTCTGTTAAAAGGACATGCATACATAAATCATTTAGAATGAATCACGTGCAGCAGTGTAACACATACGCCTCGGGGGTGACCAACATTGGGTTATAATTGATTTGCACTGTTTATGACCTAAAGGTACAAATTTATGGTAACAACATGCGTGTTTTAAATGCAAAATAATAAACACACCTGTATGTATGTACTTTCTATTCTATTCATTATTATTTGGTTGAAGGATATATTTTAAGGATATAGCCTGAAGCAGCAATTAGTAAGTTGTTTACACAAGGTATTGCTACGTATTAAATTATGACAATCAATGAGAATATTTTGATTTTGATTTTGTACGTAGAACTTCATTAAATGTTAATGTCTTAAATTAATTGTATCAAAATAATTTTTGGTATTAAACTATTCTACTCCTTACTTTATTCTTGTACTCATAAACTCTTTGCAAGCAATTTTCATTCAAAACTCGAATCGCATTTAGCGCAACAACTATTCATCATTCATGTTAAAAGTTGAGACACTTTCACACAAAATAATGACAAGGTAGAGACAGTAACATCAGTCGTGATGATGATAATGATGATGATGTAGGATGCTGGTGAAAATCTGTGTTTTACTTTTTGCACCAACTGCTGCTGCAGCCGTTGCTCTGTTGCTAACAAGTCAGTAACCGCATTTGCTGCTTTACAACACTCAGTCAGCATCACTCTAACAGTGTCCTTTGTTGTCCTGCTGCTAACTATCCACCTATGTATGTATTTACGGTAGATCCTTTCGCTCTGTTTAACTTTTTACCGCAATTAAACAAACTAAATTTTGGATGAAGTGACCAGCTCTGTTTAATAAAATGTAGATGGTCATTGTCACATAAATTCAGAAAAGAAATATACACACAAAAAAAGGGACATAATATTAATTAAAAAATTTATTACGTAGGGCACTATTTATGTTTCGGGAACTGGCAACACTAATGTCAATAGCTAAAATCTGGCAACATTTGACATTTTTTAGCATAAACGTACTCACAACGTTTTGATGTACAAGAGCTATTTGTTTTGTTTACAGTGAGTTAAGAAAATCAATTTGACCAAAATATGGGAATTTCAAGAGAATATTTTCGTTGGCACGGCTTATCTCAACAAGAATATGTCAATGAACTCAGTTCTTTGCATGGCGATAAAGCACCATCAAAAACCATAGTACAATGCTGGTAAAGTGAATACAATCGTGGTCGTAGTTCGATCGCCGACGAATTTCGTTAAGGTCGTCCAGAACCGGTTGTTGTGCCACATAACATCGATGCAGTGCATGAACTGATAATGCCAGATCGTCATGTGACATATTGTGAAATAGAGGAATCCTTGCACATTAGTTCCACTTCAATACATTCGATTTTGTACGAACGCTTAGTTGTAAAAAAACATTTGTTCTCGTTGGAAACCCCATAAACAAAACAAATAGCACTTGTACATCAAAACGTTCTGAGTACGTTTATGCTAAAAAATTTCAAACTTTATTAAAGTGTTGCCAGATTTTAGCTATTGCCATTAGTAATGCGATTTCCCGGAATACAAATAGTGCCCCTCGTACTCCCTAACGAAAAAATTCACAAAATTTGAGCCGAGAACAGCATTCATTGACTAGAAGTATTTTCATTTAAACGTTAATGAACGCATTCATAAAATGTAAGAACTTTTTCATAAAATAAAGGCCCAACCATACTGTGCTTAAAGTCTTTTACGCATGCGTTTACGCATATATGTATGTATGTATTCTCCTTTAACTCCTAGGAGGAACATAGAGCCAAAAAATTTTGACGAACCATATTGGTTCTGATTACAGGAGAATCATTCCTTCCTTCCTTGCACCTTCAAATGCAATATGCACGCTGTCGAGGCAGGTGCATTAACCACATTCTGGTGGGTATCACTTGGAGAGATATTTTCCATCGTTTTTCGATCCTTGCTTCATTAGTACAATCTTCTCGGCTGCATCCGGTAAGCGCTGCAAATGTAGTGGCCAAATTCACTTTCAATTACAGCTGCCCAACAGACGCTGACATGGTAGCTGCCCACTCTGGGTCAGACGCTTCAGGATTTCGACAAGATGCTTATTTTAAGGCGGCATCGACTTGCCTCGTCAGTGGTAGTTACGGGCATTGTGGGTTTTTTTTCAAGGCGCAACGAGGTCCAACGCTTCGCCCTTCCAGACCCTGGCTGTTCACCCGCTTTTAGTCGCCTCTTACGATAGACCTCGGGCATATTCTGACCCCTTACCCGCAGGGGTAGAAATAGTATACGGTTACCATAACATCATTAAGCAAAAGTTTCGTGCAGTTTTGATAAAAAGAGAGCTGCTTAAGCATGCCTGCTTTTTGAACGCACTATGCTTTTGTTCTTAAGCAAACATGTTCAATGTTGTGTTCCGACATCGTATCCCAATGCGGGTGAAAATTTTTTATTGTAATTATATTTTTTAAAATTATTTTACCAAGCAAGCAATGTGTGTCGGAGCGCTTTTCTGAAAACGAGAAGAATGCGCATCGTGCTAATGGTAAATTTTCACCAAAAAATTTACGTTTTTAAGTGAAAAGTGGTATAATTTGAAATAATTTGCTGGCAACACTGAGTATGTGATTTGGTACTATAACTGCTTTTGACAGTAAGCGCTGTATTCAATTAATTTCTTTATAGCCAGTGAAAATTTGGTTTCGCATTTGCTTAAGAACTTGACAGGCTTTTCGTTTGAAAGAAAACAGTGCGTATAAGACTCCAAGCACATTATGGTTGGGCATAAGGAACGAAATTCATAAAAAAAATTTTAAATTTCAAAATACAAATTTTACAAAAAACGTCAGAGGAGTCTGTAGCGTAAACGATAAGGAGCTACTTAGTTGTATTTTTCTGCACTTTGATTTCCGGGTTCGAACCCCAATGCGGGTTAAAGTTTCTCTATAATTTTTTTTTATTAGTAGAAGTTCTAAGACCCGGGACATACAATATTGAAATGAAGTAGTGCGTCTTAAAGCAACTAAGCACTTGATGCTGAAGAAAGCTTATTAGAGCGCTTTCTTTCCTCTTGGTAAAATAAATACTTACCATAGCATGGCCTTATGCCTAGAAGTTCCAGGAGAAAAACATACATGCATACATACATAGCATGATAGTGTGAGCGACATAGGGAATAAATTTCAAGAATACTATATTTGTCCTTTAAAATAAATCTGCCTAGAACCATAACAAGAAAATGAAATACAGCCTTAAAATAATATTTCAAGTTGATGAAACTGTAACTAAAAATTTATGAATGTTTTCTTTAATATTATGTAAACAAACCAGACCTTGAAACTTTTAAACTTTTATTCAAAAAGTTTTGCAAATGCAAGTTTTTGAAAACTTTTATTGTATGAAAGTTTATAAAAACTTTTATTTTTAAAAGTTTTTAAAAACTTTTTCAAAAAACTTTTAAAAAAAACTTTTAAAAATAAAAGTTTTTTATAAAAGTTTTTAAAAACTTTTATCCATAAAAGTTTTTGTATAAAAGTTTTTTGAAAAAGTTTTTAAAAACTTTTATTTTTAAAAGTTTTTTATAAAAGTTTTTCAAAAAACTTCTCATATAAAAGTTTTTTTTTTGGAAAAAAACATGGCAAAAAAGAGAAATACCTTGAAAAAAATCCAGTGACTGAAGTATTACAAATTACACGCATATCTACATATAGAGCTGAAAGATAAAATGCGACCGTTTTGAGCCCATTTCGGTGAAAAAATTTTATTGCACCAATCGATGGGGAAAGGTTGAAAATAGATTTTGGACATGACCAGGGGTGTCCCCGACCCCTCTAAGTGACCGATTTGGGCCCATTTAGGTGAACAAATTTTATTGCACCAATCGATGGGAAAAGGTTGAAAATACATTTTGGACATGACAAGAGGAGTCCCCGACCCCTCTAAGTGACCGATTTGGGCCCATTTTGGTGAAAAATTTTTATTGCACCAATCGATGGGGAAAGGTCGAAAATAGATTTTGGACATGACCAGGGGTGTCCCCGACCCCTCTAAGTGACCAATTTGGGCCCATTTTGGTGAAAAATTTTTATTGCACAAATCGATGGGGAAAGGTCGAAAATAGATTTTGGACATGACCAGGGGTGTCCCCGACCCCTTTAAGTGACCGATTTGGGCCCATTTTGGTGAAAAAATTTTATTGCACCAATCGATGGGAAAAGGTTGAAAATAGATTTTGGACATGACCAGGGGTGTCCCCGACCCCTCTAAGTGACCGATTTGGGCCCGTTTTGGCGAAAAAATTGTCTTGCACCAATCGATGGGGAAAGGTCGAAAATAGATTTTGGACATGACCAGGGGTGTCCCCGACCCCTCTAAGTGACCGATTTGGGCCCATTTTGGTGAAAATTTTTTATTGCACCAATCGATGGGGAAAGGTC